>VSWD01000010.1:36796921-37396921 GCA_033119305.1 Pinctada imbricata
CCAAGGTACCTAGAAGTACCAATGAAACATTTCACATCATGATGTTTTCTTTGCTTTTGAAGAGTTTGAATAAATTCTTTTACATATGAGTATAAAAATAAATCTGCAACAAGAGGCGCACAATTTGTACCCATAGGAATCCCTACAACCTGCAATTCTTACATAAATGTTGTCCAAGAGGAAGGACAAGGCACTATACAGGTCGCTACATGTCCACGTATTCTGTAGCGGAAAAGAAAAACCATTTGATACAGATGTACAAATATAAGTTTTCCCCTCTCGATTCTAGCACCATGTAGTGAGTTTAGACAATTGATCATTAATCTTGTCGTGAGGAAGTGTGGTGTACATATTTGAAAAGTCGTATGAAGAAATCGTATTGGCTTGAAAATTTCTAGATTTCATTTTGTCAATCAGATCCCCTGAATTTTTAATAGACCAAAATAAAGGGGTAGGGCCACGAGGCCCCTAAATCGGCCTTTTGATTTTTCTCTTCAAATAAATTTTATGAGGAATACTTGATAGCTCTTATGAAAATACACGAGTGTTTACCGCTTTTCATGAAAAGAATAATATCACCAAACAATGTGCCATTTAACTGTTATGACGTCATGAAGTGACGTCATTTTGACGTTATTGACAAAATATGGCAAAAATTGCTGGGAATTTTGTCTTGTGTCGTAGAATTCAATGTGGCCGCATGCGTTAACTGAGATAAAACGTTTATGACAAAAGGATATAATGATAATTTTTCACATATAAATTTTCCATCATTGTTAATGCATGCGGCCATTGCTAATTTAATAAAAATATTGTGTTTTTGCATCAATTTCGCCGAATTTGACCTATTTTGGTGTTTTCAAAGGGCTAAAAGGTGTTGATAAAAGCAAAGTTTACAAAAAGTAGATTCGTTATTCAGTAGAGAACGTTTCAAAATGTCAAATAACAGTTAAAAATTCTATGAAGTACAATGTTCAAAATTTATCAAAATTAGGGCCAATATCGGACTTCGTGGCCCTACGCCTTTACAGCATTCCTGTTCAGAACAGTTTCACAATATTTTGCAACGTGTTCCTTTACTGCCGTTAGGGCCGACGTCAGATTTCTAGACAAAATTGTAGTTGAGCAGTTGCTAGAATTAGCAATGTATCCATATTTGTAAGGGGATTTGTGCAGTTTTGGTTTGCAGTATATTGTAGGAAGATCCAATTTAGAAATAGGGATGTTGAATGAAGACATTTCATTGTTATATTTGCTCAAAATGGTTGGGACGCTTTCATTGCTTTTGATATAAGTATTTGTAGTCGAAAGTTCCGAAACTAAAGTTGATATATAGTAACGTTTTCAAATGGTTATGGTTTTGTTGGCTGCTTTATCTGCAGGATCGAAGACAAATTTTTCATGTAAATTACGTAATTTGGATTTGAAATATCTTTCAGAACCTGTATTTTCAAAAAGATGAATAAAGTTTTCATTTAAATGATTCAACATGAACCGGTGTAGATCAATGAGTTAGCGCGCCGGTCTGTGGATCGGAAGGTTGTGAGTTCGAATCCCACTGTATGCGTGTTTTTTCATTTTGTAATTTTCGCTTGCTCCGAGTTCCTCGCGGCGCGACAAAGCCCATACATATGAAATCAAGCATGAAATTCAACCGAAGCATAGGGTGCAGTGGACATAAATTAAGATGTATCAAATATGGGGTCGAACTGAAATCGGTGCAATATATCTTTAACAAAGAAAGTGGTTGTATAGCTTTAACGATTATCCCTCGATAATAGACTTGGAAGTGGGAGATACCCAATCGCAGAGGCGAGTCGGGAGTCTGTCTGCATGTTGTAAACTTTAATTTTCGCCATATTTTTTATCGTCAGAGAGAGAGTTCATATTTAGCATGCATACTCAACTAATGAAACCGTTTCAAATGACACCAGGGTCGATGACCCTATGCACTTCATGCTAACTAGCTTTTCGGACTTTGTTGTCATCGGGGTATAGTGTTTCACAGACACATCTTGTTGTGGAAAATATCAAATATTATTACTACCAGGAGTGTAGTATGTGATTTACAATATGGGGTCATTTTTCTATTGGGGTCATTTTCCTAAAGATCTAACATGTAGAAAAATGACCCCCGGGTATTTATTCTACGGTTTTGACTCATTATTCTACGGCTAGGGAGTCATTTTTCTACGTAGAATAATGACCCCCGGTCATTATTCGACGGGGGTCATTATTCGTCTTTACACCGGCTCACAGGTTGCTGCTAGTTCAGCTCACATTGGCAGCGTAATATATGCCGAGTTCGTTCAGTCTTTTTCCTTAGATGCAAACGCAAGTGTTGCAAAGATCACTCTGTGTTTATTTATCTTTAAACACAAGGCGATAAAGTCCACCCAATCGTTTTGCCATCATTGATGCTCCACATTGGACTCTATCGACTTTCTAGCTTCGCGCATAATGTGACATCCTTGGACCCTTCGACATTTTTTAAATATTTGACCATAACGCCCTCAAAAATTAATTTTGGACTCATAGATCCAAAGAAGTCCTCGGCTTAATCGAGATGGAGCATGTCATCTTACTGGTCATACCGCTGTAACGGTCATTTTGGGAGAGAGATAAAGTATTGATTTATATGTGTCATTTATTTTTTTAATACAATTTATATGTGTACATGAAACTCAATCGGATATAGATATATGCAAAGGTCTAGTGATGTACTGATGAGTATTGTTCAGTATTATGGACACAGCAAAGTAAGTTGTTGTCGGTTAAAAGTTAAAGAATGTCCATATGTTTTGACCTATTTTACTCAAACTTATATTTGAGGTAAGTGTGCCTTGTATATTTCATGACTAAACTTATGTTGTTTGTTGATTTGGGTATATAAAGCGGTGGTCACAACCCGACGTACGTGGTGTCTGCGTGCAAAAACATAGGCAAACCTTGGCTACCCTTACGTTGTCCGTGCGTTATCAGTACGTGTCCCGTACGGCCTCCTTGCGGATTTGGGAACACGCAGACAGGACGCAGCAGTTTAAGACACGCACAGAACTTTCGCTAAGTCCTGTCTGCGTGCTAAGAATTCAACAAGAAGTACGACACGCACGTTGCAAGTACGTGCAACGTACCCTCGACGCAAGGAAATACGGACTTCGTGTGTTATCAGTACGTGTAAATTCGAGATCCTCACAATAACGCAGAAGGCGTACGGAGAAAGTTCGTTGTAAGCAAGTTGCGCGCAAGTCGTAAGTACGTGCAACGCACTTACTTTTTTGCGCTACATATGATGCGTGTAACCATCCATAAAACCGTGAATGCGACGTGCGTGACGCACTCCTTCCGTACTCTTGCCACTTCCTTCCTTGCGTCTTCAGAAAAACGTAGCGCACGTAGCCTCCACAAACACGCACGTCCTAAAAGCACGCACGGCGGGTTTGTGACCAGGGCTTAAGAGACGAGAAATAGCATAAATTGTCGAAGGTAATGTCAGGGTAACTAGGTTTACGGACATAGTATCAAGTGAAAGCCAATATCACAAGGAATCTTCATAAAAAGAAAAAGAGAGAAAAAAGGGGGGAAAGTGCTATGATGAAACTGCTCACGATCCTCCTTTATATACGAGTATTAATTGATACAACAGGCAGGGAAAATATTAAACTTAAGCGCCGCGAAAAGCTCAAGAGTAAAAGGTGTGTTGTTCCATCAGGACAATGCACCCGTTCACAAGTCCTGTTACTGCCATGGCTGCCATTCATGATTGTGGAGCATCCGCCTTATTCATCTAATCTTGCTCCATCATACTTTCATCTATTCCCAAAATTAAAGCAGCTATTTTTGGCACCCACTTTCAGTTCGATGATACTTGCAGTGGCTTTCTGACCAGTCAATAAGGGGTTCTTTAAAAGTGGTTTTGAGCCTCAAACACCGGTGGCAAATGTGTATAGATACTGAATGGGATTATGTAGAAAAATAATGCAAAATGACTGATAAAATTCAAATTCTTCAATACGAAGCTCACAACATATCAATCAACCCTCGTACGAGGGTTAAGTACCCGAAACGTGTATGTTTGGTTCATAGTTCAAAATCTTTCTTTAAATGATACTTTATGTGTAGTCTTTTGTGTTTGATTTTTACATGTCGTACATGTATGACGGTTTATGTGTAGTCTTTTTTGTTTGATGTGTGGTCATCTGACAGTGAGGAGGTTGGTTTACACCACAAGTGTACGTTCTTCGAGACCTCTGGGTAATCGGAAAAGTGGGAGGGTTGTGCGCACGTAATCCAGGATAACCATACCTTCTGCTATTTCCGTGGCAGATGGCCGTCCTAAGTCGGCACCGGTTGCCCATTGGTCTTGTTGGTTTATGTGTAGTCCTTTGTGTTTGATGTTTCTGTGTTGCACGTTGACGTTCCTTTTCCTTTATGCGTCTCTTTCTGTGCCTATCTGCTTTGTGTTTTGCTGTGGGTGCTACAACCTGGTGTTGTTGGAGATCCCCTCCTTTGTTTTGCATTGAGTGTTTTGGGGTTTTGCTGTGGGTGTTGGAGATCCCCTCCTTTGTTTTACATGTCTTATGTCTCTCTTCTGTCTCATACTATGTTCGTCTTTTGTGTTTTTGCATCCGGTGTTTTGCTGTTGGTGCTGCAACAGGGTCTTGTTGGAGATCCCCTCCCTCCCTTTGTATTTGAAGACTTGTAATGATTGGGGGCTACAGTGACACCAAAGAATACTACGTCACTGTTATATGGCCACTAAATGGCTCCTGGTCTTTTGTGTTTCATGCTTCAATGGTGTGAGTTGATCTCGTTTGTTTATGTGAGTTTCATTTACTAAGATGTGAGTTGGTGTTTCTTGTCCCTTGCGCATCTCTTTCTTTGGATGTCTGTTCTGTGTTTTTGTTTCTGTTCTGTCATTTGTGTCACACTTATGCCCTTTGCCGTGTGGAGCTCGTAAAAAAGTTCCCCGCGAGGGGTTTGACAGTAAGTGTTTTGAATATACTTCCCTGACAACATCGACGGCGGGTGCGGCTTGCCAACAGGGGATGCTTACTCCTCCCGGGCACCTGATCCCACCTCTAGCTTGCTAGGGGTCCGTCGATGTTTAATTTTCTGCTCTATTGTGAGTGCTGTTGAGATTATCGTCAGGATCTTCTTTAACTCATTTGTGTCACACTTATGCCCTTTGCCGTGTGGAGCTCGTAAAAAAGTTCCCCGCGAGGGGTTTGACAGTGTTTTGAATATACTTCCCTGGCATTGTCGCCATAGCACTTTCTATATAGACATAACGTCAGACAGTGCAGGTATTTCATATATTTTCAATTCCATGCTTCATTAACATCGACGGCGGGTGCGGCTAGCCAACAGGGGATGCTTACTCCTCCCGGGCACCTGATCCCACCTCTAGCTTGCTAGGGGTCCGTCGATGTTTAATTTTCTGCTCTATTGTGAGTGCTGTTGAGATTATCGTCAGGATCTTCTTTAACTCATTTGCATTGGGTGTTTTGGTTTGTTAAGGTGGTTTCAATGATGCCCAGTCGAAAGCAGAGATAGACACAACAGAGCACAAGTCTGTCTAATGGTATTCATTCTATTCTTGTTAGTGTAGTGATTTTATAGTGAATAGGTAAAATTAACGATAAAATTATGTGTTCTTCCAGACATCGCGGTAACCTACGAAAGCCGGATAGTGTCAAACAAAAAAATAAATTTATCTCGTTATAATTTTTCGGGGGATGGAGGTTATGTATGGAGCGCCGTTTTAACATATTCAATTATTTGAAGAAATCTTCAATTATTTGAAATGAATTAAAAATATATTCAATTATTTGAAGATATCTTCAAATGAATTAAAGATATCTTCAAATGAATTAAAGATATCTTCAAATATTAAAAGATATCTTTAATTCATTTGAAGATATTTTCAATTCATTTGAAGATATCTTCAATTCATTTGAAGATATATTCAAATGATTTGAAGATATATTCAAATGATTTGAAGATATCTTCAAATAGTACCATTTGAAGATATCTTTAATTCATTTCAAATAATTGAAGATTTCTTCAAATAATTGAAGATTTCTTCAAATAATTGAATATGTTAAAACGGCGCTCCATACATAACCTCCATCCCCCGAAAAATTATTAAAGTGATTACTTATTTAATTTTAACACACATAATTGCTTTCAAATCGCTAACAAGATGTGTTTGTGAAACACTGATGTCCCCGGCAGCAACGAAGTCCAAAATTGCTATTTTTAGACTAAAGGTCACAGTCAAGGTCACAAGGTCATCGACCTTGGTGTCATCTGAAAGTGTTTGTAAAGTAAGCATGCCAAATATGAAGTCTCTATCTTTTCTCGTAATAACCCGATAATTATCTCGTAATAACGAGATCTTTTCTCGTAATAACGAGATCTTTTCTCGTAATGACGTGATCTTTTCTCGTAATAACGAGATAATTTTCTCGTAATAACGCGATAATTATCTCGTAATAACGAGATCTTTTCTCGTAATAACGAGATCTTTTCTCGTTATAACGCGATAATTTTCTCGTAATAACGAGATATTTTCTCGTAATAACGAGATCTTTTCTCGTAATAACGCGATCTTTTCTCGTAGTTACGAGATAATTTTCTCGTAATAACGCGATAATTATTTCTTAATAACGAGATCTTTTCTCGTAATAACGAGAAAATTATCTCGTTATAACGAGATCTTTTCTCGTAATAACGAGATCTTTTCTCGTAATAACGAGATAAATTTAATTTTTTGTTTGACACTATTCGGCTTTCGTACTAACCGGTGCCCGTCCTTTTAAAAAATATTTTTCTTTCTTAAAGTTGGAAAATATATCTTCAGGCCTGCTCAGGTATTCTCGCAAAACAAATTTTATTGTCCACATGTCAAAATCTTAACGGTATATTAAGGACATTTTATGTTTTCAAGAACTTGAAGAAGCATGGTCCGCCAAAATTAGTGGTTGACAAATTTTGGAATGTCTTTCTGAAATTAGGCCAATTAAAAACAAATAGAGGAAATCTTACCTACTTTGCATTAGGATCCAAAAATCAGAGCGCCATCTTCAATTAATTTTGCTTTTACAATTGGAGATAGCGAGGATTAATATTATTTGTTTAGCCTGCATATACTCTACTACAGTGGAGGTCAGATTCCATCATAACTCCAAGCTGAGAAGCAAACACTAAGTATAGGTCCACGTAAGAATCAGGCGGTGGTGATACATAAGAATTTTTTGAAAAACTTTGTATTTCCGTTTTGAGACATATATGTGGTACAAATCAAACATATGATACTCATTTCTCAAGGTAGCGATGGTGAAGAGAGATATTTTGTCACCTCATAATTTATAAAGGATTATGAAGGCAGAAAATGGCGGGAAAAATTTCTCTTCATAATTCAACCAAATCTGCTACTTCTATAACTTTCTTCACCATCCAAGTATGTGGAAAATTCCTTCATAACATTAACATGAACGCTGATCTGAACACATTTCAAGAGCAAAATGTTCCGCAAAAACTTAAAGGTTTTTTAACAGCCTCATTCTTACGTGGACCTGCACTTAAGGTTTCTTGACAAATGCAGTAATGACTTTTAAAAGAATTCCTCTTCTGCAGCCTATTTCTCAAAAAAAACTTTCAGGAATTAACGTAACTTTGTCATAAAATAAAAGGCTCAAAAGCGCATCCTTTTAGATTTTATTATCTTTTCTATTAGACATGGTCAATGTGATTTTCAGGGGGGGGGGGGACAATGCGGGTTTTTTTTTCTTTTTTTGGTCGGGGCAAGATTATTTTTTTCGCTATGGCTAGCGAAGCGATCCGAAACAATTTTTCACCCATATAAACTTTGGATTGCACGTTATTGCATGTTATCCATATAACACCATTCACATTTAAATAACAGATGGTTTTCCCCGTTTATGCATTGTCGTTTATGTGTTCTATGCTGTCTAATTTGTGTGTAGGTGTTATGTTGTGTCGTGTTGTCTCCTATTGTTTGTCGAAATTTTGTTTGACCAGTATCTCCTATTGTTTGACCAGTATCTCCTATTGTTTGACCAGTGTTCACTGTTGTATGACAGCGGTTGTGCTTCAGTGTTTTCGGGAGAATTTGGGTTTAATGGAAATCTTTTCCATTTCCCTCGATTGAACATGGCTCTGGTTTTGAAGTCTATGCTCTCTAGGATCATCACACTTTTATTTGAAGATATCTTTATCCTCATATCATTGAGCTTCATGATTAACTTTACTTAGTTTCCATTTATTTTAAACCACAACAATGTCAAAGTAATATACAAATGTATTTGATACTTTAAATTAAGGTTGAGATATACAATCAAGTGAGATATCAATAATGTCTTCACACACTTCGTCGTAATATGTAGAATTTAGGATATATCCATTTGACTCGGTATTTATTTCAGAATAACCTGCAACAGAAAAGATATTTCTGATGAGTTAAAGAAGATCCTGACGATAATCTCAACAGCACTCACAATAGAGCACAAAATTAAACATCGACAGACCCCTAGCAAGCTAGAGGTGGGACCAGGTGCCCGGGAGGAGTAAGCATCCCCTGTTGAGTTTCATGTTAAATATTCACTAAGCAAATTACCTGCTTTAGGGAGTTCAAGTGTCTTTATTATTTTGCCTCCAGAATCAAAGATTCATTGGCATATAGTTTTTGGCCTGTCCGTCTGTTTGTCCGAAAAACTTTAATATTGGGCATAACTTTTGAATGGTAGGTAATGGGACTTTCATATTTCACATGTGTATATCATGTGAAAAGACCTTTCCATTGATACCAAATTTTTTTACATCGTGACCATGGCATTTGACCTACTTATCAAAATTGTTAACATTGGGCATATTACCATTCAAAAGTTATGCCTATACATACAGAAACTTGTGTTTATAATAACAAAGATGTCACGGGGGGTCACAAACACAGGCTTTATTTTGACACTGATTTAATGGTCCAACTAACAATTTTATCTAAATTAAAAATCAAAAATCTACATTCAAATCATCTGAAATGTCGAAAATACTAGTATGGTACGGTACAGGGCATCTTTGAGGTCGTCTGAAACCTGAACAAAGGCATTTGTAATGCAAAATCCTATTTTGCCGAAATCTAGTATATATCCAAGGAAAACTGTACAAAAATGAATTGAATGCATCAAAAGTTCACTTGTCTGTTTTAGAATCGTAGACACACAGGTACCTTTTTCATCATCTATATGCTTTAAGGGTGAAATTTTTTTAAGTATACCAAATTTTAAGGACTTTCGACCATTATTCTTAACGTTATTGCAAATGTAGATACAAACGTGTTATATATTTAGCCAGAAATGAGCGAAAAACCTGTATGGCAAACTAAAAAGTTCTAAAAATCAAAGAACCATTTATGAGTACGACCTTTTTAATGGATTTTGTTTTGCAAATTTTTTAAAATACATTAACGAATAAAAAAGCCATTTTGAAATGACAAATTATTAGGGCTTTGCAGTATGAGAAAATCTTCTTACGCCTTCGGCTCGGGAATTATAATAATGTCGAAGGGTACCAACTCTATACCTTCTTTTAGAAAATTCCAAACCAATTTCCATGCACCAGACACGTGTTTCGAATACTAAATTCTCATCAGTGATGCTTCCAGCGGAGTCACCAAAAATAATTTCAGTAGCGCCCTCCGTAATTTTATGAATGTTTAACGTCTTCAAATTCATTAGCATCATTTTAGAGCAGATAAATTTACAGCATGGACCAGACATGCACGTTTCGGGTATTTGACCCTCGTCAGTGATCCTCAATCTAAACAATGTCATATGACCAAAATCTAAGAAAATTTTGTCCCAAATATACCGAATGACGTAGCAAAATGGCTGGGATATGATGCTACAGGAACAAGGTTTTAGAAATTTGAGAAAATTTTGTTAACAGAAATTTTCAAATGCGTTTGAAGAAATGTCCAACCGAAATTGATCGAACTTGGCTACATGTGCCATCGGGGACTCTTGGTCAACCAAGAGTTAGATTTGTACATTTACATTACAGAGAGTGCGCGGCTCCAAATTTCCTGTAGGGTCGATTCAGTAGCAGATCCAAATAAAATCTATGTTTAAAATGTAAATTCCAAACATGGTATATCGGACTATATTACCTGTTTGGAACCGTTATAACGTATATTGAACATATAGAAAGATTTAAACAATGAATAAATAGAATGTTCATATTTGACGGAAAAGTAGTACTAGAATTTATGGTCAATTCATACTTTTTTAAGATTTGCATTCAGGAAAAAGTGTTGTACTACTCAAGTTTTCGCTCATTCGTTTTGATGTTAAAGTATGCATTATTTCATTTTTATATTACCTGGGTGACTAAGAGCGACTCGCTTTTGTTCGTCCAATTGCCAGTTACATTCCGGATCTCCCAATTCTTCACCGTTTGTCATTCCATCTCCATCAGAATCTAACCAACATATTGCGGACCAATTTCCTTTAGCTTTTGAAAAATCCTGTAAATAAAGCAAAATATAAACAACAATGACACAAAGAAAGTACTTTGATCAGCCGTTACGTTAAATTGCCAAGAGCAGTGCATATTTTTGTAAGTTTTATCCTGCCAAACGGAAAAGAAGATATATTTCCAACACGAAGTTCTGGAAAACTGTAAAGTTCGAAATAATGAATTGAATTATGAAGTAAGACAGATAATGTATTGCTTGCAAGTAAGCTGCTTGTTCAAGGTCATATTACACAACGGCTGAAGCTACGCGAGGATGTAATAAAATCATATTAAACGTCTTCAAATTAAATAGCATCATATAAGAACAGATAAATTTGCAGCATGGACTACACATGCAAGTTTCTTCTGATTAGTCAGATATTAGTATACATATATTTTCGACCAATCAGAAAGTAAATCATAGTACTGGAATGTTTTGATTGTAGGTGGCGCTATTTGAAACAAATTCACTTAAAAGTTATTTTTTCGGCAAAGAGATTAATAAAATAAGTCTGCATTGCCCCTGTAGCCTTTAATTTTGAATGTACTTTTTTGCTTCTCACCATCTATGAATTATTTCCATGTGCGAAATCACAATATTTACATTTTGCAAAAACAAAAAGTTTGTTTAAACCGGAAGTGACTGTGAGTGTTTACAACTGCACCGCCTAAACGATAGATTTATATTATTGATATTCTTTCATCAAGAGTTTTCTAATTTAAGTTAGACTGATCAGAAAAGTAAATCGTGATACGTATCGTATCGTGAGCTACTGTGTCGTTCAAAAAAATTGGAGCCGCCCATTTTTGGCAAAAGGAAATTAACAGTCAATATTGGAGATGGCGCCAGTAAAATTTACTTAGGCTTTATTCAATCTGTCTGTACTACTGACGAGGATTAAATACCCGAAACACGTGTCTAGTACATTGAAATACTATAGAATATATATTTCAATACTGACAATACTAATCCCTAAGAATTATTCTCGTACCTTCTTTGTCCCTGTTCAGTCTAAAACATTCAACCTTGATCATATATTGTAATCTAAAATAAATGTCGAAGAAGTATCAATTAGTTTTTCAGTCTCAGAAGGTAAGGCAAAATCATTAGAATTAAAAGAATAGGACTTAAATATTTCACATCAGAATTTGCATGACAAGAGTTGCCATTTGATACCTTAATTTTCGATCAAGTGACCATGAACTCTGACCTTTTCATTCATTAACCAGGGCAATATCTGATAGTATAGTACATAGTCATAAAACATATAACCTCGCTGTGAGTTTCTATCTTTCACGGCTTTTAATAATATGGAAAAGTTCCAACTCTTTATCTTCTTGAAGAATTTTAAATGCACCAGACACATCTTTCCTCATAAGTGACGCTTCCAGCCAAAGTGGTTTTCAGACATGGCCAAAATTTATTACAGTAGTTTCGAATAAAATGATATATATGATATCAAATTAATAAAGGGCCAAATCAAAGCTTCTTTCGGGCTACAAAGCTGGCTTGGGGGTTATTATACTTGACTCTCGGGCTCCAGAGTAGAAATCAAGTGATTAAGAAAATGAATCATTCGAAAAAGATTTAGCTTGTTTCCTGGTGTAATTAAAATTGTTCCTTTGCTTACATTTATTCGGCGTAAAAACATAAATTGTTTTTGAAGATTCCTAAAACCGCAAACAATTGAAATGGTTTGCCCATATTCTCGTGGGTTTTATTTTAATGTAATCAGCTGTCAAAAGTAACCGCAGTTTTTGCAAAACATGACGTCAGAGACGTCTTTCATCTTTCAAATTTGAAACATGATTGTCAACAACTCAATACAAAAAATAACACGAGGAATATGTAAATGAAAGGAGTGACTGGGTTAATCCTGGTACATCTTTATACCAAAATCACTCATGCAGTTAACATAAACAATGATGTACACAAATAACAATCAGATCTAAATAAAGACGATGTTCAGTCATAAAAGCGGAACATACACGCATAAGTCGGAACAAGACGAACCGGCAACATTCCACGGCTTATGAAAAGCACTTTGGATCGAAGCATCACTGTTGAGGATTTAATATCCGTAACACGTGTCTGGTGCATAACAAATGTGTTTGAAATTTTTGTCAAGAAGGTAGAGTTGAAACTCTTCCGCATTATGAAGATTCAGGAAAGATATTAGTATATATAAATTCAAGTAGAATAAAAACGATGTCGAAGATCCTGTCCCTTAACAACAAAAGAAGGGAGGGGATCTCTAACCAGACCCTGTTGCAGCACCAACAGCAAACACCCGTTGCGAAAACACAAAAACGAGCACAGCAGGAGACGAAAAAGAGATACACGACATAGAAACACCAAACCCTACACATAAACCAACGGGACCAATGGGAAACCGGTGCTGAATTAGGACGGCCATTTGCTGTGAAAGTAGCAAATGGTGTGGTTATCCGGATTACATGCTCACAACCCTACCACTTTTTCGACTACCGAAAGGTCTCGAAGAAAGCACAATTGTAGTGTAAAACAACCTTCTCACAGTTAGATGACCACACAAATAAGACAGCAAAACGCAAGGGCCCAAGCAACACAGATGAATATGGATATAAAAATGGAGGAGAGCATACGCAATACAGTCCGTGTTTTGTCATGCTGTAGCGAGCCCATGTATGTTATCACCCGAAAAGTCCGACTGAAATTCAGAGAGGACAGGTGGTCGGGACCATGTCCTCTCTAAAGAGGTTTGACAGGGCCCGTCATGGAGTCCCGTCTTCACAGTCAGTCAGAGTACAAGTCTTCAGAATAACAATTTAACTTATGTAGTTGAAAAATTGTTAAATTAAATTACACTTGCGATTGGCTTTTGAAGATGTTTAATATTTGAACCACTTCGTGAGTTTCACTGCTGATGGACCAGGAGTCCCCGAGGACATCTAGCCAATTTCGATCAACTTCGGTTGACCGTCTGTCTCTTCAACGCATTTGGCAATTTCTTTTATGAATAATCTTGAAATAATTTCTAAAACGTGGGTCCTGTAGCATCATATTTCACTCATTCTGCTACATTATTCGGTACATTTTTTGTAGGATAGGATATGATGCTACAAGACCCAAGTTTTAGAAATTTCAATAAATTTTGATAACAGAAACTTTCGAATGCGTTGAAGAAACGATCAACCGAAGTTGATCGAACTTTGCTAGATCTGGCCTCAGGGACTCCTAGTCCACCATCAGTGACACTCAACAAGTGGCACAAATGTTAAATATCTTCAAATTCAATATAATAAGAACCAAGAGGCCAATATCCACCGAATTGTCAAAATCGTCCATTTCCAATTGCACCGGCACATATACATTTTGTTAATGCTTATAAGTGTATGAAAGTCAAACACAAAAGCCGAAATCAGATTCCAAAAATACAGTCGAAAGGCTTAGAAACTCTTTAAAATATATGAATACTTAACTTAATTCGACCTGTTCGAAAACTTTCCTTTATCTGAGTAGTTACATCCCATCGTCGCCTGCTTGTGGCGTATCCGCGTTTCGCGGTCTTGTTTGTGTGATGTCATCTTACAGAGAGGAGGTTGTTTTACACCACAATTGTACGTTCTTCGAGACCTCTGGGTAATTGGAGAAGTGAGAGGGTTGTGCGCACGTAATCCAGGATAACCACACCATTTGCTACTTGCGTGACAGATGGCCGTCCAAAGTCGGCATCGGTTACCCATTGGTCTCGTCGGTTTATGTGTAGTCTTTTGTGTTTGATGTTTACATGTCGTGTGTCTCTTTTCCGTCTCGTGCTGTACTCGTCTTTTGTGTTTTTGCATCGGGTGCTTTGGTGTTTTACTGTTGATGATGCAACGGGGTCTTGTTGGAGATCTCCTCCCTTCTTTTTAATTGATACGTTATGCCAGAGCAAGTACCAAATAGAAATTTTGTTCTGAGAGCTAGGCGTCTTTCGGATAAGATAAGCTTATCGGTCAGGGATACGTTTGTGATCGACTAACGTCGTCACCGAGGAAGTTCTACGGTTGATACAGGAACCTCGTCATACACTATGATTTCCAATTATCCAGAATGGTGTATGATATTCTCTTATAGGTCATCTGAACCATCCAACAGTAGAATATACTTGTATCTTCCGAAATGAAAGTAACAGGATGTGATATTTCTGCCGAATTGAAGAGACGGGTGTTGCATGCAAGCAGGAGATACTGACTCTTCCTTGGCACCTTGTTTCACTCCCATATTGGGAGTTCGCTTCTTTTCATGTGGTGAAGGTTTTTGTTTGGTATCTTTTGTTCCTGTTTTATCCTGATTTTGTATGCCTTCGGTTTATGATTTTCTGAATTATCGATGTTGTACTGTTTTATGTTGTATTACAAAGATAAATTTGGGTTCAAAGTATTGACGCATTCCTTAGAAATTTTATCGTTGGGCTTAAAAGAAAAATGGAGAAACAATATTTTCTAACAAAAAAAAAAGGTCTTAAGGATGAAAAAAGTGACTCGTATTTGTACCAAGGAGGACCAAAGCATAGTCTCGTCCATTTACCCTATTGAGTCTTTGCCGAATACAGAGTTATTTCCCCTTACAGACGGTATCTGATGTAGAACCATTATGACGTCATGAAAATGGTATGGTAACGTCGATTTTATACCGTCATTTCCCAGACTTTTAGGCATGTTTCCATAGAATTTCATGACGTCATTATCAGTCTACGTCAGATACCGTCTCAAATGGGAAGTAACTCTGGTTTTCGGAAATAGCGAATAACTTTGACTTGCAGAACTAAATTTACGGTATTATATCAATGAATATATGATCTATAACTAGATTTCGTTGTGATGACACTCCAATATTACGCGTCTTCAAATCTATAGCATCGTTTAAGAACAGGTAAATTTGCAGCATGGACCAGACAGATACAGAAAGACATAATAATATATTTTCCAAAGAACGAATGGATAAACAATAACTTTTATCTGCTGACTTGATAAAATTAGAAATTCATAATAGTTACTTACCTTTCCAAACTTATTAGGATACTCTCTAGCATTTAGTACAAATTTATTTTTCCCACAGAGTTGATGGCCTGTGGCCTCCGTGAAAAGGGTATAATTTGATCCTTCACACCATAGAGGCACTCTAGATGCAGGTAAGTCTCGTTTGTAAAACGGATAAGAGTTAGTAATAAGAAGGTCACTCAAAAAGCATAAAATGACAATTAAAAATGAAAACTGTCTGTCAATGTAGAAATTCATAACGTTCATGTTAAAGGTTGTAATGAACAATTAATCAAGCAATATTTGACTCGCTAATATTATCAATGTCAAGATTGAACAAAAGGTATATTTGAAACGAGTTTTATCCTTCATTAATATGCAAATATACAATGAGTCAAACAATGAGATTCTTTTGAAATTTACATCATTCAGCCATATTGAAGTGAGAGGTCTTGACATAGTGACTAACTAAGAGGTTTCGCATCTGGAGGGAAATTCGCGTACTGTATAAATTTCGTGTTGTAGGAACACCTTTATCTGCAAGTCTCTTTTATGGTAAAAATGGCGAGCCGCAAGGGGAGCAGCACTCACAATAGAGCACCGAGTTAAACATCGATGGACCAGAAAAGTATTAGTTACCATTTCTAAAAAGCCTACCCAAAGACGTGGCAGGATGGGTGGGATATGATGCTACAGGACCCACGTTTTAGAAATTTCAAGAAATTTTGATAACAGAAATTTTAGATGTGTTGAAGAAACGATAAACGATACTCTTTGGAATTAGTATAACGGACTTCTTGTACCACTGGCAACCCACTTAAAAACTTTCTGTCATGATTAAAGTACGAGGTGTGAAGTTCGTCACTGTGAAAAATGTCTATTTAGAAATGTTATTTCTAAAGCTTTGAAATTTTCAAAGCTCTTAGGCAAGGTCAATTTGATATTCTGAGGGGGGCCATGGTTTTTTTTTTTTTTTTCGAAAATAATAATTTTGCTCTGAATTTTGATGAAAAAAAAATAAATTTGCTTATGGTGTAACAGAAAAAAAAATCTTGCTCTTACAAGTAATCTGAATTTGAAAATAACCATAAACTTCGCTTAAAATTCCCAAAATATTTTCGGCTCGCTTCGCTCCCCGCAGTGTTCACTTTCTATAAAAAAAAGTTTGGCTTCGCTCGGCATAGTTTCCTTCTGTAATGGCAAGTTCATATTTGGAAATATCAAAAGAATGCATGTGACTGAAGCAAGGAAGACATAGAGTACAATCTTTGGTTGGATGGTTCAAATGATCTATGACAGAATATCATCCACCATTCTGGAGAGTGGGACATCATAGTGTATGACGAGTTCTCCATATCGACCGTAGAACTTCCTCAGTGACGATGTTAGTCCTAGCCTAGCTCTCAGAACAAAATCCGTATATTTGGTACTTGCTCTGGCATAGCGTATCAGCTGAGATATAAGCAGGCGATGAAGGGATGTTGCTACTCGGAAAAGGAACGTTTGTAATGCTAAAATTGAAGTCGTCACGTTTGTCATAGAGTGAGGTGTTCATGTGACCATCAGTGTCGTAGGAAACATTATGTCCAAATAGGATGCTGAATTATATGTCTCTGTAGTTTCTTTGACTTCAAGCTCCGAAGGATTGATACTGCTCAGGTAATCCGCGAAATTTGGATTATTTATGGACAACACATCGTCTATGTATCTGTAAGTGAAGTTGAAGTCAGAAGCTAGGAAAATTAGCAATAATGTTAAAATATTTTAACCATATTTTTACCTATATCAACGGGACTTGCTAATTTCAAAACTCACGGTCGTTTGTACAGACCGTAACTTTTTATACCTTTTGTCTACATCGTACCACAAATATGTACAAACTTGAGTAATTGTTTTATTACAATGCAGTTTATATTTAATACTACATGTAATTTTCTGTAAGGACCGAAAAATTTCCATAGGACCCTGGCACAGCAAGTTAACGATTTTAAAGATTTATAGTAAAGGGCATAATTATGACCCACTATGATGAAAATTGGCTTCATTTTGCAATTTAAGTTTCCGTTGCCTTGGTAACCATGTCTGAATTTTTCAGAATTTTAAGAATATTGAAAACAAAGCATTTTCAAAAGACTCGTCTCCATGGAAACGGGTATAGCAGTTAACTGTAAAGGACTAGGTGCGCTAACCCCTTATTTCGGCCCTATAATTTCGACGAAAAATGCTTTTGAGAAACGAATTATAAATTATAACTGTTTGCGATATTGAATGTTTGAGAAAATACCGCGTCATAATTTTAAGCCCTCGTAACGTCACGCGCGTGATGTATGACGTCATCTTTTAATGTCATTTGCTCTGAATGACGAAAAACTAAAAGAAATCATCGTTTTTTACACACAAATCTTCAAATTTCATCTACACTCCAGGCCTCGCCCACGATATTTCTCACGCAAATTAAAAGGACGATCAGAAATCCACCGATTGGTACAAAAATATTCGTGGGCAAGGCCTGGAGCGCTACTTGATTCATAATTTTGTATCGAAATTTCGCTCATTTATTGATATTTTCAATAATTTCAACGTTTTAGACGTTTTGGGGGACGTATTGTTCAGTATAGGACTGTGAAATCAAAACAGGCTTTCCTGATTTGGACTCACCATACGTATGACATTTCATAAACTAGAATATAATGGATATATGGACAGCTTTGAAAATAGGGCCGAAATGGCAGGTTACCGCACCTACTCCTTCTTTATATATTAAATCATTGTATCCTCTTATATGTGAATATGTAAAATGCGCTCCATCAATGCGTGAATTTGCTTAGTTTACAGCATGTAATTTTCACTCAGTAGGCTTACTCGAGTTCGGGCGCATTTCATCTAAAAAGTATCACCCCTGAACTTAAAAAAAAAATGAAAAAATTAGGGTGGGGAAAGGACTAGGTGCGCTAATCCCTCATATCGGCCCTATAGTTTCGACAAAAAAATGATTTAGATAAAGGAATCATTAATTATATTTTTTGCAATATTGAATGTCTGAGAAAATACGGCGTCATAATTTTGAACCCTCGTAACGTCATACGGATGATGAATGCATGACGTCATGTTTTGACGTCATTTGCCCTAGAAACAAAGGAAAATCATCGTATTTTACACACAATTTTTCAAAATTCATTTACGATCCTCGCCTTGCCCACAAAATATTTAATGCAAATGAAAAGACCGATCAAAAATCCATCGATTGGTACAAAAAATATCATGGGCAAGGGCTGGAGCATTACTTAATTTCATAAATTTGTGTCGAAATGTCGCTCGTTTATTGATATTTTCAAGGATTTCAACGTGTCTTGACGTTCTAAGTGACGTATCATTCAGTATGGGACTGGAATCGAAACAGGCTTTCATAATTTGGATTCACCATACTTTTGGCATTTTATGAACTAGAGTATTATGGATATATGAAAAATTTAGAAAATAGGGTCGAAATTGCAGGTTACCGTACTCCATTCTAATTTTAACAGAAAAGAACATCAATGGTTACTATGGCAACATGTCGTTCTATATTACTATACATTTGGTATATTTTTGCTCCATTTCTAATTGTTTTGAATTAACCATTAAACATGTTACTTTGGCAACATTTAGTTCTATATTACTATACATGGAGCATATGTTTGCTCCATTTCTCATTGATTTGAATTTATCAATTAACATGAGTGTTTATGTTTATTTCAATAGGAATTGACCGTGAAAATATTTTAATGTCATTCGACCTTGTGTCAAGGGCGCTGTTTTGTAAATGACCCAATTTTACAAAAATAATGTGATTTTTATGAAAATAGAATGCCATATTTCAAGAATCAGATGATTTTATAACATATAATATTTGATATATCTCCCTATGCATAGGGATAAGTTGTACATAAACTTTGTATCTCTGAAATACTCAATCCCATGCATACATTTGAAGGGAAAAGGTGTAAAATATATCAATTTCTTACCTTTTGATCGATTATCTTTTTCTATGAGAAAATTGACAGTAATGCAAATTGTACGTTTTCCTCTTCTTATAAGTTTAATCTTTTTAAACGTTTACCACAATCATCATTACCCTAAAGACGCAAATGGAAAATTGACACACAAAAAATTGAAAATTGCAGATTTCAGTGAAATTTTAGCCTTGAAATTGAAATGACAATGACCTTGAAAAAAATCTAAGGTTATAAGAAAGAGTGAGAGTATCATTGCTGCCAATTCATAGAAATTCACTATTGTAAATCATGTACAGACCCCTATCAAGAGTAATACGGTTGGAGGTTCACATCAAAAGTTGCCGTAGCAATGAAAATGTGAGCAAAATGGTTTATTTCTCCATCGAGATTTATTCCTAATTTTATCATATCATATCCCACCCATCTTGCTACATTTTTCGGTAAAGTTTTAGACATGATAATTCTCACAGTCTTTGGCCATATTACATTGTTTAGATTGAGGATCACTCATGAGTGTTAAGTACCCGAAACGTACATGTCTGGTCCATGCTGCAAATTGATCTGTTCTAAAATAATGCTAGTGAATTTGAAGACGTTTAACATTTGTTAATCAGATTATTATTTTATATTTATTTTCGCCCTCAGCCAATCACATTTATTACCGAGATGTAATAAATGAGATTGGCTGAGGACGCGAGGGCATTATGAGACAATGGAGCCCGGCTTGTCATTTTTTATTTCTATTCTAATGATGACCAAACTTAGACCTTTCGATTCTTGGTAAAAACCAGATCCTGCCGGTTTATCTGCTTTCAGAAAATGGGGAGGCGTGGCTTATCGCCATAAGGCCTATATTGGAGAATAGAGCCCGGCTCGCGTCTGTTGTCTTAAAAGGGAAAAAGAATCAAGTCATATTAGAATATTAAATAATGTTGAGGGTTCAAACTCTCTACCTTCTTGAAGAAAATTCCAAGTCAATTTACATGCACCAGACACGTGTTTCGGATATTAAATTCTCATCAGTGATGCTTTCAGCGGCGCTACCATAAATAGTTTCAGTAGCGCCCTCTTTAATTTTTTGAAGTTATATTTTTACATTTACATTACAGAGAGCGCGCGGCTCCAAATTTCCTGTAAGGTCGATCCAGTAGCATATCCAAATAAAATCTATGTTCAAAATAGCATTGGAGGGATTTAAACAAACGATTTAATTATTGTCAGCAAGATAATACGACACATTCATTACGTGTCAGAGAGACATCGTACAATGTATCTGCATGCGAACGTTTGTACACACAGAAGAAAGAAAAAGCAAGAATTCTATCTAGTGTTACATACGTACATGTATATGTTTTTGACAAAATGCACATTCATTACGCTTAAACATGACAAATGACAAACATGGATAATGACTATATCCCTGTATACAGCACGAAATCGATAATTCGGAAAATCAGAAACCGAAGACATACAAAATCAGGATAAAACAGTAACCAAAGCAAACAAACAAAAACCTCCACCACATGAAAAGAAGGGAACTCCCAAGATGGAAATTTATAATCGTAATCATTTACAGATAATCCGTCTTTGAATGATGTTTTTAGGTATATTGATTCACTGAGACAAACTTTCGTGGTAGGACAATTACCGCGAAAGAAGCGAAGGTTAATACACAGAGAATGATTCTACGTATACAGTAACTTGCTGGTTGACATACATGCAAGCTGTTTTGGGTTAAGTACACTTTCTTTTTAAATTCTTGATGGGTATTTCTTGTGTTTGATTCCATTGTGTGCAGAATATGACTGTATCACACGTAAAACACCTTCGTCGATCCTCGCAGACCAGCAAACTGTCGATTGTAGCGGGTGTTGCATGCAAGCAGGAGATACTTACTCTTCCTAGGCACCTGATCTAAATCAAATTTTGGGAGTTCGCTTCTTTTCATTTGGTGGAGGTTTCTGTTTCTTTGCTTTGGTTCATGTTTAGTCTGATTTTGTGTTCCTTCGGTTTGTGATTTTCTGAATATCGATTTTGTACTATGCATTGGGATATGGTCATTGTCCATATTTGTCATTCCAGTCGGTCATAAAATCAAATCTAAAAATCCTAGGTTCAAATCCCGTCCAGGGCGGACTTTCTCAGATACGACTTATCTCGCTTCCACCTGCTCTTAAGTTCGGAGGGAACTTCAACAACATGAGTTGGCCCCTGCGAGCATTAACAAATAGTAAAAATTGAATTTGAAGACGCTTAACATTTGAACTACTTGGTGAGTGTCACTGCTGGTGGACCAAGAGTCCCCGAGGGCACATGTAGCCAAGTTCGATCGATTTCGGTTGATCGTCTGTCTTTTTAACGCATTTGAAATTTTCTGTTACAAATTTTCTTGGAATTTCTAAAACGTGGGTCCTGTAGCATCATATCCCACCCATTCTGCCACGTCTTTTGGTACATTTTTGGATATAATAATTTTCATACTTTTCGGCCATTTACATTGTTTAGACTGAGGATCACTGACGAGGGTTTAGTACCCGAAACGTGCATGTCTGGTCCATGCTGTAAATTAATCAGGTCTTAAATGATGCTATTGAATTTGAAGACGCTTAACAAAATATGTATTTCTTTAATACTCAATTTTTTCATGTTAATTTTTCCCATGATAATTTCCATTGGCCCATTACAATGTCAATCTCAGATGTGGACACTTTCTTATATTTCACTTTTTTGACACTTTTGTACACAATGAACGTCTTCATTGTAGTGATCCTTACGTTCTTACTAACGAAGGAAAGGGCTTGTGAATATTTCCGCACAACTCACATAGGAAACTGGATAAACGCATTTTTAACCTCTTTATCAGGCAGAAATATATGAGATTGATCAAATTCATTGTAGATCTTCCGTAATCGTAAATTCATTGTCTTTTTATACTGACACATCTAGATGACTGTAATTCGTTACGATCATCCGTTTACCGGTGAAAATGAAAATTATATTATTTCCAAATTCATGTGGTAAATCCATTAATATCAGTACCAAACAACATAATCGTTTTTCCGATTCTTTCTTGCTCCTGATAAACTAAAGCCCCGGATGACGTCAAAATGATGTTTAAAACAGAAGGGGTTACCCTTGTGTCATTGCATCTAGCCTGAACATTTCCTATTCCAATAGAATTCACTCCTGAAATAAGTCAATTCACTGTACCGGGCTTTATGACCGCTCTGTTTGTATTAGTTTTTGCGCTTGTGTCATTCATCTTTCAATTTCACCTTTTACCTTTAAGCAGTGATATCTAGATTATGCTCACTTGATCCCTTCATGACAGGATGATGACATAGAAATAATTAAAAGGGTTGAGCACTGACTTAAAATGATAGTTTCGGTGAGTCCGCGTCCGTCCCTACATTAGACAGGCGTACTTTGAAATAATACGCGTCGCATGGTTAATTTTATTTCTATTTCCATTAAACGGTCAAGTATGAAAAGTAGAGACAAATGCATTAGTGTGGCCCTTTTTGAAACAAAGTCATACAAAGTGACCTTTAGTATGACAAGTAAGATAACATCGCACATAAATGAAAAAGTGCAGCAACACGAGTCTTTATGTATTGGGGGCTTTATTGAAATTAATAAGACCATACAGTAGCGGTATTTTACATAGATAAATATTCAAGGTACCTAAATGACGAACGCATTACCTTCGACGTAATGTTTAAGGAGGTATTGAACACTTGGACGCCAAATTCATTTTTCTTCAAAATTTCTGAAATTATATATTTCTTATATTTCCTTGATTATATAAACTTACAAATGATTCTATCTACAGGAAAATTTTCTATGAGACTTTAGAATATGTATTTTTCAACGTTTCCGTCATCTTCTTGATGACGTCATCGGGATCTTCTTTCAGTCATAATTTTAAAAGTGTCTTTTCAGTTTTCGTAAAACAATTGGAAGTTAATATTGATTTAACTTCCAAAATCTTCAGACATGTATTGCACATATGGAAAAAAATAGATGAATAGTGTATTAATCAAAGGCAGGATACTGGAATTAAAGATGACACTGTCGCTACAAATTACAATATTAAGCCAATTGACTGTAATAGATAGTGTGTTATTAGGAATCATGTAGATGATTTTTGTCAAAAACTAACAAAGTGATCAACAATGTTCAGAGATGATTTCATGATTAAACGAGAATAATTGAAGGTAGTATTTAAATATTACAAAGCTTTATTTTTTCTTTCCAAAATCGTCCACTTTCAAAGAAGTGACTTCTGCTTTCCTGTAATGATAAATTGTTAACGAATTCATTGTGATAAAGATCGAATTTTCTATTTTATAGATGCAGAGTTTCAATGCGATATGTTTGGTGTCTATGTTTTTATTGTATTTTAAAGTCGAAGGTTTGTGACGCCATTTACCCCCGATAACCTCAAAATGACGTCGTGGTTTGCTCATGGATAAAACTCTCAAAGTCCACAATTTCTTCAAATAACACCTGACGTTATTCAAACTTCTTCAGGATACTCAAATATGTATATCGATCAGGGTATTGAAGTTAAGACTAATTTTCCTAGGAAGTGAAAAAACAAATATTGCCGCCCCAAAGCTTGATGTCATATTTCATTTTAAACCAAATGAAGAGGTATCTGAAAGTCCTGTTCTTTGATACGGAAGTTTCCAACTCTATACCTTCTTGAAGAAAATTTCAAACCAATTTCCATGCATCATGCACGTGTTTCGAATATTAAAACTTCCAGCCAAAGTGCTTTTCATAAGCCGCCCAAATTCATTACACTAACGCTCTCTGGTTTAATTTTTAGAATTAAAATTACAGATAGTGCGCGGCTCGAAATTAGCATATCCAATAAGATATAAGTTCAAAATAGCATTTGAGGGATGGTGCTAAGATGTTAACCTCCTTTAATTTCGATGATATTTCTCGATGAGATATCAAGATTCCGAAATAGCAAAAAAAAAGTATATATGATGTCAAATTGATAAAAGGCCAAAGCAAGGCTTCTTTAAGGTGACATAGCTGGAAAGAAGTAATAAATACACTTAATATAAACATCACAGAAGTACCTACGTGTAACAGTTATTCAGTGTCAAAGACGAGAAGGCAAGGCCAAATCGTGAGAATTCCCATCGGAACGGATGCGAACCCCGGAATGAACAACATCAAAATGTTCTGAAACCTGGGTCCTGTAGCATCATATCCCAGCCATCTTGCTACATTTTTCGGTATGTTTTGGACATAATTTTCACAGATTTTGGCAATGCTTCATCATTTGGATTGAGGATCACTGACGAGGGTAAATACCCGAAACGTGCATGTCTCTAGGTTTCTAGGGGTCCGTCGAAGTTTAATTTTGCGCTCTGTTGTGAGTGCTGTTGAGATTATCGTCAGGATCTTCTTTAACTCATGTTCTTAAATAATGCTAATGAATTTGAAGACGTTTAACATCAAAGAAAGGAGGGTACATGTATCTCCAATAACACTCGGTTCCCGTGTATTCAATTGGGGTGTTTTGATGTTTAACTGTGGATGGTGCAACCGAGTCTTGTTGGAGACCCCTTTCTTTCATTTCATGTACGAGATCTATCAGATAAAGAAAGGTATAATATACTCGGGTACCCATTGGAAATTGGAATAAAACACCGCTAAAGACGGTATGGCCGGATTGCAAAGTAATTTTTTGTCACCAACTGGGTCAAGGTCACTAAGTCAAATATTACAGCATACATTGAGAGGTCTTGTCAGAGGCAACCTACATGTATAATATAAAGTTTCTACTGTATACAGTTCCTTAGATTTTGCTTAAACCAGGAACTTTAACCGAAGTCTTAAACTAGGTCAAAGTCCAAGGTCAAGGTCACTAGGTCCAATGTTACGGCATAAATTAAAAGGTCTCGTCATGGGCAACCTACATGTATAATATAAAGTTTCTACTGTATACAGTTCCTTAGATTTTGCTTAAACCAGAAACTTTAAGCAAAATCTTTAACTAGGTCAAAGTCCAAGGTCAAAGTCACTAGGTCCAATTTTACGGCATAAATTGAAATGTCTCATCATGGGCAACCTACATGTATAATATAAAGTTTCTACTGTATACAGTTCCTTAGATTTTGCTTAAACCAGAAACTTTAACCAAAATCTTTACTAGGTCAAAGTCACTAGGTCCAATGTTACGGCATAACTTGAAAGGTCTCATCATGGGCAACCTAAATGTATAATATAAGGTTTCTACTGCATACACTTCCTTAGATTTTGCTTAAACCAGGAACTTGAACCAAAATCTTTAACTAGGTCAAAGTCCAAGGTCAAGGTCACTAGGTCAAATGTTACGGCATAAATTGAAAGGTCTTGTCATGAGCAACCTTCATGTATAATATAAAGTTTCTACTGCATATAGTTCCTTAGATTTTGCCTCATTCAGAAACTTTAACCAAAATGTTGACGGCAGACGGACAGACGGACGGACGAACAGACGGATGGACAGACGGACATCGTCAATCTATAGACCGGAATTGCTTTGCAATCCGGCCAAAAAAATGATAGGATAAAGGAAAAAAGGTAATAACAAATGGTTACAAGTTCGAGATTCATCAATTCATTTTGTTTTTTATTGTTACAAAATATAAACAGGTAACAATCATATTTAACAGGTACAGCTTATATACAGCATATCAGCATTATAGGACATCTTTTTGAAGTATATATAAACCATATATTCAATAAATCGTCTTAAAATATATACATATATGAAACAAAGTTTGTGTCATTGAGAAGCACACATGTAGATATACAATGAAAACTGTTATTTCAAAGGATTGACAGATAAACAAAATAATGTAACAACAATCCATATACGTCTTTCATTACAGGACAACTAGTGTGTTACACACTTCATTAACACATTTATACATAATACTAGAAAGATTACTTATGCAAAATTTCTTATATAATTTTTGCATTCTATATCGAAAATACTGCTTTTTTATTGCCCCGTTCACATTTTAAAATATGAAGCGGTGCATTATGCATAATTACATATTTCATAGAAATCGTGTTAAATAAATGCATTACTCGAGACACTCTCTTCCATAGCTTGATGTACACCTGTATTTCAGATAATTGAGAATACAACTTCAGGCATACTATAGAGTCTCTGGCAATGAAATATCCTTTTTTATACAGTAAACGAATGTTAAGAAAATATTGCCATTTGAAACATGCAATAATTAGATTTTCGCAAATAAAATTATAGTCTGGATGATCTTCGCTGATGTAATATTCTGATGTTGTATTGTCATATACCTCCTCGTAACCTGTAAAAGAAATATAAATTTTTATTATAGAATTTAATTTTTATAATCAATTATTAACATAATTTTATAATCAATTAATAACATAATTTCTATTCCATGTTCCTTTATTTCTGAACTAATTGATGTTAGTTTTAGTCGCTGAATTCTTATTATTCTTATTGTTTTAATATTCGACATTACTGATAAAATAAATCAGATAATTATGTAAATTAATTTCTGGCAATTGTATGAGGTGAGAATATTAATTTTTCTCCTGTTTACATTTTAAGCGCCCAGTGCTAACAAATGAAATTAAATCAAAAGATCCAACGGTTACTTCGCTCACCAGAGAGAATGTGTTAATAACATAACTTCTAACAATGTAGGTCTTATCACGTGATATATAGCCTCACAGAGTTTCATAAACTTTTCTGTAAGCATGTTCTGAATGTCCTAAATATCACGTGATAAGACCTATATTATTAGAAGTTATGTTGTTATTAACACATTCTCTCTGGTAAGCGAAGAATTTCTTGATTTAATTTCATTTGGCGTTTAAGTTTGGTAGTTGTGACACTCACAGAGCCAGTGATTGAAAGTCAATCACAAAAGCCGAAACCAGGTTCGAAGGACTTATGAATTCGGGAAATAAATACGATACAGAACACTCCCGCGCGAAAATAAAAAAAATTGAAAAAGACGCAAAAATGACAAAGCTCCACAGAAAAACGAGGACAACTTATCTATTGAACTACCTCCAGTGCAATTGCGGAAGGCATTGTAGAATGCATTGCAGGTGGTGCCGCCAAGACACGCTGTACTAATTATTTTTATATATCACAAATAAACCATTATTGCAAATTGTGTTGTTGTTGCATTTATAGTTTCATCACGATTATGTTACTTCAGCCACTCATGTGGAACAGGAAGGTCAGATGCAGAAACCATGACATGCATTCTAGTCAGCATCCCAATATAACCAAATGGTGCAAGTTTAGTACTTGACCTTTTACACTGTGTTAATTATGCTACCACTGACAGTTTAAAATATAAAGATAAGTTTAAACTTTAAGAACAAACGTCAACTATCAAAATCAAGGTCAAATTGTCATTGTCTGTTATGAATGGTCTTGTCATAAGTAATCAACAGGTGAAATATTTAAACTCTACCTTTTATTGTTCAAGATATCGAGGGCCTCGTATATAGCCAAGAATCAAATATCGTATCTGAACTGTTACAGAAACGCCCCCCCCCCTCCCCTCGAAAACCAATTATTTTACCCGAGGATCGTAACCTTTGTAAATTAAAGTATGTCAACAGCAACCATAGTCAAACTTGATCCGTGACTGATCACTCTCCACATGCACCAAGTTTCTTTCAAATATGTGTAAAGTTTGAGATAATATCTCCGGGAAAGAAATCAATTTTCCTCTGAGGGGAATAACTCCTGTAAAATAAGAGCAACCGCAATCATAGTTGTGCTTGATCTGTTATTCATCACTCTGAAACTCCATACTAAGTTTGAATATTATCTCAGAAACTGACGGATGAAAGTCATGGTAACCAAAGTGTCACTGACGGAATGGGGAAACCCTAATCTCTGTACATTATTCTTATGTTTTCGGTTTGTCGGTATATGCATCATTCTTTTAATATTATATGTACCTGGGTGACTGACGGCTGTTGTTTTAGTACATGTGCCAGTTTCGCATTTCCTCCAAGCGCAATTTGGATCACCCAACTCCTCACCATTAGTTCTGTTGTCATTATCTGAGTCCATTTCACACAATATTGGCCAAATTTCATCTGCTGCATAACCTGCATCTTTTAAATTCTTGTAATCCTAAAAAGTAATTAGAATGGTTCAAGAGATATGCTTAATCCTTGTCACATTAATTTTCTCTATACCAATGTTGTACTTATTCAAAATGTCATGGCTGCATAATTTCTTTTCACAATCGTAAGACTAAGAACGTAGAAATTTAGCATGACGAAAAATTCATTTAGGAGGTAAAGAGTTCGGACACGTCCATATTATGTAGAACAATAAATTAAATGTAATTATAAATCAGTGAAGGAAAGACAAACACGAAACCCTAATTCGGCTTACAAATTCTTGAAAAACTACCTCACGAGAGAAGAAAAAAGGACAAACAAATGAAGACAATATCGCAGCTTTACAGAAACACGAAGGGAAACTTTATCTAATCTCCATAGTCCAATACAAGAACAGAACCATTTCTTTGAAACAAAATAATTAGTTTTGCAATAAGAAGACAGAATTAAAAGATCGGACAAAAATTATACTTGATGGAATCAATTAATTTTTTTTTATCTCTTATCGTTTGCTTATCTCAATATGTTCCTTTGTTTGTGAGTCATTTTGTTTCGCGTTCACGACTTTTGAATACCCTTTTTATAAGTTTTTATTACAAGAACCATCTATAAAATGTTATACGTCTTCAAATTTGAAAATTTAAACTTTCTGTAAATTTCTCACATGGAACCAGTTTATGTAACGTTTCTTCCAGCAAAAAGGCCTGCGTTGATGAGCAAGTTAATTTTCTTCTGCAATCATTAATTCGACCTATGTATCCTTTTACAAACATAAGCACGTATCTTACCAGTCCAAAATCATTGTGGACTCTGCTCTCCTTCCCACACATTCCACCGTGGCCAATATTTCTAAGGTCAAAGGAATTGCCATTTTCACAGTTAACTAAGGCTAAATCAGCGGCCAAATTGTTTCCAAAGGTTGGATAGCAAGGACATTCCATAAAAGCACAAATTAAAAATACGAATACACAAACTAGTTTCTCTAGCATATTTTTCTTAATCTTCTCGTCCGTTGTTGAAATGTTGTGTTCAAGTCCGTGACATCAAAGTATTTTATGCATTATACTTGTGAAAAACAAGTTCTATTTTTAATTAATTCAGACGTGATATGATTATATGACGTGTGTTTATTAACGCAATTTGTCACTTGTCCAATAGGTGACATTATTCAGAAACGTTCTATTCATAAATCAAATAAAGACGAGCATTACGTTGACACAACGCTACAACAATCTGTAAAATTATCACTCGACACTTGATATTCTTTCATTTCAATAGATTTTAAAGAAGAAAGGACAATATATGAACTCGACAGAATATATTTAAATGACAAAATCTTATGATATAATGCAGCAGGGATAATGAAAAAAGCATATTCAAAAAGATATACACAATGAGGGTACCCCTCTTAGAAAATCTTCTCCTCAAGAACCGCTGCATGCATTGAAACAATGATGGTATATATATGAGTTACCAGGAAGGATGTATTATTCAAGTTTGTTCATTTCGTTGAAATACGATATCTAATTTTTGCCCCGTTTTTGACGTCTTTTTTCGACTAAGGTACTTTAATGCAAAAATTGTGATTTCTTTTATTTACTTTAATGCAAAAATTGTGATTTCTTTTATTCTTTTCTCTCTTGGCTAAATTTGCTACCCCAATTTATTTCATTTTGTCCATGATAAACTAGAGGATGTTATGTGAAAATAATTTGCTGACATTTTTTTATGAATTTTTTAACTGCAAAAGGGGAAGGGGGATTGTCATTTTTAACATGTCAACTCTTCCCCTGAAATTGCTCTTATACTTTTTTAAAAATATTTATAGAGAGAAATGCAACTGTGAAAAAAAAATTATTTATGTGCAAATGGACTCGAAGGTTGTGGGCTCAAAGTCTAGCACTAGCACTATCATTATGCAATGTCAAGTGTGTCAAGAGCGTGCATAGGACTCAGGCGATCGTTATGCCCCCTGTGGCTCTTGTTTTAATGCCAATCCGTCCACTAAGGCGCATCAGTATAATTTTTGTTTCAATATTTGTAAGAAAAGTTTCCTCTCACCAATCCGATAATTATTAAACAGTTTTATATTTTACTAGCCTTTTCGCTGATTTTTAAATTCTGTTTTCGGGTTTTGTGTTTGACTCAGTGAATGAAAGACAAACACAAAAACAGAAACCATATTCCAAAAACTACGAATTTTGGGGAAAATACAAAACGGAACTTCCCCGCGTGAAAAGAAAATAGGACAAAGAGACGGAAAAACGGTACAAGCAACACGGAAACACGAAGGACAAGTTATATAATGAACCATCTCCAATACACTGTAGAATGCCTTAAAGGTGGCATTGTTAGGACGCGTCGTGCTAATTATTTCAATATATCACATAAATCATGCAACGTATCTAATGCAAGCATAGTATCCAAGCAAGAAGGGCCAAAATAAATCTAAAAGCACAACAGTCTCGCTTGACCACGGATCGATCAAAATGAATAGTAAGCAAAACAAGTAGCGCCACCCTAAATACACTATAAATTGAAAAACGCAATTTCATTGACCCTTTTATTCAGTGATTTAATTATCATGATATCAAATGCGTTCTACATATAATAGAAAGTAGAAATTCAAATTTTTGCACTTTATTTTCTTAACATCTTGACAGCAAATCAAATCTAATACTAATATATAACTAGATGGCTACTGTTGCAAGCAACAGACGGATTCCTCCTTTATTAGACCTTGATCGGAACTGAAATGTTAAAATCTGAATAAAGAAGATGAAAAAAAAAATAGTTGCTTTAGTACCTTATTCACTTCAGCAAATGAGTCAAAAGAGCTTAAGTCTAACTTAGGACTCTTATCTATTTATCGACAAAAAAGAAGAAAAAGACGATAAATACCTTTCAAGTTTAGGAAGGCTTTAAACTCCTAGATCTATTCTATCCATTTTGAATCCTTTTAAATTACTATCCCAAAAAGAATTGCACAATGAATTAACAATGAGAAAATTTCTATAAATAGAGAATGACAACAGCATGAAAGTACAGACAAGTAATGCTACTAAGATAAAAAAAAAAGGAAACAGAGAACAAGAATAAAAGAGTTATCTATCTTACTATGTAAAGTTCAAATAAGAAGTACTACTTGTGTGAAGAATAAATATTTAATAACAAAATCCTATCAATCCTACAAGAGTAAATGTTTGTTATGACCTTGAAAAAGTTTATTTGACCTTGAACCAAGGTCATGGATGAAAGATAACCATTTTAGTTTATTCTCATCAAGATTTCTTTTCATCTATTCAAAGCTCAATATTTTATCAACAAACGTCTGTTGTGACCTTGAAATCGAATAAATGACCTTGGGTCAAGGTCAAGGTGAAAGGACTTGATGCAAAGAATATTTGCGTCAAGTTTGAACTCTCAAGGTCAAATGGTCTTTGTTCTATAGGAAAAATTTTATTGTGACCTTGAGAATGAGAATTTGACCTTGGGTCAAGGTCAACGTGAAAGGGCTTGGATCAATGATTGTATTTATGAAGTTTGGACTGTCAAGGTCAAATAGTCTTTGTTCTATAGGCAAAAGCTTGTTGTGACCTTGAGAATCATAATTTGACCTTGAAACTTGGTCATCATCAATGACTACCTATAAGTAACCTACCATCCAAGTTTCAACTTAAAATCTCAAAAACTGTAGAAATTGGCAATGTGCCAATTTAAAGTTCCATTTTCAACTCAAAATAGAGCGAAAACCGTAAATATTTTATCGAGCATGTAAGCGTATAAAAGTTTGCAAATTTCCCAAAGAACAATATAAAACAAATTTCATTCAAATCGCACGGTTAATTCAGGAGTTATAAGGTTTTAAAGATTTTGCCTTTGATGACCTCTAGCGGGGGCATATGTGAACTTTTCGACAAGAAAAAAAATTTAAATGAAGATCTTTATTTGCTCTTTCACATGATACTTTCTATTTTATCATATGATGCGGTACTTTGTTGTAACGTCACTGGATTGGCTTGGGGGTAAGAATAATAATAATAAGAATAATAAGAATAAAGAAAAGACAATACAATAACAGAAAGGATTCCGACGGAGTTCGGAATCCTTAATTAACGTATATGAATATGATTAATTTAAGAGGAAAACGTGTAACAACCTTCCTTTATCCTGTCATCTCCACGTACATGAAATATTTCTCGGACAAAAACTGCATTAATAACTTACTTTATATGTTATTTTGAGAATCAAGTCCTTATATTGAAATCATTCGTGATAAATACTTTTAATGAACATTTAGTAATGCAATTACATTTTGCCTATGTGACCCTTGGAAACCTGTGAGAAATGTTGTTGTTTTTTTCAATCTTTAAAATAGTATATACAAAACAGGGGAAATTTTTCTTTGAAAAACACTTTTTTTGTCTTAATGTTCACATCATTTACATTAAATATTTCCCACCTAAGACACAGCAGGTTCGGGATGGATAGGACCCTGTAAAGTCTTTCGTAGTACTAGCGGTATTACATACGGGATAAAGCACATATAAAACGGAAAGCAAAAATTGTTTATAGAAGTTTATTGTTAGGTGTAATAGGATATATATGAACATTTATTTACAATTTCAGATGGAACACGACGCTTTGTACCTTCTTGCCGAATATGATGAAGTTAACCAATTCCTTGGTCAAGCTGAGGTTGAATTTTTCTACCAGTCTGGGAAAATATCATGCCCGATTGAGAGATGTAACCCAGCCCCCTTCACACTTCCACGTATCGAGCCACGACTCCGCTATGACTCCAAAATAGATATATCTGTGGCGAGTCGGGACGCAAAATGTTCGATAAACCATGAACCTACGACTTCAGTACGGATTGCTACGGGTTGATGGGAATGAAGTACGGATAGCTAAGGATTGGTACGGATATCATCCCGACATTACTACGGATTGCTATGACACGCGTGCGGATAGATACGGATTGCTACGACACGCGTACGGATTGACAAGGATTACCACGACTCGTGGCTTGAATTTCTTATGTATTTTTAAACAATGATCATTTACTAAAACACCCAATATTTTAAAGTGGAACGAATATTTAAAAATCATAAGTATCATCGGAGAAGTATGGTCAAATGAACCTGACATGTAATTTTAAACCTATTACCTAGCTACTATAAGATATGGTCAATCTAATGTTTGGTCAATAATCTAGTTCACTGTCTCAAGGAAAAAAAATTGTTTACAAAATAAAGGTGTCATCAATCACTTTTTTTAAATTCTATGAAAAAGTCTCATAAAAGGCATTACACATGAGAAACATTAAATCCCATGTAATTAATTACTAATCAAAATATACATATAGCCCATCTTCACAGTTTGAAAAAAGTAGGTCAAATATCTAGGTCAAGGTCACTTGATAAAAAAATTATGGTATGTGTAGATATGTCACAAGGAGTACGTATGCAAAATATCACTGCACCATCACTTGCATATGAAAATGTATAAATCTTTTTGAAAAGAAGGTCGAACAATATAGCATATGTAGAAAGGTCTTATCAAAAGGAATACAGATTTATAATATCAAAGCCCAATCACTTACCAATCAAAAGTTATGGGGTGTGACAACCAAAGTGTAACAGATGGACAAAGTGATCCTGAAGTGTCGCTATGTTTCGCAGGCGACACAATAAAATTAAGGCAACAGAAATTAAATTTTTAGTTAAGATTTTTTCCCTTTTAGTTTATGAAAGCGGAAACCTTGACCTAAAATATTTGGTAATTAATAAATTTCTACTATTCAAATTTAAAACGTTAGTACCTGCTCAAGCGCACCGGATGAGCTGTGATATGAGGATTCAATATCCGAAACACGTGTCTAGTACAATAAAATTGTTACTATAGAAAATATATTTCAATATTGACAATTTCAACCACTAAGTTGGTATCGCTGCTGGTGGACTGCAAGTCCCCGAGGATATCGCTCGCCTAGTTTTAGTGTTTACGCACTGCATTGAAATATATTCTAAATTTTCTGTCATAAAATTAGTTCTAAAATTTTAAAACTAAGGGGTATCTCCCTCATTGCATAGCTCTGCCCTTAGCCGTGTATCGGCATATTGTTTTCGGTCATGTTTATAACTAAGCTCCTTGTGCCTACCCTCCAACGATTTGTTGGCCATCTTTTCATTTAAATACGATTCTGGATACACCCTACATAAAATTTGGAGCCGCTCAATTTTGGCAAGAGGAAATTAAAAGTTTATATTGTAGATGGCGCTAGGAAACTTTTCTTTGGCTTTATTCAAATTATTTGACATTAAGTACTACTGACGAGGATTCAATATCCGAAACACGTGTCTAGTACAATAAAATTGTTACTATAGAAAATATATTTCAATATTGACAATGTAATTGCCGTATGATGATACTCTAGTAACAGACAACTTTCTCATTACAAAAGAACAAAACGACAAAGGCAATAATGAGTTAAAGAAGATCCTGACGATAATCTCAACAGCACTCACAATAGAGCACAAAATTAAACATCGACGGACCCCTAGCAAGCTAGAGGTGGGACCAGGTGCCTACATAGAATCACGAAGGACAACTTAATCTTTTAACCAATCTCTAGGGAGCTCTGTAAGTACGGAATACACGGTAGGTGGCGCTGTTCATAGGTATAACTGGCATGTGCGAGTTTAGCAAGTTCCTATTCTGCCACATGTAAATAGATCATGTTTACCTGAGGATTTCTAAGGTTAGATGAATACAAATTTCCTCTTTTTTTTCAGTTAATTCCGTTCTCAAACACTTTCTTTTATCAGTATAGGTCAAGAAAATCTCACATTTTGCGAAAAGTCCACCTAAATATTGTTTTTCGACGCCTTGTGCTTGCATTGTTTATAATGGAAGCCGCCATTTTGAGCGTCAGATAAGGTCAGAAAATATTATCATAAAATCAACCACGTGACAATTAAGGTTAGGGGAGGCTTGGTTTGATCTAGACATATGAGGGAACATATCAAACTCAAAAACACTTTGGTCACCACGCGTATCATAGAAAAAAGAAGACGAATAGACGATTTCGGTCATTTAAATAAATCTATTTTGAAAGCCACCCGCTGTGGCACAAGGTCGACATTGATTTTTCTGATAGAAAAATTATTCCTTTATGTGAAATTCAAGGGTCTGATACTATAAATTATAGCGAAAAGAAGCACAAGGCTGTCAAACGGGTCATAGTATAATCGGAAATCCGACATGATGATTATTGGGAACGATAACTCGTTTTGCGAATTAGAGTTACCTGTCCGAATAATTTACGATATAAGTTATTTAATCGTATAATAGACATTAACTTGATCGTATTTTAACTCAATATTTAGTTTTGAATTGAAATCAATAACAAACTAAAGAGAATTTTCTTTTCAACAGGATAACGAATTCACTTGAATTTCCTCAAGTTACTCAATTCTAAAATTACTTTTCTGAGAGTTTCTAGAATGTTGTTTGATTATTGAATGATATGGAGAGACCATCACAAATGAGATAAAGAAGATCCTGACAACAATCGCAACAGCACTCACATAAGAGCACCCAATTGAGCGTCGACGGATCCCTAGCAAGCTAGAGGTAGGACCAGGTGCCTAGGAGGAGTAAGCATCCCCTGTTTAGCTAGCCGCACCCGCCGTAGGCAAAACTAGATTGCTCAAAGAGATAATTATAGAAAGAGACCAAAACATCGACATCTCTCGTAACCCCCACCCCCTCCCTAAAAATTTCTACTTATTTGATAAAACTTTTAAACTGAACTTTATCATGTTGTTTTAGCTTTGTTGGTGAGTAATGTCAACAGATAGTGCAACTGACTGTATACCTCCCAGTCCAGAGGCCAAGAAGCGAAGGTCAAAGTCTTTGATCTTTGGGATCTGAAGACAAAACCAATTCGTGAAGCTGAGACTGGTCCATCTCAGTCTGCTTCTGTTTCTAGAAGGGTAATCATAAATTCCTTATTTTTTCCACATTTAATCCATGTTTATTCTGTTAGAAATATCCAAAGTAAGGAGTTCTTAAAGACCATACTTTCAACACAGTATTAAATATAAAAGAAAAAAAACCTGCCTTTCACAATTCAGGAGACAGGGAAGATTAGCCCGATTACAATTTCATCAGATTCAGACAGTGACAGACCACCGAGCCCCAGCATCATTGAAAACGTCCACCTGTATGCTAGTAGGAGTAAGAGAGGAGTATCAGGTATATATAATAGAATTTTGCATGAGTCTCAATGAATGTCAAACATGTAGCATAGCTTCATATATATAATACTGTAAGTATACGTAAGTATATCATGTCTAGCATTGCATCATGATAATCTATATAATATTCTACTATATATGACACTGTAAGTAAAATTTAATATACACTATATATCATTAATATTGGTGGTAATGCTTCTAACATGACATAATTTTATGCATGTTTAAAGAGTGAATAATGCATATTGATTAGTGTAACCTTAGCTATCCGTACATATGCATTTTCAATTTATAGTAAAGACTTCCACATCAGAAGATAAGTCTACAAACACTGAAATAAGTGGAAGTTAATGAGCTCAGACAGTACATGTATTTTATATATTGTTTTCATTTTCATGCATGAACATCGACGGCGGGTGCGGACTAGCCGCTTACTCCTCCCAGACACCTGATCCCACCTCTAGCTTGCTAGGGATCCGTCGATGCTCGGTTTGGTGCTTTTTTGTGAGTGCTGTTGAGATTATCGCCAGGATCTTCTTTAACTCATATGTGAGTATTCTCATTTGACATTTACACACTGCAATGCACTATGTGAGAGGAAAACCTGCTCCCATAAAGCAAATTATCATGATTCATCAACACAAACATTGATCTTTTTACAACTGGAAATATCGATTAGGCTTATGATCATCGATCATCATGTCGTTGATAAATAAGGATATTTTGATTTTGTTAGACAATCAATCAATGCAAGATGTTGTCAAGACGGTATTTGAAAAACAAAAACGATAGAAGGAACGTCATCAAAATTTAATACCTATTTTCAAAGAGTTAAACGGCTTTCTGAAACATACCCAAAAAATGAAAAAAAAAGTGTAGAAGCAAGAAAGTTTTAGATGTATTTCTAATTAGAGAATTTGTTAATCCCTCACTACATCCACTTCCTTGCGAATGTTCTTCATCGGATTTCAACTACTCTCCTTGTGGACACGTTATTACTGTAATCTCTCACTACACCCACTTCCTTGCGAATGTTCTTCATCGGATTTCAACTACTCTCCTTGTGGACACGTTATTACTGGTGACCTTAGTATAGTCAAGAACGACAAGTTGAGAGAATTGTTAAAAAGGGTCCCAAATACAGAGAAAGTATGTCATTTACATGGAACCAAAATTTCAAAATTATCATGGACTCTTGTGAGGAATATGCAAGACGTTGGGCAAAGAAAGAGGATGTACAGCTCGACACCCTTTCCGAATGGATAAAATCCAGTCAGAGGGTTAATTTTATCTAGAATTAACCGATTAAAATCAACTGTGAACACCAGATTCGAGTCTATATTTAAAGACCCGGATGTTATCACAGAGCTTAACTACCTCCAAGAACATTATGTCATCACACCAGCGGACAAAGCCTCAAATAATTACACATTTACTTGCAGAAGTACTATTTCGACAGTCTAGTTAAAGAGTTGGGTCTAAATTCGACACCTGGAAATCCCACTTACACCCCAACGAACCTTTCGGCCTCTGAAATCATAGATAACCACAAATCAGCTCTTGCTTCCTTTGGCTTCCTGTACTAACAATTTAGATTTAGATTTACCATACTTATACTGCATACCTAAAATGCATAAGAATCCGTGCAAACAACGTTTCATCGCTGGTTCCTCAAAATGTTCCACCAAATCTGTATCGATCTTACTCATCATAGTTTTATCTGAAATCAAATCTGGGCTTCAAAATATTGTTCGACAGTATATTCTCGCAGTGGTATCAACCAGATATGGATTTTAAAGAATTCGAAGGAACTTTTAGGACATCTGAAATCCACTCATTTTAGTAAAGTCCATTCGATCAAAGCCTTTGATTTTTCGACACTTTACACTACAATTCCACATTCTAAATTGAAGGAAAGACTCGCAAAAAGTATAAGTAATGCGTTTACAAGTAAGAACGGTAATCGCAAATACAAATTTATTGTTGTGAACTTTGACAAAACCTACTTTGTAAAAGAAAAATATGATTCTGAAAATAAGTACACTGAAACAGATATTATTCAGATGTTAAACTTTTTGATCGACAACATTTTTGTGGTGTTTGGAGGAAAGGTCTTCCAGCAAATTGTCGGAATTCCAATGGGGACCAATTATGCCCCACTCCTTGCCGACATTTTCCTTTACTCGTACGAAGCTGAATTCATTCAATCTTTGGTCTCTGAAGGGAAAAGATACTTAGCTTCTGACTTCAACTTCACTAACTGATTCATAGACGATTTGTTGTCCATCAATAATCCAAAATTCGCGGATTATCTGAGCAGTATCTATCCTTCAGAGCTTGAAGTCAAAGAAACTACAGAGACAAATAATTCAGCATCCTATTTGGACATAATGTTGTCTTACGACACTGATGGTCACATGAATACCTCACTCTATGACAAACTTGACGACTTCAATTTCAACATTACAAACTTTCCCTTTCTGAGTAGCAACATCCCTTCATCGCAAGCTTATGGCGTGTTCATATCTCAGTTGATACGCTATGCCAGAGCAAGTACCAAATATACGAATATTGTTCTGAGAGCTAGGCGTCTTTCAGATAAGCTTCTCAGTCAGGGATATGTTTGTGACCGACTTACATCGTCACTGAGGAAGTTCTACGGTCGATATTGGGAACTCGTCATACACCTATGATATCCCACTGTCCAGAATGGTGGATGATATTCTGTCATAGACCATTTGCACCATCCAACCAAAGATTATACTCTGTCTTCCGAAATGGAAGTAACCGGATGTGACAGTTCTACCGAATTGACGCGGCGGGTGTTGCATACAAGCAGGAGATGCTTACTCTTCCTGGGCACCTGGTCTCACTCCCATATCGGGAGTTCGCTTCTTTTCATACTGTGGAGGTTTTTGTTTGTTTGCTTTGGTTCCTGTTTTATCCTGATTTTGTATGCCTTCGGTTTCTGATTTTTCTGAATTATCGATTTTGTGCTGTATACGGGGATATGGTCATTATCCATATTTGTCATTTCAGTTCCCCCTTCAGACAGCTGCAGAAACAGGAACTAGGATAAGTCTGGAACAAAAAACAGAAACCTCTTTGACAGTCATAAGTAGCCTTGCAAGTGAGCGGACCGAGACAGCTAGACTTTCACAAACTGCCGAAAGCCAGGAAGATCAATCAAAATCACTTGATGTTAGACACGAAGAAATTAGTGAAAAGGAAAAGGAATTGAAATTGAAACGGACGCGACAAAGGGAAGAATACCATAGAAAGAAGTATGTGAGATAAGAGACATAGTTGGAGAAATGATTGGTAGAGAAAGCGACGTGAATGAAGAAAGCAAAGCCTTTATAGTTATATCAAACAGCTAAAGGTCCAGGTTATAGAAATGGAATATAAACAGTAAAATGATAGAGAGAGGATTGATGTATTAAGAGGGCACCTTAAACCTATTTTATGCAGACGATAATAAATACACTAAAGAGACACAAATTTGTGTATACAAACTTTTTAAAAATCATGTCGGCACCACAATAGTTGGACCTGTCATGGAAGCTTGCTTAACGATGGTGACTCATTACGTGTGCGTATTCAAATTAGCGCAAGCGGAATAACTCCTATGAGTTCGATGTCGTAAAATAGATGTACCTACTAATGACACAATTTGGAACAAAAGCAATGCTGAAAAGCATGACTTATTCAAATTATTCTATATTCGATTCCATTTTAATGATAGATACTTCTAAAATATTATTTTATCGAATTGACATTTACCACATGTAGGGGATTTCCATTTCGACAATTTTTGGCATGTAAACATATAAGACGAGAGGGATGGGTCGAAAACTGAAAGGGGGATTTAAAACAAGAAATCACTATAATCGTTTGATAAATGCGTCTAACGCAGCTTTAATTCGACACAGCAAGGGAGAGGGTTTTAAAAATATTGTTTTAGATCATACAAATTGTAAAACTAAAAGCAGCGAGCGGAATCCAGAAAACGAAAGTTAATTGATCGATGAAGTGCACGCACCGGAACCAGTAGAAGAAATAATTATTGATAACAGCAAACCTAGACACCATGAATGGGGAGAACGTAGAAGAATGACAAATATGGGTAATGACCATATTCCTGTATACAGTACAAAATCGATAATTCAGAAAATCAGAAACCGAATGCATACGAAATCAGGATAAAACAGGAACCAAAGCAAAAAATCAAATTCAAGGAATTGTGGTCCCCCGCTTTTGGGTGTTTGTCTTTAAAGAAATGCTTACAGACATCCCCCATTCTTAAGTTCTAATAATATATCTCATTATCTCATATATTATCAACATTCTAAATATGAAAGATTAACTCCAAGAAAAGGTCAAAAGGTCAAAACTTTTGTTTTGTTACCAAGGGACAGGGCTTATGAAATGGTATGCACATGTGAAATATTTAAGACATATCATTTAAATTACCATCAAGAACTTATGGTCGAGGTTGAAGTTTTTAAATATGGGTCAACCTCCATGGACGAGGTCACAAGGTCAGAATGTTGTTACCAACAGAAAGGTCTCGTCACAAGGAATACACATGTGAAATGTCAAAGCCCTATCATTTTTCATTAAAAAGTTATGGACAAGGTTAAAGTTTTTTGAAAAGTAAGTCGAACTCAAAGGTCAAGGTCGCAAGGTCAAAGATTTTGGTATCCATGCAAAGGACTTGTCACAAGGAATAAACATGTGAAAAATCAAAGCCCTATCACTTTCCGTTCAAAAGTTATGGTCAAGGTTAAAGTTTTTAATAAGTAGGTCAAAGTCCAAGGTCAAAGTCACAAGGTCAAAAATTTTGGTATCCATGGAAAGGTCTTGTCACAAGAAATACACATGTGAAATATCAAAGCCCTATCACTTACCATTCAAAAGTTATGCACAAGGTTAAAGTTTTTGTGACTGACGGACAGACGGACGGACGAACCGGTTTTAATGTCCCCGCGCTTTCGCGAAAGCGGGGGACAACAAACACAAATCTCCATCATATGAAAAGAAGCGAACTCCCAATTATAGGAGTGAGACCAGGTGCCCAGGAAGAGTAAGAATCTACTGCTTGCATGCAACACCCGCCGCTTCAATTCGGTAGAAATGTCACATCCGGTTACTTCCATTTCGGAAGACATAGAGTACAATCTTTGTTTATGTGTAGACCTTTGTGTTTGATGTTTCAGTGTTGTGCGTTGACGTTCCTTGCCCCTTGTGCGCCTCTTTCTGTGCTTGTCTGCTTTGTTTTTGCATTGGATGCTTTTTGGGTTTTGCTGTGGGTGCTGCAACCTGCTGATGTTGGAGATCCCCTCCTTTGTTTTAAATATAACATCGAAGGAGTACCTTATGATTATCTTGTATAAAATACAGATTACACTACTTTAATGAGAAAGATTTATCACGATTTATCATGGAAGCTAGTGTACAGAACCGGAATACATTTTCTATACGAGGGCTGTCCGTAAAGTTCGTAGACAAGTCTTATATAAAGTAATATTAGCGTTATATTTATTATTTAGCATATTTGTTATCATGTTCTATTTGCAAATTATGAAATGTAAACAATTATATTTTTAATTCATTATTACAATTATGACTTTGTAATTAGACATAGGATGGTGACCCGAAGCACGGTAAAATTTTACTGAAATATGTCGTTAATCATTTTATACATGTAATTTCGTTTTGTAAAATCCCGCGGATAAAACGATAATTTTGACATTGTAATGTTGGCATTAGTGACGACATCATACACGTTTAAAGTTTCAAGATGGCAGTGAAACCTGGATCTGAATGCTATAAGATAGGATCGTAATGTTCGAAAAAAAGACGTTTTCCTGAAAAGTGAAACAGAGAGAGCATTGATAAAATAGGAAAACAACGACAGATACCCATAAATTCCTAAAACATCCGAGAAAAACATGATAAAAGCCTATGCTGACTCCGTAACGACAAATAGGGTGAACTTATTGGTCTTTGCTCCGGCAAACAAGGCAGCAAATGTTAAACGTCTTCAAATTCTATAGCATCATTTAAAACAACACCATAATCATTTGAAAGCGTTATTACATATCAGTATTACATTCGGAACTTTCTTCCACCAAGAATTATATAAAAAAGCAACGAAACTATCCCTTACATTTTACCAAAGCTGATATTTTACTAAAGCACCAGGATGAACTTTCTTCATTTCAACTCTCAATTTTGAAATCAGACGTACCCACTATTTCAACTATCTGTCCAAACTTCACAAATCTCATTACAAATTTCGATTTATTGCTCGGGCAAATGTACTTCTACAGTTTTACCTAGGAATTTGACATCAGCGTTAAAAGCAAGAAAAGATCATGTCTCAAAATATTGTGAAATTGCATTCTATAATAGCGATATCAATTATTTTAGGTCAATAAAGACATCTGCTGACGTGATCGATAAAGTCATATAATTTAATTTTAAAGCCGAATCTATCTCATCATAAGCTTCTCTAACATGTGAACCACCATCCGCACTGAGAAGATAGAAGATCGCTGATCAAAACTTATTAAATGGTGTTTTGATCGAGAGGGTAAAACCTACTTTGTAAAAGAAAAGTCCGATTCTGAAAATAAGTACACAGAAACAGATATTATTCAGATGTTAAACTATCTGATCGACAACATTTTTGTGGTGTTTGGATGAAAGGTCTTCCAGCAAATTGTCGGAATTCCAATGGGGACCAATTGTGCCCCACTCCTTGCCGACATTTTCCTTTACTCGAACGAAGCTGAATTCATTCAATCTTTGGTCTCTGAAGGGAAAAGATACTTAGCTTCTGACCTCAACTTCACTGACAGACACATAGACGATGTGTTGTCCATCAATAATCCAAAATTCGCGGATTACCTGAGCAGTATCTATCCTTCGGAGCTTGAAGTCAAAGAAACTACGGAGACAAATAATTCAGCATCCTATTTGGACATAATGTTGTCCTACGACACTGATGGTCACATGAACACCTCACTCTATGACAAACGTGACATCTTCAATTTCAGCATTACAAACTTTCCTTTTCTGAGTAGCAACGTCCCTTCATCGCCTTCTTATGACGTGTTCATCAGTTGTTACGCTATGCCAGAGCAAGTACCAAATATACGGATTTTGTTCTGAGAACTAGGCGTCTTTCAGTTAAGCTTCTCAGTCAGGGATATGTTTGTGACCGACTAACATCGTCTCTGTGGAAATTCTACGGTCGATATGGGGAACTCGTCATACACTGTGTCCCACTCTCCAGAATGATAATGATGATATTCTGTCATAGACCATTTGAACCATCCAACCAAAGATTGTACTCTATGTCTTCCGAAATGGAAGTAACCGGATGTGACAGTTCTACCGAATTGACGCGGCGGGTGTTGCATGCAAGCAGGAGATGCTTACTCTTCCTGGGCACCTGGTCGCACTCCCGTATCGTGAGTTCCCTATTTTTCATGTGGTGGAGGGTTTTGTTTATTTGCTTTGGTTCCTGTTTTGTCCTGGTTTTGTATGCCTTCGGTTTCTGAATTGTCGGTCTTGTGCTGTATGCAGGGATATGGTCATTATCCATATTTGTCATTTATATGTACGTCTGACACAATCGGATTCTTTTCTCAGTAGAATACAAATTGTACAAATCATGGACTCGATCTGAGTTGTGCAAGGCTTTGTCCTTTCTTTTAGACATTTTTTAAAGATTTGGTGACATTCTATACAAATGCAAGTTGTTGGAATTTTCATGGGTACCAATTGTGCGCCTCTAGTTGCAGATTTGTGTTTATATACATACAAAAAAGAATTCATGCAATATCTGCCAACTCAAGAAATTTGACGACTTGAAATGTTTCAACGGCACATCTAAGTATCTTGATATTTTGAATAAGGATAACCCACATTTTGACCAATACAAAATCAAATTTATCCACTCCACTTGAACTAACATTTGTTATTGAATAAAGCAAACACAGATGATATAGCTACACCAATTTTTGATCCAAATCAATAACGGAGAAATTTAAACAAAGATATACGACGAAAGAGAAGATTTGTCCTTCACCATACTTAAATTTCCTTGGCTTCATGGCGGTTGTTCTAAGATTGCCATCGTACAGCATTTACATCTCCCAGCTCATCAGCTACGCTAGAGCTTCCTCCCATGTTACGGATTTCCATGATAAAAAAATTAACAAATTACGAAAGGCTTATCTTTCAAGGATTTAGATATCATAACCTGTAAAATCTATCTGGAACTTTGAACTTCTTTCAAAATTTGGGACATCTCCAGCATCAGAGTATGTATCAATGGGAATTTCATTGCCTTCATTTAACGGTGACCTAATAAACAAAATTATAAAGATCAAAGGCAGATTAAACTTCAACCACAAATGTAAGAAAAAAAGTCGGTCGAATGTTTTACCGAGGATATGATCCTAAAGTCATAAAAAACACTGGGCATGGTACTGGACCAATCTTCAGTTTTGTACCGGTGTCTTTCCCAACATTGCACACTGGCCAACCGTGACGACGAGACTCCATGACGGGCCTTGTTTAAATGTCGTCAGAGAAGACTGGGTCCTGATTCTCTGTCCTATCTGAAAGTTTGTCAGACTTTTCGGGTGATTGATCTTGAGCTAGCTCATGCCATAGAATTTTTAGATCCATTTTCATAGAATCTGTGTTTCAAGAAGCCGCTGCGTTTAACTATTTCGTTTGTGAGGTCACCTTACAAAGAAAAGTTTTATGTTTCTACAACAAGTGTACGTCTATGGAGACCTCTGTGTATCTAATAAGTGGGAGGGTTGTGCGCACGTAATCCGGATAACCACACAATTTGCTTATAGCAGATGGCCTTATCAAGTCGGCGCCAGGTGCACATGTTCTCCTTCCCTTTATGTGTTGTCATTATTGTTTGATGTTTCTGTACGTCTGTTATGATTGTTTTGTATTATGTTCAAGTGAATACTGTTGTGGGTTTTTTTTTTTTTTTTTTTTGCGTTTTGCAGTATTGTCCGATGTCATTTATGTATCATTTCTTGTGGGTTTGTTTCGCTGGATGAGTACAAGGTGGCCATGCTGGAGATCCTTCCCTTTTCTTGAAAATCGAAAGACGGCTTCCTCTCCACATTCTTATCACAGTGTATAAATGCATGTATCATGAAAATCCGTTGACAAACACTCAAAATATTGCGTACCACGCTCTTATACTTTGTCCTTAGCTTAAAATATATACATTGTGCATATAACCATCTCTCCCATCACACATTATTTCTCAATTATGCGACAAAGAAATTAAAGACCCGTAACAAATATTAAAGAGCATCCTTTCTTATATAACCTCCACCCATTACACATAACGAGACGACCATTTAATCCTGAGGGGGAAAGGGGGACTTGCAGTTTGGGAAATAAATATTCTGACCCAGAAACATCGTCGGGAACCCACAATTTATTGCTCTACGACAGGAATTCTCGTTTTAATGCGTCATACGGTTATATATAGTAACCGATGAAATAGGGAACGTGTGCATATATTCTTGGGTTTTTTTTTTTTTTTTTTTTTTGCTTGTCAGAATTGTTACAGTTTGAAAATAAATATTCCGACCTTGAGTTATTGGAAAATAAATAATCCGGCTGGTCCTGCAGCCAGCCCCCGCCCCCTCATGATCAAATGGTCGTCCCCTAATTTCTCAGTTCTGCGATAAAATAAAATAAAACCCGTTACACGTGCAAAAGAACACCCTTTTTCTTGAAGTATACAAATTTTCAAAACATTTTACCCCAAAATTGATTTAAACTATTTTAGTGCATTTTCACAGTATACTGGTGTCGGAACAGTTTCCGGACGATTTTGAAGGTTTTTCGGGGATAACTCGGGGATTTCAGCTCATACTGGATGATTTTTGGATATTGTTTTCTTCAATCTTTTCTACAAATGACTGTGTAAAAACAATTTTGATAATAGAACCGAAACTTCTCAAATCACGTAGATTAAGATAGTATGGTTCTCGGCGGCTTCCCCCGGTGTGCCATATTTTAAACGGGGCAGAAAGGAGTAAAAATGTGGTGTGAATCTACAAAATTGTCACAAAATTTTGAAAATAATTTCCTTCAAAGTACTTGAAAAGGGCGACTGTCCGGAAACTATCACTGCCCGGGAACTGTTCTGACATCAGCACAGTGTCCCTGAAAATAAATTTTATTGAAAACGTAAACTTTATTCCGAAGGGTCTGGATTGCGGAAAAAAGGAGCCATAAAAGTTTTATTTGAAATTATGCAGTACAAAAATGTTACGACCATAATATTGTCGAATTTGTAAAATTAAATTTCTATAAAACGCAGAAATAAGGGATAATGAGAGGGGGTTTACATGAACACACATGTTAAACTTAGGTCAAATTATCTGAAAGGAACGCATTAACAAAAATATGCGTCAACAGACTTTCATGAGTTTTATACATTATTATCAGGCTGTAGAGAGGAAGCTGCCTGTTGAGTTTGCATTATTATCAGGCTGTAGAGAGGAAGCTGCCTGTTGAGTTTGCATTATTATCAGGCTGTAGAGAGGAAGCTGTCTGTTGAGTTTACATTATTATCAGGGTGTAGAGAGGAAGCTGCCTGTTGAGTTTACATTATTATCAGGCTGTAGAGAGGAAGCTGCCTGTTGATTTTCAGGTTCATCCGATTTGTCGTTACGGAGTTATGGGACTTAGATTTGTTAAAGGAACAGTGTCCCTGAAAATTAAATTTTACAAAAGTTTATATTGCAAAATATTTCTTTTCATACGAAACAGTTACATTCTCATTTGTATTAATTCAAAGTTTCAGGCGAATCTAACGCATGCATTTGCAGTTAAAGCCGATTAAAAACGTCATTTTTTAATTTGGGTTGAGAGCAGCAGTTCTAATTCATTCCACTAGCGCCACCTACAATGTATTGAGTTTTTACAATAGAAGGTATATAGTATAAAAAAATCGACAATTTTAGGGTAGTTACTGCATATTTTCAAATAAAACTTTTTACGGCTCCTTTTTTCTTCTATCTAAAAGGGAATAAATTTTACTTTTTCAATAAAATTAGTTTTCAGGGACATTGTATCTTTAAAGAGGAGCTGAAACGTGTCTTTTAATTGTATGCATTGGGGGAAAAATCAAGGAAGAAAAAAAACCCTAAAAATTCGACATCGCTGCGACCTACTGTTCGCGAGAATTTCACAAATCTATTTTTATCTCACCTGCCAAAAAGAGGTTCTGGTAGTTCCCTAGGTGCGATGACGTCACTCGTGTGTAAAGAACAAATATGGCGGAGCCCGATGGAAGCGTACATGTAAGCGCAGATAAACAATGCTCTAAAAAGCGTTCGGGGAAATTTTGCTGTGCGGGCGGGTGTACAAACACTCATTTGGATGGTGTATCATTGCATGCGTTTCCATCAGAATTGAAAAGGCCAGCCATCCGCAAAAAGTGGATAAAATTTATAAGGGACGAGCAAGTTAACTTCACAGCTCCTACCAGAAGCCAATATATATGTGAACGGCATTTCACTCCAGAGTGCTATCCAAGAAAATATGCACTGCTTGAGAGTATGGGCAAGAAGGAGGAAATAAAGAGGAAAGATCTGAATGCCGATGCAGTGCCAACGATTCACACACTACCAAGGAAAACAAGGTATAAAAGAAAACTATCAAATCCTAAGCACCCCAGTCCCCACCCCTACTGGTCGGGTACATATTATCGCCGGGCACATATTATCGCCACTTCATTTATATCTCCGCATATTGTTGATGTAGAAATTTAATTTTTTCACCATAACTACATCTTTGAAACATGAAACAGTATACAGTTTACATAATATCAAATAATCTCATAACCTGCAAATACTGAATTTTATGATAGAAAATCGGTAAATCTGAATGTATTTCCCCCGCCTCTCCGGGGAAAGGGTAGGTCACTTCATCTTCCTATATCTCTTTGGTTTTTGATTTTGTTTGTATGAATTTTTCACAGATGAAAAGAAGAAAGTTTGAAGATACAAATAATATCAATTTTGTTGAAAAAGTGCAAGATTTTCAGTAAGAACAGAGAGAGGTGGCGATAATATGTACCCTTCCTTCTTTCAAACTTGGCTCAACCCTGACGTTCACAAATCACCGATAAACAAGAACAGATTATCAGATTTTCATGAAAATTAAATGAAATATGTATCAAGGGTTCTTCTTCCTTCTGTGCATATTTCATCGAATTTCATGAAGTAATAAAGATTTTAGAGCAAAAAATGTTGAAAAAAGTGGCGATAATATGTGCCCGACCAGTAAAGAAAAAGAAGGGTCAGTAAAGAGGTTTCCAAATTTTTGTTACATTATATATGCTATGAAAACTTGATAAGGAATAAGACTCTTCCATCATGTTAGCTGTAAGTTATAACACATTTGATTGTGGATGCAATTAACTGATTAAGTATTGTAGAAAGACTACCCCCACCTGGGATCGAACTCGCAACCTTCTGATGTAAAGTCCGACGCTCTACCGAGTGAGCCAAAGAGAGTCGTCCCACTGGCCCAGTCCAGTACAAGTGCCAGTTTATACTATACTACTCTCCCTTTTCAATTTTGGGCCTCCCTGCCCCTCTTCGACAACCCTCCTACCCTCCACCTCTCTGTGGGATTTACGTTTGGCGCCCTTGTAGAAAACACGAGACTACCCCCACCAGGGATCGAACTCGCAACCTTCTGTTGTTAAGTCCTACGCTCTACCGAGTGAGCCAAAGAGACGTCCCACTGGCCCAGTCCAGTACAAGCGCCAGATTACTACACTTTTCATCATCTACAAACATGACAAATGAAAGTCATAATTGACTGGTGTTTTCAATGTTGGCCTATAACTTTGATGTTTGATATTGCGCCTAAGTATGTAAAACATGACAATATGTCAAGGGAAAAAAATGCCTAATCTAAAAAAATTTCTGTCACATAATCTGATCATAATAATTTTTGACATTACTTGATCCTATAGTTTATCATTTTTATATGCTAATGTTTTGGGACCAGTACAAACTGTACATAGATTGCCATAGATCTTATGTGAGGGTCTTGATTCTTATCCTAAGTATGTTTTTACATCTTTTGCCAAATCTTATGCTTCTATAATTTTGTTTATTAAGCAACCATCATCATGATCAGACTAGAGATGATGACACCGCATGTGCAAGTAAGAAGAGGAGACTCACCGTGGCTAGAAAATTGAATATATCAAGAGTAAGACTAACTTAGATATTATGTATGATAAATAAGAAGTATATGGTAAAAAATCAGTACATCATTTTGTACCTTTATTGATCAAGAAGAGGCATATATGAACATGATAAACAGTGGCGGATCCAGCGCCCCCTTTGACAGGGTTTCAAGGGGCAAATTTTGCCAATTTTTACTGAAAATGGGCCAAAATATACCTGTTTTTGGAAAATGTTGGGTCGGTGCCAAGGGGAGGGGGCAGACGCCCCCTCCGCACCCCCCCCCCCCCTTAATCCGCCACTGACAAAGTATCCCTTGCTCTTTTTCTGTTTTTACATATATATTATTTCCATTTTACCTATTCCATGCCATTCAATTATTGACACTATTTATGAATATAATAGGGCTGTCACGGTTCAACCTTTAGTCGGTTCGGTTTAGTTCAGGTAAATTCTCTCTTTTTTTCGGTTCGGTTAGAGTTTGTGTTGTTTATTTCCATAAAGAGTGAAATAATGGTAAGAATAACAAATCAACAAATAATTATCCCCTTGCAACTCTGATGAGGAGGGGATATATCCGATATAGCATTGCTGCCATACATCTGTGTGTGTGTGTTTGTGAGGGTGAGTGTGTGGGGGTGAGGGTGTGTGTGATTCTTGTGAACAGCATAGAAGACAAAGTAATGATCATACTAGAATACATTAAACCTTCCAATCAGAATCAGATTAATTCCTTTTTTTAAAGATGATGAATCCAACATTTCACTATGAAGAGGATACACAAAGAAATTCAATGGAATTTGGTGAGAATGATGGGCAGAATGATGGGCAGATAAATGAAGGAGAGAATAATGGAGAAAGTCTTGCCAAGGTACATCAAATTGACAACATTAGCCTTAAGGAACAAATGAATGAAATTCAATTATCTTATCCAGTCTTAAAGATGCCTGATGCCCAAGGCCAGTAGAAATGTTTTCCAGACCAGTAGAATTTCACTAATAAAGTAAACAAATATCTGGTAAAAATTGTCTTTGGGCAAGTGGTTGAAAAAAGTTTTTGTAACGACTGCTTGTCTACTAATTTTTTCATCTAATCTGAACTATAATATTTACAATAGCTGTAGAACTGATACCGAAATCTATGAGCATATATCGATAGCTTAATGGTAATTCAAGACAATAAATTCAGAAGTTTTTGTAGTATTTATTAATATCTTTGATAGTAATTTAACAATGTATTTACAACATTCACATTGTGCTTATTTCTTGTCAATGTTGATTTATAGAATGCCTTACGTTCAGACAGTTCAGATAATTCAGTGGAATATGTTCCAAGTACAAGGAGTGTAGGTCTACAAGTTAAAGCTCGTGCACCCCACAGAAGCAAATGTAAGTAAAATGATAAAATCATACTGCTACAAATTTTAATTTATGAATTTAGATAAAATTAAAAAGAAAAAAGAAATATTGTTGACAAAAAGGAAAAATGCGTTCAAGCATTAAGATCATTTTATCCTTTATAATCAGAGATTCAGGCAGATATACTATTTATCTGCAAAACTTTAATCATGGTCATACTTGTTGCATGGTGAGTGAAAGTTCTTCAAAATTTCTTATTAGGCAAGACCTTTTTGTTAGTACATTGTACTAAAAATTTTGACTTTGCAGTATGACCTACTTTTGAAAAAAAAAAAAATCTTCAGCAATAAGTGATAGGGCTTTCATATTTCTATAGTATATTCCTTAGGTCAAGACCTTTCCATCATGTTACAAAACCTTGACCTCAGAGTTACCTGTAGACATTATACATGTTCTTTTGAAAAACTTCAACATAGTTTCTAGCTCTTGAATGAACGTGAAAAGAATTTCATATTAATTACGTATTCCTTTTTGCATGATCTATCCATTATGACCTTGACATTTTACATGTACTTTAGAATATTACCTATCTTTTTACATTACAGTTGTTTTACTGACAAATATGTTGAAGGGGTCATACATTCTTCACAAACACTTATTTGTTTTTACTATATATGCTGATGTTTTATCAAAGTATATGTATATATATATGATAATAAAATACCATCCCAATTGTAGACATACAGACATGTTTACGCCCTGACAGTAGATCTGCAGGAATTCAGTGCAATATGGCCATCATCAGCAAAGAGGAGCAAGAAAACGGAAAGGTGATTAAAAAATATACAGTTTATGTCGGTACATGTATATACTGACATTTCAGTCATTTTTCAAAAGCATAACCTTTAGTAATATGTTTTTAATTGTTATGGATAGAAAATCAAGATTTCACTCTTAGATTCCTTAAAACAAGACCTTTCAATGAAACCTTCACTTTTGAACTAGTGGCCTTGACTTTAAACTTAAATATACTTTTCAAAACTTAAACCTTGACTGTATCTCTTGAACCATAAGTGAAATCGCTTTCATATTTTTTTTTTACATTATGATGATTTATTTCAAGACCTTGCAAGTGAGATTGACCTTGACCATAAACCCTTAATTTGAGACAGTGACCATGACCTTGAAATTATCTATATCTCTTATACATATATTATATGGGTAAGGCTTTAATATTTCACTGATAAATTCCTTATATGGTAATAATACCGTAGATGAAAAATATATCGACTAAAACTGGCATTTTGCATTCCGGTCTCTGTTTTGTCCATCTGTTCAAGCCAATATCTTCTTTACTCCTCATCAGAATTTTATCATTTTTAACACAATGGTACTTTTGGACAAAGGTCACTTAACATTCTTAATGACGTTTGTTGAAGGTCAAGGTAAACGGGTTAAGTAGCTCTTTTTGCATAAACATTTGTGAGAAATTCAAAAGAAAATTTATTTCCTTCAAATGATTTGAAAATTCAATAATTATCATACATGCAAGGCATCCTGTATGTATTTTGTAGCATGTACGTAGGTATATATTATTAAAGGAATGTAAAGTAAAGGGACGTTAATTGTATGACTTGTCCATTTTATCAAGAGATATTCCTACCACTATAGAAGAATTTAATTTTCTATTATAGCATAAAAAAGTCATCAGATGCATTTGAATTTACACAGCAATATTTTTTTAATCTCTTGAATTCCTTTATTCAGATTATATACCCAAGAAACTTTTCGGCAGAGATAGCAGAGGCAGATGTGAAAGAGCAAATATGCCAGGTTGATGAGTTTAGCAATTATGATGAGGAAGACTACACTGATGAAGAAGAGAATGAAGAGGAAGAGGATGACTTTGACTTTATTCCTCCTACATCTCCCACATCTCCAAGCGATGAGGAATTTCATGAAGAATTACTTGATGATTCAAGGTTAGATATTGATAATACTTGAATTTGATAGATTTATGACTAGTCAATGGAATCCAATGAACAAGCCTCATAACATTGTTTTTTGTAATATTTTTTTTTTCTTTTAGTACATTGTTATAATTTACGTGATTTGCATGCAATAGAGAATACATGTATGTACATGTAAGCAACACACAGATCCATATTACTGTCTGTGCAGCTCACTTCAGAAATCAGAAAATTGAAGTTCTCTCTACTTTGTCGGCAAATTTTATGATTCAAATTCATATACAATGTAGGTCGTAACTAATAGTGTACCGGTAAGTTATATGTACGTAACACTAATACTGTGCTCACAGTGACAGAAAATAGTTATAGATGAGGAGTTTTCTACCGGTATATGATAATTATAGCGGGGCTATATCTCATGAAATCCATGTACATGTATAAGGAATAGGGCTTTGATATATCACATGTAGATTCCTCATGACCAGACCTTTCATTTGGGATATTGACTTTGATGTTTGACCTACTTTTGAAAAACTAAGTGGCCATATCTCACTTTTTCATGAAGTTGTCAATACTTATGAACAATACATGCACAATTTTGATATTATTACAGGTTCTATACCAAGCAAGGCCCTGCGCTTTCTGGAGCAAATGAATGTGAAGGCTATAACTAGTAGAACATATTTCAACCACCAGCAAGCCATCCTATATCCATCCATCCTTGGGGTATGGAGAGTATATCAAAGTAAATACTTTCAAACTATGAGAAGTAATAACATGCCCATATGTATAGGAGGAGATGGACGTTGCGACACTCCAGGCCATAGTGCGAAGTACTGTAGCTACACCATCCTCGACGTCAACTACATGGTTGTTGCAGACATCCAACTTATCCAGGTATAAGAAGTCATATTTTTTCCATTTACACCTTTAGATTTTCCATGTCATGATCTCTTCCAATTTTTGAAGGGATCAAACATTGCATTTGGTCTCTCATATGTGGAAAAATATATGATACACAAATACTTTTTTTCAGGAACAGAATTCCTTGATTTCTTTAATAAAAAAAATCTGTCATTAAATTTCACTCAGTTCTGTTCTGAGCGTTTATGTGTGTAAGATATTTCTATATCTCTTCAAGTCAAATGAGGTTAAAAGCAGCTGCCATATGGAGAAAGAAGGTTTAGTTAGATGCATTGGCAAATTGAAGGAACAGGGATTAGAAGTTGGCGAATTGGTGACAGACAGGCATCCACAAATCACAAAGTTTGTCAGAGAGGAAATGCCCAACACCAAGCACTTCTTTGATGTATGGCACGTCTCAAAAGGTACTAGTAATATTCTCAAAATATTCAAAATAATTTTTGTCAATATGACTTAAAAAAAAAGAAACTTACTGCCATGGATATAGCAACACTACTATTTATGAGTTAAGATGCATGAATTCTTACCACCTTACAGACAATCTTTGAGATCACAGTTGACTTTTGATTTTCATAAAACTTTGTATGCAAAAATGAGAGGACAATACATTGATTTTCTTGGTATGAGGTCAAAGGTAAGGAATTGCAATACATATAAAAGACAAACCATATGCATGTAAACACAGATCATAGTTTATTTCAGATTTTCATCAAAATTGCTATGTGTTATCAGCATAGTGAGAGGATATGACAATGTCAAAGTTCAAGATCTTAGGGAGATAAAAAAAGACAATTGTTGATAGCAAGGTGATCTGATAAAAGTAGTAGCCAGAAATATTTTTGTAATGCAAGGGTGTGCCAATGATTGCATTGAATTCTTTGCATTTTTAATGAAATATATTGTTTCCTTATGAAAGGATTGAAGAAGAAATTGGTGAAGATTTCAAGTTTGAAAGATTGTGCATCCCTGCAGCCCTGGATACAGAGCATCACCAATCATTTATACTGGGTGCCTGTGTCAACACCAAGTGGGGAAGAGGATGTAATCGTAGAGAAATGGTTGTCCCTCTTAAACCACATAACCAACAAGCATGACCATTCTGGACCGAAATTCCCAAAATGTCTTCATGGACCTATCCCAGATGACAGACAAAGACAATGGCTTGATCCAAGTAATTTAGAAATCATATTTACAGTTTCATATTTAGCCATATTAAACTTAATAAAGCCTGTTTATTTTACATGTAGTCTTATCTCTGGTTATTTGGTGAAAAAGGCAAAAATAGAACAGGACAAAAGTTCGCACACACAATATTAAGTTCTTTATTTTAAGATTCAATACTAATATGTGTATTTTCATGCCCTTATCTCAAAGAACTTTGGCATGTATTGCATTATCTTGTCTGTCTGTCTGTCTGTTTGCTTTTCTGAAACTTGTGATAAGACTTGTTGTAATAAAGGTTAACTTCATGAACTTTTCCTGATACATTAATCATGTTTGTAAGATCGCATAAAGTTAATACACATGTAGCATGCCTTGTATCTCAATGCAAAGACATATAAATGCTTTCAAAATGTAGCCATTGTTTTGTGATCAGCAAGCAGTCATGAGTAATGATGGATATCAGCTTTCTGTTTTAATTTCTGATTCTAGGTTCAAAAGTGTTTGTAGAGCTGGAGAAATGCATAGGGTCAACCAGGGTTAAGAACGATATAAAGAAATTATCTCCTGGTCCCCAAACTGCTGCTTTAGAAGGGTTTCACTCAGTCCTGAACCACTTTGCTCCAAAGATGATTGGCTTTTCTTATGAAGGAATGCTGTCTAGGTACAAGTGCACTTTACTTAAACATTTTCTGAATAGCATTACAAGTGCTTACATACATGTAGCTTTCTTTTTAAGTTATAAGGCTTTCATATTTCATGAATACATTCACCATCTACCAAGTCCTACATTTTGAAACCAAGACATTTGACCGAGTGACCTTGACCTTTGAGTAATATATGTATTTTGGTAAAGAAGTTCTTAAAGCAGATATATTTTTCATTTTTTCAAATAACATGGTTTTCATATACACACATTCACCATAGCAAGTACTACATTTTGATACCAAGACATTTGACCTAGTGACCTTGAATTTGACCTTGTAGTAATATTTTGGTTAAGGTATCGGATGTACAATAGGGCACTTTTCCATGCAAGGTAAGGTACTATAAACTATATATTTTCTGAAAGGTTATAATGCCCACTGCTAAATAATAATTTTGGGGCCAGAAAAACAAAGGGGAATAACTGTTGAAGCATTCAAATTGTCTATTTTCTCTATATAAGATATGCAAAATAACAAAGTTATACAAGAGTTTTTCCCCTTTGATTTTTAGGACCTGGGAGTCTTATATCTGTACTCAGTGCATCATTACCTTTCAGAAAATATATACACTTTAGTACCTTACCAGGCATAAAATTGACCATACTTTACTATGGAGATGATTAAAACGCTATGTAAAATGACTCTATTGTACAATGGATACCTTAAGAAATTCTTAATGACCTTGACTTTGACCTTGTAGTAATATTTTGGTTAAGAAATTCTTAAAGTGTATGTCTCTTCAAGTATAAGCAATAGCACTTTAATATTTTATATACACATTCATCAAAACAGGTGCTTCATTTTGATATCAAGACATTTGACATAGTGACCTTGACCTTGTACCTACTTTGAAATTATAAGGGGTAGGGCTTTCATATTTCACGTATATTCTCATGACGAGAGTTTTCATTTAATACCATGACTTTTGACCTAGTGACCTTGACCTTTGACCTACTTTTTAACTATAAGGGGTAGGGTTTTGATATTTCACATACATGTAGATTCCTCATGGCCAAAGCTTTCATTTGATAGCATGACTTTAGACCAAGTTACCTTGACCTTTGACCTACTTTTGAACTATAAGGGTCATTATTAAGGGGTAGGTCTTTGATATTTGAAATAAGAATCTTCATGACCATGGCTTTCATTTGATACCATACATGTGAAGAATTGAATGTTGTGTCATAAATGAATCTGTTTAGAGAAAAATGACCCGCCAGGGGTATAATTAGTCACTTTAGGGCAGTTCTAGTGATAATTGTTTGCGGAATATATAAATCTTTATACATGTATAGTACATCCTCCTGTCATGAGTATTTCTTTCAAAATTTCAGACTTATACTTGCTGCTTTACACTTTAATGAAAACATGCAGCGACCACAGGCAGAAACCAAGGAAGGCAAGAAACGATTCTCTGTTGTTTTTCCGAAAGTAAAGGCAGGCGATTACTCCCTGAAAGAAGTAAAGGTTCCTTGTACATACGGTATGTTCCTTAATTCTTGAAGTTGGACTTGTGACCTTGACATTAAAGTCACCTCAACACTTTGTTTAATGATCTCCCCTTCAGGTTAGATTGCATTACATGTATATAGTACTGTAGTGTAAATGTTTAATGAGAAACATAGATGATCATGTTGGGATTAAAAAAGTTCAAAATTGTTTCTGCAAATGGATATCACTTGTAAACATTTATGTATGATTATTACAAGCTAAAACCTAATTTTATTCTATTTTATTTTGTAGATTATGTCCGCACTCTCAAGGCTGAAACTTTAAAAGTGGCAGCAAAAACTGGCGATGATGTTGTCGAGATGCCAAAGGTTCCAGCACCTCTATCTTCTTCGTTTATTCATCCCGATAAATCAATGGCAATTTCTTCTTTCCAATCCAGATATACATGTAAATTGTTTGTGTGAAATTCCAATCCAGATGTAAATTGTTTGTGTAAAATCCCAATGCAGATACAAATTGTTTGTGTGAAATTCCAATCCAGATATAAATTGGTTGTGTGAAATATTTAGTGTACTTGCATGATTAAATTTGTTATTGGATGCAAACTTTTAAATTTCGTTGTTTTTAGCACAGCTTAACAAATCTATGTGAGCTTATACTGAAGTCATGTGTGCCTCAGATGTTTAGGGTAGCTAAATATTTGATGAAGTACTGATGCTACACTTGACAAAGTCTTGTACAAGATATTCATAGTAATTTTCACCTATGCATAGGTGAAAGTGTTTGACCTACATTTTCTGCTTGCATATTGAATGTATTTTTGATCAAGCTTTCAAATATTGACCTTCTTTTCTGGAGTAATTTTCAGTTTTAACACAAATGAGCAAAGAAAAATAACATATAAAAATTGCATAGTATTTATTCTGGGAACTGAAAACCACGATACACTCCATCAGCACTGGGAAATGTCCGTCTTATAGAAGATACCACACAGCTTGGTAGAATCACTCGTATATGTCTCCCTAGATAAGCCCATATCCATCGCACAAAGTTTCTGTATGATGTATATCTCTTCCTCCTTGAAAAAAAAAGTGTAATTTAGAAAACAAGACTGAGGTTATCAGAACCATCATGTTTTTATGCCCCCGGATTCCGGGGCATATAGTTTTTGGCCTGTCCGTCTGTTTTTCTGTTTGTCTGTCTGTTTGTCTGAAAAACTTTAACATTGGACATAGCTTTTGAATGGTAAGTGATAGGGCTTTCATATTTCACATGTGTATTCCTTGTGACAAGACCTTTCCAATGCTACCAAAATTTTTGACCTCGTGACCTTGACCTTTGACCTACTTTTCAAAAAACTTTAACATTGGGCATAACTTTTGAATGGTAAGTGATAGGGCTTTCATATTTCATATGTGTATTCCTTGTGACAAGACCTTTCCATTGATACCAAAATTTTTGACCTCGTAACCTTGACGTTTGACCTTTTAATCCAGTAACCCTGACCTTGACCTTTTACATACATGTACTTAACAGAAAATAGTGTTTATACTAACAAAGATGCCACCGGGGGCATTCGTGTTTCACAAACACAGGCTTTATTCATCATACATGTATAGACAAAAAGGTATATATATGGACAACCAAATTTGTAATTCCTTGAAATAAAACTATTGAAAGCAACATGTTGTATTTCTGCATGAAATGTTCATTACGTCACAATGCTTAAATTCTACAGAAATATGCTATGACGGCTGTCCTAATCTGCAACTGAACCCTCGGTGACCTAAATTTTATCATCACTGTTTTATATGGAAAAAACAATTTCAGGAAACAAGAATGAAACTGACAATAGTGGTGCATATATTTAGAATAAATGTCATAATTTGTATTTTGTCACAGGTATGCAACACACACTTGGTGCATTTATTGCACTTATATATGCATTTATATCATGTATGATGAATGTACTTGCTGTGTGTTGCATACCTGTCACAAAATATAAAGTAAGCACTTATTCTCTTTATGTAAACACACACACAGGCGAAGTAAAAAGATTGAGAATTAAGTTTTTTACTGTCAATTTACCTGTTTGCTAAGTATCAACAGAAATAACTTTGTATTGTAATTCAAAGAACTTTTTAGTTCTTCAACACATTGCAGAAATTACTAATTTCTCACAAACATTTAGTGAAGTAATACTAGCCTCCACAAGCAAGAAAACTCAAAACACATTTAAGTGCAATTTGCCATGTCTTTCATCGTTGACTTTTAGAATGTTTATATACAGGAATGTCCCTGCTATATATGCTTTGGCAATTACATGAATGATTATCTTGAAGTTAGTAAGACTTGTCCACAAGGATATTGCTTTGTGTGATCATATAAGTATGATTGATTTTTAAAAGATTTTCTTTCATATTAAGATAGAACTTACTCCATGTTATCTGGCATATTTACTCCATAATCCTGTCTATATGAGTAGTATGCAGTCTTAAGGACATGGCGATCCAAACATACAGAAGCAAATCCAGGATGTTGTGTGATACACTTTATTTCCTTGACATCTGTAAGTTTCATCTCCTCCTGGATTTCTTCAATAATTTTGTTTACTTCTTGGCAGCACAGATTCTCTTTCACTGTGGGCATATTTTCACAAAAGGAGCAGGAACACCTGTAATTAAAATGTACAGATTAAATTAAGCAGGTTAGGCACTTCTTATGCAGATGTGGTGCTTGTCCGTCCCAGAATGAGTCACAATCGCAGTCACAATCAGAGTGGGTACATGCATCCCCTCTTGGTATTTCAAAACATTGTTCCTTCTAAAGGGTTTTTATGAAGGTCAGTGAGAAATGAGAATTAGTCCTATTAAATGTAATGGTTCCGTTGTCTGTCATTCAAAATCATTGTGATTATTTACCAAAGACTTTCCATTCTACATAGTGAAAAGGGTGGGATTGGTTATGTTTTTACTCTAGGTTTAATCTGATCAGATAAATTTAATCATGAAGTACAAATTTATATCGTAAGCAAACTGTAAAGTCTTTATTTCTTGTTTTCGTAAAGTATATATATCAACTAACCAATCTGTAGTAGTGAGACGATGGTTATCGTGGAGCTCCTGGGCATTGTTTTGGACTACATCGTCATGATCTTGTCCTTGAATTGAATTTTGAACCAACGGTTCAAATTGGTATGGCTTGATGCCTTCATTCTTTGGTTTAATGGCCTCTCCAAGCGGATCGGATTCTATCACAGAGGACTCATCATCATCACTATTATCAATAAAACTCAATAAATCAAAGCTTTCATTACTGCTGTTATCGCTTTCGTAGCACTCCATGTTGACTCGAGCTCTGACAAACGAGTGACGTCACGACCGAAAACTGTGATCAAACCGGATGTTAGGAATTCCGTCTAATTACAGGTAAATATTTCAGACTTCCGAGGGGCACCATTGCTAAATGCGGCCACGTAGCGTGATCGGATTTTTTTCTATGTATTCGGATTACTAAATAGTTTTCAGTCCCCAAAGGATTTAAATGACGTTTCACCTCTTCTTTAAGACAAAATATATATACGCTAAATTTAGACACATTTCATTGGATACAATCGCAAATAATAATTCTTTTTTACGATCGATTGTATTCTTTGGATGGGTTACAGATAAAATAGCAGCACTGAATTTAAGGCATCATCCTTTGCAATCTGCACTACATGTTCTTGGAGATTGTTCCACTGGACAATAGTCATTGGGAAGAACGAATATTTATAATATCCTAGGAAATTCGAATTTGGAAGCTTAAAGAGTGAGAATTGCGAGTAAAGCGAGAAGGATGCACAGTGTAGTTCGGCAAGGAACAGCAACAAGACCATTGGCAATTTTATAAAATAGGGATAGACGGGTACAAGATCACCTTTGTTGAAGTTTCCAACTCCAACCTGTCTATGGCTGTGTTACTTTACGTATGGGAGAAGTCACAAAGGGTCCATCTAGCAGTCTTGCGCTGAATTACTTCGACCTTGTCGTTGCGCTCCTTTGTGTAGGGGTCCCATGCGCACGCTGCATATTCAAGCTGCGGTCTGACAAGGGTTCGGTAGCATGTGGACCTGACCTTGGGTTTAATTACCTTGATGTTCCTTTGAGACCCAGCGACTTGTTGGCATTGCTAACGATCTGATCAATTTGGTTGTTCCATTTAAGGTTTGATGAAAATGTGACACCCAAGTACTTAGCATGTTGTACAACTTCGATTACCTGCCCATGGAACATATACAAATAATTTTACCGTAGATCTTACTTGGTCTTGCAGGTCATTAATATATACTCATCAAAAAACGCATAGTATTTGTTCATTTCATCCTTAGTGCAATATGCCCTCGATGTTCTGTAAGAGGCCAAATTGTGTATTTTTCGGATATCTGTATGCGTTTGTTTTTCCATATCATTTGAAAACGTTTTTATTCGATTGACAAATGGATACACCATACTAAACAGCGACAATCTCATAATGGCGGCATTACTACGCATGATGAAAGGAGCTGATAAGATAAGGGCCGTTTTCAGCCCTAAATCTCGTGCCGTTTTTCTTCCACATGACGGTACATATGCAGACAAAACATAATCATTATTGGAATAAAATGTATTTGAAGACTTTTTGTATGTTTTACTTTTCGATGAAATACTCGTAAGATTCTAAAATGATGGTCCAAAGAGGTAAGGGGTACTCGAGTAATAAAACTGATAATATCAACTAAAAACGTAGAAATTTTAGAATATTTTGCCTGAAATGGATGAATATTAACTAAAGATATCAAATACATCTACATTGTATATCAGAAATACATTTCGAAAGTTCTATCTCCTCTAATCGGTAAATAATGAAATCCGGAACTCAAAATACGGTCTTATTTTGTATGTAATGGCTATAATAGAAGCTTTTTAGCGCGAAATACACATTAGCGGAGAAATCCACATCGCTGCTGCTTATTTCGTTCCGAATTGTTGTACATTTCTTTCGATCGTATTTAGAACACATTTTTTGAGCGATTAAGGAGAAAAAACTGTAATTTTTTTCCATATTACATGATCTTAAAGATCGATTCTTTAACAAATGCACCCCCTTCCTTTTTTGGTTTTTCGTCTCTGGGGTAGTGTTCCCCCCGGAGATACTGAACCCCACTTTTCCAGAAAATTTGTATCATGGAAATACACCTCCAGTAGAAGTGGCGTTCTGTATCTCCGGGGGGAACAATGTTAAAAAAAACTTTTCCGTTTTCTATTGATTTCTATGGGAAAAAGACAAGTTTTGACCCAAATACTAGCAATATTATGCATAATAGATCTAAATTAACTTCAGAGTTTGATGGGATATTGTATTTGTATTAAATTAACGAACGATTTTTCTTAAAATTTCCATTTTCAAAATTCGACTTTTTAGGGCAGATTTTACGTCTTATCTTATCAGCTCCTTTGATTCAGGAAGTCATCCAAAGTTCGCCGCATTCCATAAATTTGCGAATCAGTTTTATCGAGAGAAATTTGTTTCATAAGGAGAAAAATCCTCTAACTTTGACTTTCTGATTCTTGAACTTTACAGGGTATTACTCACTTACAAATGGGAGTCATTCGATCACGTCGCCATGTTCAAACGCATGGCATCGGGCATTACAATGCCCGATGCCATGCGTTACATTAAAGCGGAAGTGGCCCGAAAAAGTTAAAGTTCAAAATTTTTTATGGGCATCAATGAACTTTGACTTGGGCAAAATTCAAATTCCTCATTAACGTGGAAAATGCATAAAATCATAAAAAGTCAAAATTTCAAAATTTCATGTTTTTACCTAAAAAAGAGATTTTATGATAATCAAAAAGACGTAATTAAGCCCTAAACTGCTTGTCCTTTCTCTATACCATTATTAATGCAAACAGATAAGATCACATATTTAATAGCTTGTGCATATTAAATAATAAAAATACATTGTAATAATGTTATATGCGTTTCTTCTTTTGAAGATATATGTCAGAAAGAGGATGGACCGAAGGACAGAGCCCTGGGGAACCCCGGAAAATACAGGTGCTGGTAGAAGATAATCCCCTTCCATGACTACTGTCTGGATTCTATTACCTAGAAATCCACAGCAGGTTTTGGTCTCTTACTCCGTATTGATGGAGCTTATACAGAAGTCTTTTATGGTTCACCTTATCAAAGGCCTTTTTTCTGCTGAAAATTACATGCAAGTTTCTCTGCATAGCTTCAATTATAGTAAGGGCTTCAGTTGGTGAGGACCTGCTGTCTTCTCGGGGTGTAGTTGCTTTAAAAGCTTCTCTATGCCTTCCCTAGAAATAGTAATATGAGGCATGATATTACATGAAAAGGTGTCTGATAAAATCACTAAACTGGCTTAGTCTGAGCGGTAACTGCGCACTAAACACAAACTTAAATTGATCATTAAAGGAGACCGGAATTATAGCCTTTTTTCGAATTTTTCCATAGAAAATGAAAATTTACTAATCAAAGTGTGATTAAGCGTCTTTTTCTTCACGTGTTTAACACTGTATTTTTCCATAATTTTCGAAAAATTTGCAATGAGCGCGAGTGATATGCCCCTAGTGAAATCAAAAGATTTCATTGGACTGAAATGTGACGTGTAAGTTATTCGATAATTAGATTTATGAATCAGCTGCCTATTAAAATTGCGATTTACCCAAGGTGGACTTGCCTGGATAAGTGTGTAGTATACAATTACTCATGCATTCAACTGTCATGATTATATACGAACAGTCAATCGGACATTTTTAGAAAATAACACGCTTTAACCTTCATATTTAGATATTTTTTATATTGCAAACGCAAATTCGTGCTTCATATGTATCGACTTATTTTTTGAAATGATGCTAATGAATTTGAAGACGTTTAACATTTGTACCACTTGTTGAGTGTCACTGCTGGTGGAGCAGGAGTCCCCGAGGGCACATGTAGCCAAGTTCGAACAATTTCGGTTAGTCGTTTCTTTAAACGCATTTGAAAATTTCTGTTCACAAAATTGTCTCAAATGTCTGAAACCTGGGTCCTATAGCATCATATCCCAGCCATCTTGCTACGTCTTTTGGTACATTTTGGACGTAAGTTTAGCATATTTTGGCTATATTTCATTGTTACGATTGAGGATCACTAACGAGGGTTAAATACCTGAAACGTGCATGCCTGGTCCATGCTGTAAATTTATCTGCTATGAAATGATGCTAATGAATTTAAAGACGTTTAACATTCAATGTCAGTGTTACAAAGTTTTTTTTTTAATTTATTTTTTTGTTCACATCATTTTTGATTAATTAATACAATCGATAATCAGTGATTTTTTTGCAATTATAAACACACACACACACATACAAAGAAAAAGAAAGAAACATTTACGACATAGACAACCTTTCACTCACACTTTCAAACCATAAATATAAGTTACAAAAATATTTTTCATGTCAAGAGAGAGAGAGAAAAAATATATACATATGTATCTATATTTATAGGACTACATAAAATCAGTATTCTATAAATTTTTTAAACTGTTCCAAATTAAATTGAATTTATCTATTTCATTTCTCTTTTTTGCTACATACTTCTCAATATTTCGTTTTGAATGAATAAATGCAAGAAGACCAGAGAAAGTTAATCTCTGATTTTGTTTAAGGTTCAAGTAAATATATTGTTTAGTAAACATGATAATCTTATTGATAGACATATTGGAAATAGAAAATGGTTTTTCCGAAAATAACACTGAACTAGATGGCTACTGTTGCAAGCAACAGACGGATTCCTCCTTTATTAGACCTTCCTCGGAACTGAAGTGATAAAATCCGAATAAAGAAGATGAAAAAAAGAATAGTTGTTTAGTACCTTATTCACTTCAGCAAATGAGTCGAAAGAGCTTATGTCTAACTTGGGACTCTTATCTATTTATCGACAAAAAAAGAAGAAAAAAAAAACGATAAATACCTTTCAAGTTTAGGAAGGCTTTAAACTCATAGATCTACTCTATCCATTTTGAATCCTTTTAGATTACTATCCAAAAAAGAATTGCACAATGAATAAGCAATGAGAAAATTTCTATAAATAGAGAATGACAACAGCATGAAAGTACAGACAAGTAATGCTACTAAGATAAAAAAAGGAAACAGAGAACAAGAATAAAAGAGTTATCTATCTTACTGTGTAAAGTTAAAATAAGAAGAACTACTTGTGTGAAGAATTAATATTTAAGAACAAAATCCTATCAATCCTACAAGAGTAAATGTTTGTTATGACCTTGAAAAAGTTTATTTGACCTTGAACCAAGGTCATAGATGAAAGATAAGCATTTTAGTTTATTCTCATCAAGATTTCTTTTCATCTATTCAAAGCTCAATATTTTATCAACAAAAGTCTGTTGTGACCTTGAAATCGAACAAATGACCTTGGGTCAAGGTCAAGGTGAAAGAACTTGATGCAAGGAATATTTGCGTCAAGTTTGAACTCTCAAGGTCAAATGGTCTTTGTTCTATAGGCAAAAGTTTGTTGTGACCTTGAGAATCATAATTTGACCTTGAAACTAGGTAATCACCAATGACTACCTATAAGTAACCTACCATCCAAGTTTCAACTCAAAATCTCAAAAACTGTAGAAATTGGCACTGTGCCAATCTAAAGTTCAATTTTCAACTCAAAATAGCGCGAAAACGGTAAATATTTTATCGAGCATGTAAGCGTATAAAAGTTTGCAAATTTCTCAAAAAACAATATAAAACAAATTTCATTCAAATCGCACGGTTAGTTAAGGAGTAATAAGGTTTTAAAGATTTGACCTTTGATGACCTCTAGCGGGGTCATATGTGAGCTTTTCGACAAGAAAAAAATTTTAAATTAAATCTTTATTTGCTCTTTCACATGATACTTTCCATTTTATCATATGATGCGGTACTTTGTTGTAAAGTCTCTGGATTGGTTTGGGGGTAAGAATAATAATAATAATAATAAGAAGAAGAAGAACTAGATGGCTACTGTTGCAAGCAACAGACGGATTCCTCCTTTATTTGACCTTCCTCGGAACTGAAGTGTTAAAATCCGAACAAAGAAGATGAAAATAGAATAGTTGCTTTAGTACCTTATTCACTTCAGGAAATGAGTCAAAAGAGCTTATGTCTAACTTGGGACTCTTATCTATTTATCGACCAAAAAAAAAGAAGAAAAAAACGATAAATACCTTTCAAGTTTAGGAAGGCTTTAAACTCCTAGATCTATTCTATCCATTTAAAATCCTTTTAAATTACTATTCTAAGAAGAATTGCACAATGAATTAGCAATGAGATAATTTCTATAAATAGAGAATGACAACAGCATGACAAGTACAGACAAGTAATGCTAGTAAGAAAAAAAAAGGAAACAGAGAACAAGAATAAAAGAGTTATCTATCTTACTATGTAAAGTTCAAATAACAAGTACTACTTGTGTGAAGAATAAATATTTAAGAACAAAATCTTATCAATCCTACAAGAGTAAATGTTTGTTATGACCTTGAAAAAAGTTTATTTGACCTTGAACCAAGGTCATGGATGAAAGATAAGCATTTTAGTTTATTATCATCAAGATTTCTTTTCATCTATTCAAAGCACAATATTTTATCAACAAAAGTCTGTTGTGACCTTGAAATCGAACAAATGACCTTTGGTCAAGATCAAGGTGAAAGGACTTGCTGCAAGGAATATTTGCGCCAAGTTTGAACTCTCAAGGTCAAATGGTCTTTGTTCTATAGGAAAAATTTTGTTGTGACCTTGAGAATGAGAATTTGACCTTGGGTCAAGGTCAAGGTGAAAGGGCTTCGATCAATGATTGTATTTATTAAGTTTGAAGTGTCAAGGTCAAATAGTCTTTGTTCTATAGGCAAAAGTTTGTTGTGACCTTGAGAATCATAATTTGACCTTGAAACTAGGTAATCACCAATGACTACCTATAAGTAACCTACCATCCAAGTTTCAACTCAAAATCTCAAAAACTGTAGAAATTGGCACTGTGCCAATTTAAAGTTCCATTTTCAACTCAAAATAGCGCGAAAACCGTAAATATTTTATCGAGCATGTAAGCGTATAAAAGTTTGCAAATTTCCCAAAGAACAATATAAAACAAATTTCATTCAAATCGCACGGTTAGTTTAGGAGTTATAAGGTTTTAAAGATTTGACCTTTGATGACCTCTAGCGGGGGCATATGTGAACTTTTCGACAAGAAAAACATTTTAAATTAAGATCTTTATTTGCTCTTTCACATGATACTTTCCATTTTATCATATGATGCGGTACTTTGTTGTAAAGTCTCTGGATTGGTTTGGGGGTAAGAATAATAATAAGAAGAACTAGATGGCTACTGTTGCAAGCAACAGACGGATTCCTCCTTTATTAGACCTTCCTTGGAACTGAAGTGTTAAAATCCGAGTAAAGAAAATTGAAAAATGAATAGCTGCTTTTGTACCTTATTCACTTCAGCAAATGAGTCTTAAGAGCTTTTGTCTAATTTCTGACTCTCATTTATTTATCAACAAAATAGAACAAAAAGATAATAAATACCTTTCATGTTTACGAAAGCTTTATACTCCATGATCTATCAATTCTAAATCCTCTAAAATTACTAACTCAAAACAGAATTGCTCAATGATTTTGCAATGAGAGAATTTCTTTAAATAGAAAATGACAATAGAATCAAAACACAGCCATGTAATGCTACTAAGAGAAAAAAACAGAGACAAAGAGTAAAAGAGTTATGTTTCTTATACTATGTTATGTTCAAATAAGAAAGACTACTTGTGTGAAGAATAAATAGCGTAGGACAAAAACTGCTAATTCTACAAGATTAAGAATGTTAGGACCCTGAGAATGATCATTTGACCGTGAATAAAGGTCACGGAAAAAAGATAAGTATTTGAGATAATTCTTTTCAAGATTGATCTCAATCTGATCAAAGCTCAATATTTTATCAACCAAAGTATGTTGTGACCTTGAACAAATGACCTTAGATCAAGGTCAAGGTAAAAGGGCTTGATGCAAGGAATATTTGTGTTAAGTTTGAACTCTTCAGGTCAAATAGTCTTTGTTCTATAGGCAAAAGTTTGTTGTGACCTTAAGAATCAAAATTTGACCTTGGGTCAAGGTCAGTATGAAAGAGCGTGGCTTAACGATAATATGTATGAAGTTTGAACTCTGAAGGTCAAATGATCTTTATTCTATAGGCAAAACTTTGTTGTGACCTTGCGAATCAAAATTTGACCTTGGGTCAAGGTCAAGGTGAAAGAGCTTTGCTTAACGATTGTATGTATGAAGTTTGAACGCTGAAGGTCAAATAGTCTTTGTTTTATAAGCAAAAGTATGTCGTGACCTTGAGAATCAAAACTTGACCTTAGGTCAAGGTCAAGGTGAAAGAGCTTGGCTAAACGATAGAATGTATGAAGTTTGAACTCTAAAGGTCAAGTAGTCTTTGTTCTATAGGCCAAAATTTGTTGTGACCTTGAGAATAAAAATTTGACAATGAAAGTAGGTTAGCATTAAATGTCTACCTATAAGTAACCTACCATCCAAGTTTCAACTCAAAATCTCATTAAATGTAGAAATTGGCACTGTGCCAATTTAAAGTTCCATTTTCAACTCTGAATAGCGCGAAAACCGTAAATAGTTTATCGAGCATGTAAGCGTATAAAAGTTTGAAAATTTCCCAAAGAACAATATAAAACGAATTTCGTTCAAATCGCACGGTTTCTTTAGGAGTTATAAGAGTTTAAAGATTTGACCTTTGATGACCTCGAGCGGGGGCATATGTGAACCACTTGACAAGAAAAAAAATTTCATTCAAGATTTTCATATGCTCTTTTGGTACTTTCCGTTTTTTCATATGATGCTGTACTTTTTTGTAAAGTGTCCGGAACGGTTTGGGGGTAAGAATAATAATAATAAGAATAATAATAAGAATAAAGAAAAGACAATACAATAACAGAAAGGATTCCGACGGAAGTTGGAATCCTTAATAATAAGAACTAGATGGCTACTGTTGCAAGCAACAGACGGATTCCTCCTTTATTAGACCTTCCTCGGAGCTGAAGTGCTAAAATCCGAATAAAGAAGATGGAAAAAAGTATAGTTGCTTTAGTACCTTATTCACTTCAGCAAATGGGTCAAAAGAGCTTATGTCTAACTTGGGACTCTTATTTATTTATCAACAAAATAGAAGAAAAAAAAATTATGTACCTTTCATCTTTACGGAAGCTTTAGACTCCATGCTCCATCAATATCAAATCCTTTACAATTTCTTTCTCAAAACAGAATTGCACAATGATTTTGCAATGAGATAATTTCCATTAGGCACGGTCCATTTGATATTCTGGGGGGGGGGGGCTTGGGTTTTCTTCGAAAAAAATAATTTTGCTCTCAATTTTGAAGAAAAAAATAAATTTGCTTATGGTGTGACAGAAAAAAATAATCTTGCTCTTACATATAATCTGAATTTGAAGAATTACCATAAAATTTCGCTAAAATTCTTGAAAATTTTCCGCCTCGCTTCGCTCGCCACAGTTTTTAAATGGTATCACAATTTTCGGCTCGCTTCGCTCGCCATAGTTTTCTATCAAAACAACATTTACTAATGCCAAAAATCATAGATATCAAAAGTTATACATGTATGTGAATGAAAAAAGGGCTTCCATAAAAGTTAAAATATATTATCAATATTTATGCATTGCTATTAATACCTGTTGCATGTATCCCATAGACTTTAATTTTATGTTCTTGGAAGGAGAACTTCAGTTATTCGCCAATTTAAAATTAAATATTTAAAAGTTTGTCTTGGAGACCTTCCCCTGAGACCCTCTTATATACATGTTATATAGATTTGTATTGTAAAATCTTTTATCTCTCTGTTTAAAAGTGAATTGAATACTTGCATAAAAATGAACTAATATATAAATATTAAGAATTTTGAGTAAAAATATTAATAATTTCTATTGATAAAACACAAACATTCTTAATATGCGCATCACTTTGTTAAAAAAAAAATTCCTTGCTCCAACTTTGCATGAAAAAATAATTTTGCCCCGGTCCGGTTCACTTCAGCAAATGAGTCAAAAGAGCTTATGTCTAACTTGGGACTCTTATCTATTTATTGACAAAAAAGAAGAAAAAGATGATAAATACCTTTAATGTTTTCGAAAGATTTAAACTCCATGCTCTATGGATATCAAATCCTTTACAATTACTTTCTCAAAACAGAATTGCACAATAATTTTGCAATGAGATAATTTCTATTAATAGAAAATGACAACAACATGAAAGTACAGATATGTAATGCTACTAAGAAAAAAAAAGAAACAGAGAACAAGAATAAAAGAGTTATCTTTCTTATACTATGTTAAGTTAAAATAAGAAGGACTACTTGTGTGAAGAATGAATAGTATAGGACAAAAAGTGTAAATTCTACAAGAGTAAATAATTGTTAAGACCTTGAGAATGATTATTTGGCCTTTTAACAATGTCATGGATGAAAGCTAAGTATTGTGATTATTCTCATCACGATTGATCTTAATCTGAGCAAAGCTCAATATCTAATCAACCAAAGGCAGTTGTGACCTTGAAATCAAACAAATGACCTTGGGTCAAGGTCATGATGAAAGAGTTTGATGCAAGGAATATTTGTGTAAAGTTTGAACTCTCAAGGTCAAACAGTCTTTGTTTAATAGACTAAAGTTTGTTGTGACCTTGAAAATCAGAATTTGACCTTGGGTCAAGGTCAAGGTGAAAGAGCTGGGCCCAAGCATGATATGTATAAAGTATGAACTCTGAAGGCCAAATAGTCTTTGTTTTGTATAGAAAAGTTGCTGACCTTGATAATGAGAATTTGACCTTGGGTCAAGGTCAAAGTGAAAGAGCATGACTGAACAATAATTTGTATGAAGTTTTAACTCTTAAGGTCAAATAGTCTTTGTTCTATAGGCAAAAGTTTGTTGTAACCTTGAGAATCAAAATTTGACCTTGGGTCAAGGTCAAGGTGAAAGAGCTTAGTTTAATGATTTTATGTATGAATTTGAACATTGAATGTCTAATAGTTTTTGTTCTACAGGCAAAAGTTTGTTTTGACCTTTACAATCAGAATTTGACCTTGGGTCAAGGTCAAGGTGAAAGAGATGGGCCCAAGCATGATATGTATAAAGTATGAACTCTGAAGGTCAAATAGTCTTTGTTTTGTAGGCAAAAGTTGCTGTGACCTTGAGAATCAGAATTTGACCCTGGGTCAAGGTCAAAGTGAAAGAGCATGACTGAAAAATTATTTGTATGAAGTTTAAACTCTGAAGGTCGTATAGTCTTTGTTCTATAGGGAAAATTTTGTTGTGACCTTGAGAATCAGAATTTGACCTTGGGTCAAGGTCAAGGTGAAAGAGCTTGGTTTAATGATATTATGTATGAAGTTTGAACTTTCAATGTCTAATAGTCTTTGTTCTATAGGCAAATGTTTGTTGTGACCTTGAGAATCAAAATTTGACCTTGGTTCAAGGTCAAGGTGAAAGAGCTTGGTTTAATGATACTATGTATGAAGTTTGAACTCAGCAGGTCTAAAAGTCTTTGTTCTATAGGCAAAAGTTTGTTATGACCTTGAGAATCAAAATTTGACCTTGGGTCAATGTCAGTGTGAAAAGAGCTTGGTTTAACGATTTTATGTATGAAGTTTGAACTCTGAAGGTCAATTAGTCTTTGTTCTACAGGCAAAAGTTTGTTGTGACCTTGAGAATCAAAATTTGACCTTGAAAGTAGGTCAACAATAAATGACTACCTATAAGTAACCTAGTATTCAAGTTTAAACTCAAAATCTCAAAAACTGTAGAAATTGGCACTGTGCCAATTTAAAGTTCCATTTTCAACTCGGAATAGCACGAAAACCGTAAATATTTTATCGAGCACGTAAGCGTATAAAAGTTTACAAATTTCCCAAAGAACAATTTAAAACAAATTTCTTTCAAATCGTACGGTTAGTTTAGGAGTTATAAGAGTTTAAAGATTTGAACTTTGATGACCTCTAGCGGGGGCATATGTGAACTTCTCGACGACAAAATTTTATTACCTCAAGATTTTTATATGCTCTTTCACATGATCCTTTCGTTTTATCATAAGAAGTGATACTTTTTTGTACAGTGACCGGAACGATCTGGAGGTAAGAATAATAATAATAAGAAGAATAATAATAAGAACTAGATGGCTACTGTTGCAAGCAACAGACGGATTCCTCCTTTATTAGACCTTCCTCGGAACTGAATTGTTAAAATCCGAATAAAGAAGATGGAAAAAAGAATAATTGCTTTAGTACCTTATTCACTTCAGCAAATGAGTCAAAATAGCTTATGTCTAATTTGGGACTCTTATGTATTTATCTACAATAAAAAAGGAAAAAAATGATAAATACCTGTCATGTTTTCGAAAGATTTAAACTCCATGCTCTATCAATATCAAAATCCTTTAGAATTACTTTGTCAAAACAGAATTGCACAATGACTTTGCAATGAGATAATTTCTATTAATAGAAAATGACAACAACATGAAAGTACAGATATGTAATGCTACTAAGAAGAAAAAAAAAACAGAAACAGAGAACAAGAATAAAAGTGTTATCTTTCTTATACTATGTTAAGTTCAAATAGGAAGGACTACTTGTGTGAAGAATAAATAGTATAGGACAAAAAGTGTAAATTCTACAAGAGTAAATGATTGTTAAGACCTTGAGAATGATTACTTGGCCTTTAACCAATGTCATGGATGAAAGCTAAGTATTGTGATTATTCTAATCACGATTGATCTTAATCTGAACAAAGCTCAATATCTTATCAACCAAAGTCAGTTGTGACCTTGAAATCAAACAAATGACCCTGGGTCAAGGTCATGATGAAAGAGTTTGATGCAAGGAATATTTGTGTAGAGTTTGAACTCTCAAGGTCAAACAGTCTTTGCTTCATAGACTAAAGTTTGTTGTGACCTTGACAATGAGAATTTGACTTTGGGTCAAGGTCAGGGTGAAAGAGCTGGGCCCAAGCATAATATGTATAAAGTATGAACTCTGAAGGTCAAATAGTCTTTGTTTTGTAGGGAAAAGTTGCTGTGACCTTGAAAATGAGAATTTGACCTTGGGTCAAGGTCAGTGTGAAAGAGCATGACTGAACAATTATCTGTGTGAAGTTTAAACTCTTAAGGTCGTATAGTCTTTGTTCTATAGGCAAAAGTTTGTTGTGACCTTGAGAATCATAATTTGACCTTGGGTCAAGGTCAAGGTGAAAGAGCTTGGTTTATTGATATTATGTATTAAGTTTGAACTCTGAAGGTGAAATAGTCTTTGTTTTTATAGGCAAAAGTATGCTGTAACCTTGAAAATGAGAATTTGACCTTGGGTCAAGGTCAAAGTGATAGAGCTTGACTGAACAATTATTTGTATGAAGTTTAAACTCTGAAGGTCAAATAGTCTTTGTTCTATTGGCAAAAGTTTGTTATGACCTTGAAAATCTGAATTTGACCTTGGGTCAAGGTCAAGGTGAAAGAGCTCGGTTTAATGATATTATGTATGAAGTTTGAACTTTGAATATCTAATAGTCTTTGTTCTATAGGCAAAAGTATGTTGTGACCTTGAGAATCAGAATTTAACCTTGGGCCAAGGTCAAGGTGAAAGAGCTTGGTTTAATGATATTATGTATGAAGTTTGAACTCTGCAGGTCTAATTGTCTTTGTTCTATAGGCAAAAGTTTGTTGTGACCTTGAGAATCAAAATTTGACCTTGGGTGAAGATCAGTGTGAAAGAGCTTGGTTTAACGATAGTATGTATGAAGTTTGAACTCTGAAGGTCAAATAGTCTTTGTTCTACAGGTAAAAGTTTGTTGTGACCTTGAGAATGAAAATTTGACCTTGAAAGTAGGTCAACATTAAATGACTACCTATAAGTAACCTAGTTTCCAAGTTTCAACTCAAAATCTCAAAAACTGTAGAAATTGGCACTGTGCCAATTTAAAGTTCCATTTTCAACTCGTAATAGCGCGAAAACCGTAAATATTTTATCGAGCATGTAAGCGTATAAAAGTTTACAAATTTCTCAAAGAACATTTTAAAACAAATTTCGTTCAAATCGTACGGTTAGTTTAGGAGTTATAAGAGTTTAAAGATTTGAACTTTGATGACCTCTAGCGGGGGCATATGTGAACTTTTCGACGACAAAATTTTTTTACCTCAAGATCTTTATATGCTCTTTCACATGATCCTTTTCGTTTTATCATAAGAAGTGATACTTTTTTGTACAGTGACCGGAACGATCTGGGGGTAAGAATAATAATAATAACTAGATGGCTACTGTTGCAAGCAACAGACGGATTCCTCCTTTATTAGACCTTCCTCGGAACTGAAGTGCTAAAATCCGAATAAAGAAGATGGAAAAAAGAATAGTTGCTTTAGTACCATATTAACTTCAGCAAATGAGTGAAAAGAGCTTATGTCTAATTTGGGACTCTTATTTATTTATCAACAAAATAGAAGAAAAAAATAATAAATACCTTTCATGTTTACGAAAGCTTTAAACTCCATGCACAATCAATATCTAATCCTTTACAATGACTTTCTCAAAAAAGAATTGCACAATGATTTTGCAATGAGATAATTCCTATTAATAGAAAATGACAACAACATGAAACTACTGATATGTAATGCTACTAAGAATAAAAAAGAAAGAAACAGAGAACAAGAATAAAAGAGTTATCTATCTTACTATGTAAAGTTTAATTAAGAAGTACTACTTGTGTGAAGCATAAATAGTTCAGGGCAAAATCCTGTGAATTCTACAAGAGTAAATGTTTGTTATGACCTTGAAAAAGTTAATTTGACCTTTAACCAAGGTCATGGATAAAAGATAAGCATTTGAATTTATTCTCATCAAGAGTCCTCTTAATCTAATCAAAGCTCAATATTTTATCAACAAAAGTCTGTTGTGACCTTGAAATCGAACAAATGACCTTGGGTCAAGGTCAAGGTGAAAGGACTTGATGCAAGGAATATTTGCGCCAAGTTTGAACTCTCAAGGTCAAATGGTCTTTGTTCTATAGGAAAAAGTTTGTTGTGACCTTGAGAATCAAAATTTGACCTTAGGCCAAGGTCAAGGTGAAAGGGCTTGGATCAATGATTGTATTTATGAAGTTTGAACTGTCAAGGTCAAATAGTCTTTGTTCCATAGGCAAAAGTTTGTTGTGACCTTGGGAATCATAATGTGACCTTGAAACTAGGTCATCATCAATGACTACCTATAAGTAGCCTACCAACCAAGTTTCAACTCAAAATCTCAAAAACTGTAGAAATTGGCACTGTGCCAATTTAAAGTTCCATTTTCAACTCGGAATAGCGCGAAAACCGTAAATATTTTATCAAGCATGTAAGCGTATAAAAGTTTGCAAATTTCCCAAAGAACATTTTAAAACAAATTTCGTTCAAATCGTACGGTTAGTTTAGGAGTTATAAGTGTTTAAAGATTTGACCTTTGATGACCTCTAGCAGGGGCATACGTGAACTTTTCGACGACAAAATTTTTTTACCTCTAGATCTTTATATGCTCTTTCACATGATACTTCTTGTTTTATCATAAGAAGTGGCACTTTTTTGTACAGTCACTGGAACGATCTGGGGGTAAGAATAATAATAATAAGAATAATAATAAGAATAAAGAAAAGACAATACAATAACAGAAAGGATTCCGACGGAAAAGTCGGAATCCTTAATAACTAGATGGCTACTGTTGCAAGCAACAGACGGATTCCTCCTTTATTAGACCTTCCTCGGAACTGAAGTGCTAAAATCCGAATAAAGAAGATGGAAAAAATAATAGTTGCTTTAGTACCATATTAACTTCAGCAAATGAGTCAAAAGAGCTTATGTCTAATTTGGGACTCTTATTTATTTATCAACAAAATAGAAGAAATAAGCACAAAATGCATCGAAGATGCAAAATGCCGAGTTGCAAAACTGGAATGTAAGTATGAATATGCAGACTATCATGAAATGTGTATGGTTTGTAACAACATTTTGTGGTCCTAAATGAAAATTTCTGGATCAAGAAATGGTCTTCTCTTTATTCTATATCAGCGTGTAATATATTTTCAAGGATACAGATTTTCAATCTCATCATACAGAATACTTTATGTCCTAATTTTTCTTGTTTACATGGTACCATTTGTAAACTCATGCTATTATGTATGAACATTTGCGATGATAAAATCATCGGTACTTGTTGGAAATGGCGAAATGTTGTGAAAATTTTAACCGAAAATTGTCTATTAGGGTGCAGGAACCTTAAGCAAAAGAGAACTACTATAAAACAAAGAACAAAGAACTTTTATGTAGAATTGGATTTAAATATTGAACTGTATTTGTATGTACAATATGATTTAACAAAGCATACTCTAAAGATACAGAATAAGGTACAATTCATATCTTAAATATTCATTGAGAACAGGATAGACTGGCAGAAATATGACAATAAACACGCAAATATCTGGGAAAGCGCGAGAAATTTATTTCTACTTAAATCACGGGAAACATTTCTGGCAAGTTTCATGATTATAGGTGCAATACAGGCTCAAATATGGTTGGGAAAACATTTTCAATCATCTGAGTCCTGTGACCTTGATCTTTGACCTTTTGACCCAAAAATTAATGGCAAGTTTCATGATTATAGGTGCAATATAGGCTCAAAAATGGTCTGGAAACCATTTTCAATTACCTAAGTCCTGTGACCTTGATCTTTGACCCTTTGACCCCTAAATCAAAATGGTCATTTTCTATTCACTGGAAATATTTCTGGCAAGTTACATGATTATAGGTGCAAAACAGGCTCAAATTCAGTCGGGAAACCATTTTTAATCATTTTAGTCCTTTGACCTTGACCTTTGACCTTTTAACCCCAAAATTGATAGTGGTCATCCTCGATCCATGGGAAACATTTCTGGCAAGCTTCATGATTATAATTGCAATACAGGCTGAAATATGGTCCGGAAACCACTTTCAATCATCGGAGTCCTGTGACCTTGACCTTTGACCTTTTGACCCCAAAATCAATAGGGGTCATTCTTGATTCATGGGAATCATTATTGGCAAGTTTCATGACTTTAGGTGCAATACAGGCTAAAATATGGCCAGGAAACCATTTTCAATCATCAGAGTCCTGTGACCTTGACCTTTTGACCCCAAAATCAAAAGTGGTCATTTTCTATTCACAGGAAACATTTCTGGCAAGTTTCATGATTATAGGTGCAATACAGGCTGAAATATGGTCCGGAAACCATTTTCAATCATCTGAGTCCTGTGACCTTGACCTTTGACCTTTTGACCCCAAAATCAATAGGGCTCATCCTTGACTAATGGTGAGTAAGTGTATGAAGTTTCATTGTTATAGCCTCTTTCGTAGTTGACTTATAGTCCGGAAACCAATTGTTGACGCCCTCCCGCCCTCCCGCCCAACCGCCCGCCCAGACGCCCGCCCGCCCGCCCGTCTCACATCAAATTAAGAGCCGAGTTTTGCAACTCGGCTAAAAATGATAAATACCTTTCATGTTTACGAAAGCTTTAAACTCCATGCACAATCAATATCTAATCCTTTACAATGACTTTCTCAAAACAGAATTGCACAATGATTTTGCAATGAGATAATTTCTATTAATAGAAAATGAGAACAACATGAAACTACTGATATGTAATGCTACTAAGAATAAATAAGAAAGAAACAGAGAACAAGAATAAAAGAGTTATCTATCTTACTATGGAAAGTTCAAATAAGAAGTACTACTTGTGTGAAGAATAAATAGTTAAGGACAAAATCCTGTGAATTCTACAAGAGTAAATATTTGTTATGACCTTGAAAAAGTTAATTTGACCTTTAACCAAGGTCATGGATAAAAGATAAGCATTTTAATTTATTCTCATCAAGAGTCCTCTTAATCTAATCAAAGCCCAATATTTTATCGAAAAAAGTCTGTTGTGACCTTGAAATCGAACAAATGACCTTGGGTCAAGGTCAAGGTGAAAGGACTTGATGCAAGGAATATTTGCACCTAGTTTGAACTCTCAATGTCAAATGGTCCTTGTTCTATAGGCAAAAGTTTGTTGTGACCTTGAGAATCAAAATTTGACCTTGGGCCAAGGTCAAGGTGAAAGGGCTTGGCTCAATGATTGTATTTCTGAAGTTTGAATTGTCAAGGTCAAATAGTCTTTGTTCTATAGGCAAAAGTTTGTTGTGACCTTGAGAATCATAATGTGACCTTGAAACTAGGTCATCATCAATGACTACCTATTAGTAGCCTACCATCCAAGTTTCAATTCAAAATCTCAAAAACTGTAGAAATTGGCACTGTGCCAATTTAAAGTTCCATTTTCAACTCAAAATAGCACGAAAACCGTAAATATTTTATCGAGCATGTAAGCGTATAAAAGTTTGCAAATTTCCCAAAGAACATTTTAAAACAAATTTCGTTCAAATCGTACGGTTAGTTTAGGAGTTATAAGAGTTTAAAGATTTGACCTTTGATGACCTCTAGCGGGGGCATATGTGAACATTTTGACAACAAAATTTTTTTACCTCAAGATCTTGATATGCTCTTTCTTATGATACTTTTCGTTTTATCATAAGAAGTGGCACTTTTTTGTACAGTCACTGGATCGATCTGGGGGTAAGAATAATAATAATAATAATAATAACTAGATGGCTACTGTTGCAAGCAACAGACGGATTCCTCCTTTCTTAGACCTTCCTCGGAACTGAAGTGTTAAAATCCGAATAAAGAAGATGGAAAAAAGAAAAGTTGCTTAAGTACCTTATTCACTTCAGCAAATGAGTCAAAAGAGCTTATGTCTAACTTGGGACTCTTTATTTATTCATCAACAAAATAGAAGAAAAAATATTAAGTACCTTTCATCTTTACGAAAGCTTTAAACTCCATGCTCTATCAATATCAAATCCTTTACAATTACTTTCTCAAAACAGAATTGCACAATGATTTTGCAATGAGATAATTTCTATTAATAGAAAATGACAACAACATGAAAGTACAGATATGTAATGCTACTAAGAAAAAAAAAAGAAACAGAGAACAAGAATAAAAGAGTTATCTTTCTTATACTATGTTAAGTTCAAATAAGAAGGACTACTTGTGTGAAGAATAAATAGTATAGGACAAAAAGTGTAAATGCTACAAGAGTAAATAAATATTTAGACCTTGACTAAAATTTGTTGTGACCTTGAGAATCAGAATTTGACCTTGGGTCAAGATCAAGGTGACAGAGCTTGGTTTAATGATATTATGTATGAAGTTTGAACTTTGAATGTCTAATAGTCTTTGTTCTATAGGCAAAAGTTTGTTCTGACCTTGAGAATCAAAATTTGACCTTGGGTCAAGGTCAAGGTGAAAGAGCTTGGTTTAACGATATTATGTATGAAGTTTGAACTCTGAAGGTCAAATAGTCTTTGTCCTACAGGCAAAAGTTTGTTGTGACCTTGAGATTGAAAATTTGACCTTGAAAGTAGGTCAACATTAAATGACTACCTATAAGTAACTTAGTATCCAAGTTTCAACTCAAAATCTCAAAAACTGTAGAAATTGGCACTTTGCCAATTTAAAGTTCCATTTTCAACTCGGAATAACTCGAAAACCGTAAATATTTTATCGAGCATGTAAGCGTATAAAAGTTTACAAATTTCCCAAAGAACATTTCAAAACAAATTTCGTTCAAATCGCACGGTTAATTTAGGAGTTATAAGTGTTTAAAGATTTGACCTTTGGTGACCTCTAGCGGGGGCATACGTGCACTTTTCGACGACAAAATTTTTTTACCTCTAGATCTTTATATGCTCTTTCACATGATACTATTTGTTTTATCATAAGAAGTGGCACTTTTTTGTACAGTGACTGGATCGATCTGGGGGTAAGAATAATAATAATAAGAATAATAATAAGAATAAAGAAAAGACAATACAATAACAGAAAGGATTCCGACGGAATTGTCGGAATCCTTAATAAAAATAATAATAAGAATAAAGAAAAGACAATACAATAACAGAAAGGATTCCGACGGAATAGTCGGAACCCTTAATAAGAAGAAGAAGAATAATAAGAACTAGATGGCTACTGTTGCAAGCAACAGACGGATTCCTCCTTTCTTAGACCTTCCTCGGAACTTAAGTGTTAAAATCCGAATAAAGAAGAAGGAAAAAAGAATAGTTGCTTTAGTACTTTATTCACTTCAGCAAATGAGTCAAAAGAGCTTATGTCTAACTTGGGATTCTTATCTATTTATTGACAAAAAAGAAGAAAAATGATAAATACCTTTCATGTTTTCGAAAGATTTAAACTCCATGCTCTTTGGATATCAAATCCTTTACAATTACTTTCTAAAAACAGAATTGCACAATGATTTTGCAATGAGATAATTTCTATTAATAGAAAATGACAACAACATGAAAGGACAGATCTGTAATGCTACTAAGAAAAAAAAAAAAAAAAAAAGAAAGAGAACAGAGAACAAGAATAAAAGAGTTATCTTTCTTATACTATGTTAAGTTCAGATAAGAAGGACTACTTGTGTGAAGAATAAATAGTATAGGACAAAAAGTGTAAATTCTACAAGAGTAAATGATTGTTAAGACCTTGAGAATGATTATTTGGCCTTTAACCAATGTCATGAATGAAAGCTAAGTACTGTGATTATTCTCATCACGATTGATCTTAATCTGAGCAAAGCTCAATATCTAATCAACCAATGTCAGTTGTGACCTTGAAATCAAACTAATGACCGTTGGTCAAGGTCATGATGAAAGAGTTTGATGCAAGGAATATTTGTGTAAAGTTTGAACTCTCAAGGTCAAACAGTCTTTGTTTTAAAGACTTAAGTTTGTTGTGACCTTGAAAATCAGAATTTGACCTTGGGTCAAGGTCAAGGTGAAAGAGCTGGGCCCAAGGATGATATGTATAAATTATGAACTCTGAAGGTCAAATAGTCTTTGTTTTGTAGGGGAAAGTTGCTGTGACCTTGAGAATGAGAATTTGACCTTGGGTCAAGGTCAAAGTGAAAAGGCATGACTAAACAATTATTTGTATGAAGTTTAATCTCTGAAGGTCAAATAGTCTTTGTTCTATAGGCAAAAGTTTGTTGTGACCTTGAGAATCTGAATTTGACCTTGAGTCAAGGTCAAGGTGAAAGAGCTTGGTTTAATGATATTATGTATGAAGTTTGAACTCTGCAGGTCTAATAGTCTTTGTTCTATAGGCAAAAGTTTGTTGTGACCTTGAGAATGAAAATTTGACCTTGAAAGTAGGTCAACATTTAACGACTACCTATAAGTAACCTAGTATCCAAGTTTCAACTCAAAATCTCAAAAACTGTAGAAATTGGCACTGTGCCAATTTAAAGTTCCATTTTCAACTCGGAATAGCGCGAAAACCGTAAATATTTTATCGAGCATGTAAGCGTATAAAAGTTTACAAATTTCCCAAAGAACATTTTAAAACAAATTTCGTTCAAATCGTACGGTTAGTTTAGGAGTTATAAGAGTTTAAAGATTTGAACTTTGATGACCTCTAGCAGGGGCATATGTGAACTTTTCGACGACAAAATTTTTTTACCTCAAGATCTTTATATGCTCTTTCACATGATCCTTTTCGTTTTATCATAAGAAGTTGCACTTTTTTGTACAGTGACTGGAACGATCTGGGGGTAAGAATAATAATAATAATAACTAGATGGCTACTGTTGCAAGCAACAGACGGATTCCTCCTTTATTAGACCTTCCTTGGAACTGAAGTGTTAAAATCCGAATAAAGAAGATGGAAAAAAGAATAGTTGCTATAGTACCTTGTTCACTTCAGCAAATGAGTCAAAAGAGCTTATGTCTAATTTGGGACTCTTATTTATTTATCAACAAAATAGAAGAAAACAATAGTAAATACCTTTTATTTATACGAAAGCTTTAAATTCCATGCTCTATCAATATCAGATCCTTTACAATTAATTTCTCAAAACAGAATTGCACAATGTTTTTGCAATGAGATGATTTCTATTAATAGAAAATGACAACAGCATGAAAGTACAGATATGTAATGCTACTAAGAAAAAAAAAAACAGAGAACAAGACGAAAAGAGTTATCTTTCTTATACTAGGTTAAGTTCAAATAAGAAGGAATACTTGTGTAAAGAATAAATAGTATAGGACAAAAAGTGTGAATTCTACAAGAGTAAATGATTGTTATGACCTTGAAAAAGTTTATTTGACCTTTAACCAAGGTCATGGATAAAAGATAAGCATTTGAGTTTATTCTCATCAAGAGTCCTCTTAATCTAATCAAAGCTCAATATTTTATCGACAAAAGTCTGTTGTGACCTTGAAATCGAACAAATGACCTTGGGTCAAGGTCAAGGTGAAAGGACTTGATGCAAGGAATATTTGCGCCAATTTTTAACTCTCAAGGTCAAATGGTCTTTGTTCTATAGGCAAAAGTTTTTTGTGACCTTGAGAATGAAAATTTGACCTTGGGCCAAGGTCAAGGTGAAAGGGCTTGGCTCAATGATTGTATTTATGAAGTTTGAACTGTCAAGGTCAAATAGTCTTTGTTCTACAGGCAAAAGTTTGTTGTGACCTTGAGAATGAAATTTTAACCTTGAAAGTAGGTCAACATTAAATGACTACCTATAAGTAACCTAGTATCCAAGTTTCATCTCAAAATCTCAAAAACTGTAGAAATTGGCACTGTGCCAATTTAAAGTTCCATTTTCAACTCGGAATAGCGCGAAAACCGTAAATATTTTATCGAGCATGTAAGCGTATAAAAGTTTACAAATTTCCCAAAGAACATTTTAAAACAAATTTCGTTCAAATCGTACGGTTAGTTTAGGAGTTATAAGAGTTTAAAGATTTGATCTTTGGTGACCTCTAGCGGGGGCATATGTGAACTTTTCGACGACAAAATTTTTTTACCTCAAGATCTTTATATGCTCTTTCACATGATCCTTTTCGTTTTATCATAAGAAGTTGTACTTTTTTGTACAGTGACTGGAACGATCTGGGGGTAAGAATAATAATAATAATAATAATAAGAATAATAATAAGAATAAAGAAAAGACAATACAATAACAGAAAGGATTCCGACGGAATAGTCGGAATCCTTAATAATAATAATAATAATAATAAGAATAAAGAAAAGACAATACAATAACAGAAAGGATTCCGACGGAATAGTCGGAATCCTTAATAAAGAAAAGACAATACAATAACAGAAAGGATTCCGACGGAATAGTCGGAATCCTTAATAATAATAAGAATAATAATAAGAATAAAGAAAAGACAATACAACTAGATGGCTACTGTTGCAAGCAACAGATGGATTCCTCCTTTCTTAGATCTTCCTCGGAACTGAAGTGTTAAAATCCGAATAAAGAAGATAGAAAAAAGAATAGTTGCTTAAGTACCTTCGGCAAATGGGTCAAAAGAGGTTATGTCTAATTTGGGACTCTTATTTATTTATCAACAAAATAGAAGAAAAAAAATTACGTACCTTTCATCTTTATGAAAGCTTTAAACTCCATGCCCTATGGATATCAAATCCTTTACAATTACTTTCTCAAAACAGAATTACACAATGATTTTGAAATGAGATAATTTCTATTAATAGAAAATGACAACAACATGAAACTACAGATATGTAATGCTACTAAGAAAAAAAAAAAGAAACAGAGAACAAGAATAAAAGAGTTATCTTTCTTATACTATGTTATGTTCAAATAAGAAGGACTACTTGTGTGAAGAATAAATAGTATAGCACAAAAAGTGTAAATTATGCAAGAGGAAATGAAAGTTAAGATCTTGAGAATGATTTTTTGGCCTTTAACCAATGTCATGGATGAAAGCTAAGTATTGTGATTATTCTCATCACGATTGATCTTAATCTGAGCTAAGCTCAATATCTAATCAACCAAAGTCATTTGTGACCTTGAAATTAAACAAATGACCTTAGGTCAAGGTCATGATGAAAAAATTTGATGAAAGGAATATTTGTGTAAAGTTTAAACTATCAAGGTCAAACAGTCTTTGTTTTATAGACTAAAGTTTGTTGTGACCTTGAGAATCAGAATTTGACCTTGGGTCAAGGTCAAGGTGAAAGAGCTTCGTTTAATGATATTATGTATGAAGTTTGCACTTTGAATGTCTAATAGTCTTTGTTCTAAAGGCGAAAGTTTGTTGTGACCTTGAGAATGAGAATTTGACCTTGGGTCGAGGTCAAAGTGAAAAAGCATGACTGAACAATTATTTGAATGAAGTTTAAACTCTGGAGGTCAAATAGTCTTTGTTCTATAGGAAAAATTTTGTTGTGACCTTGAGAATCAGAATTTGACCTTGGGTCAAGGTCAAGGTGAAAGAGCTTGGTTTAATGATATTATCTATGAAGTTTGAAATCTGAAGGTCTAACAGTCTGTGTTCAATAGGCAAAAGTTTGTTGTGGCCTTGAGAATCAGAATTTGACCTTGGGTCAAGGTCAATGTGAAAGAGCTTGGTTTAACGATATTATGTATGAAGTTTGAACTCTGAAGGTCAAATAGTCTTTGTTCTATAGGCAAAAGTTTGTTGTGACCTTGAGAATCAAAATTTGACCTTGAAAGTAGGTCAACCTTAAATGACTACCAATAAGTAACCTACCATCCAAGTTTCAACTCAAAATCTCAAAAACTGTAGAAATTGGCACTGTGCCAATTTAAAGTTCCATTTTCAACTCGGAATAGCGCGAAAACCGTAAATATTTTAGCGAGCATGTAAGCGTATAAAAGTTTACAAATTTCCCAAAGAACATTTTAAAACAAATTTCGTTCAAATCGTACGGTTAGTTTAGAAGTTATAAGAGTTTAAAGATTTGAACTTTGATGACCTTTAGCGGGGGCATACGTGAACTTTTCGACGACAAAATTTTTTTACCTCAAGATATTTATACGCTCTTTCACATGATCCTTTTTGTTTTACCATAAGAAGAGGTACTTTTTTGTACAGTGACTGGAACGATCTGGGGGTAAGAAAAAAAAAGAAACAGAACAGAGAACAAGAATAAAAGAGTTATCTTTCTTACACTATGTTTAGTTCAAATAAGAAGGACTACTTGTGTGAAGAATAAATAGTAAAGGACAAAAAGTGTTAATTCTACAAGAGTAAATGATTGTTAAGACCTTGAGAATGATTATTAGGCCTTTAACCAATGTCATGGATGAAAGCTAAGTACTGTGATTATTCTCATCACGATTGATCTTAATCTGAGCAAAGCTCAATATGTAATCAACCAAAGTCAGCTGTGACCTTGAAATCAAACAAATGACCGTTGGTCAAGGTCATGATGAAAGAGTTTAATGCAAGGAATATTTGTGTAAAGTTTGAACTCTCAAGGTCAAACAGTCTTTGTTTTATAGACTTAAGTTTGTTGTGACCATGAAAATCAGAATTTGACCTTGGGTCAAGGTCAAGGTGAAAGAGCTGGGCCCAAGCATGATATGTATAAAGTATGAACTCTGAAGGTCAAATAGTCTTTGTTTTGTAGGGAAAAGTTTCTGTGACCTTGAGAATGAGAATTTGACCTTGGGTCAAGGTCAAAGTGAAAGAGCATGACTGAACAATTATTTGTATGAAGTTTAAACTCTGAAGTTCAAATAGTCTTTGTTCTATAGGCAAAAGTTTGTTGTGACCTTGAGAATCAGAATTTGACCTTGGGCCAAGGTCAAGGTGAAAGAGCTTGGTTAAATGATATTATGTATGAAGTTTGAACTCTGCAGGTCTAATAGTCTTTTTTCTATAGGCAAAAGTTTGTTGTGACCTTGAGAATCAGAATTTGACCTTGGGTCAAGGTCAGTGTGAAAGAGCTTGGTTTAACGATAGTATGTATGAAGTTTGAACTCTGAAGGTCAAATAGTCTTTGTTCTACAGGTAAAAGTTTGTTGTGACCTTGAGAATCAAAATTTGACCTTGAAAGCAGGTCAACATTAAATGACTACCTATAAGTAACCTAGTATCCAAGTTTCAACTCAAAATCTCAAAAACTGTAGAAATTGGCACTGTGCCAATTTAAAATTCCATTTTCAACTCGGAATAGCGCGAAAACCGTAAATATTTTATCGAGCATGTAAGCGTATAAAAGATTACAAATTTCCCAAAGAACATTTTAAAACAAATTTCGTTCAAATCCTACGGTTAGTTTAGGAGTTATAAGAGTTTAAAGATTTGAACTTTGATGACCTCTAGCGGGGGCATATGTGAACTTTTCGACGACAAAATTTTTTTTACCTCAAGATCTTTATATGCTCTTTCACATGATCCTTTTCGTTTTATCATAGAAGTTGTACTTTTTTGTACAGTGACTGGAAAGATCTGGGGGTAAGAATAATAATAATAATAATAATAACTAGATGGCTACTGTTGCAAGCAACAGACGGATTCCTCCTTTATTAGACCTTCCTCGGAACTGAAGTGTTAAAATCCGAATAAAGAAGATGAAAAAAAGAATAGTTGCTTTAGTACTTTATTCACTTCAGCAAATGAGTCAAAAGAGCTTATGTCTAACTTGGGACTCTTATCTATTTATTGACAAAAAAGAAGAAAAAGATGATAAATACCTTTAATGTTTTCGAAAGATTTAAACTCCATGCTCTATGGATATCAAATCCTTTACAATTACTTTCTCAAAACAGAATTGCACAATAATTTTGCAATGAGATAATTTCTATTAATAGAAAATGACAACAACATGAAAGGACAGATCTGTAATGCTACTAAGAAAAAAAAAAGAAAGAGAACAGAGAACAAGAATAAAAGAGTTATCTTTCTTATACTATGTTAAGTTCAAATAAGGACTACTTGTGTGAAGAATAAATAGTATAGGACAAAAAGTGTAAATTCTACAAGAGTAAATGATTGTTAAGACCTTGAGAATGATTATTTGGCCTTTAACCAATGTCATGAATGAAAGCTAAGTACTGTGATTATTCTCATCACGATTGATCTTAATCTGAGCAAAGCTCAATATCTAATCAACCAAAGTCAGTTGTGACCTTGAAATCAAATTAATGACCGTTGGTCAATGTCATGATGAAAGAGTTTGATGCAAAGAATCTTTGTGTAAAGTTTGAACTCTCAAGGTCAAACAGTCTTTGTTTTATAGACTTAAGTTTGTTGTGACCTTGAAAATCAGAATTTGACCTTGGGTCAAAGTCAAGATGAAAGAGCTGGGCCCAAGCATGATATGTATAAAGTATGAACTCTGAAGGTCAAATAGTCTTTGTTTTGTAGGGAAAAGTTGCTGTGACCTTGAGAATGAGAATTTGACCTTGGGTCAAAGTCAAAGTGAAAGAGCATGACTGAACAATTATTTGTATGAAGTTTAAACTCAGAAGATCAAATAGTCTTTGTTCTATAGGCAAAAGTTTGTTGTGACCTTGAGAATCTGAATTTGACCTTGGGTCAAGGTCAAGGTGAAAGAGCTTGGTTTAATGATATTATGTATGAAGTTTGAACTTTGAATGTCTAATAGTCTTTGTTCTACAGGCAAAAGTATGTTGTGACCTTGAGAATCTGAATTTGACCTTGGGTCAAGGTCAAGGTGAAAGAGCTTGGTTTAATGATATTATGTATGAAGTTTGAACTTTGAATGTCTAATAGTCTTTGTTCTACAGGCAAAAGTATGTTGTGACCTTGAGAATCAAAATTTGACCTTGGGTCAAGATCAATGTGAAAGAGCTTGGTTTAACGATAGTATGTATGAAGTTTGAGCTGTGAAGGTCAAATAGTCTTTGTTCTACAGGTAAAAGTTTAATGTGACCTTGAGAATGAAAATTTGACCTTGAAAGTAGGTCTACATTTAATGACTACCTATAAGTAACCTAGTATCTAAGTTTCAACTCAAAATCTCAAAAACTGTAGAAATTGGCACTGTGCCAATTTAAAGTTCCATTTTCAACTCGGAATAGCGCGAAAACCGTAAATATTTTATCGAGCATGTAAGCGTATAAAAGTTTACAAATTTCCCAAAGAACATTTTAAAACAAATTTCGTTCAAATCGTACGGTTAGTTTAGGAGTTATAAGAGTTTAAAGATTTGAACTTTGATGACCTCTAGCGGGGGCATATGTGAACCTTTCGACAACAAATTTTTTTTACCTCAAGATTTTTATATGCTCTTTCACATGATCCTTTTTGTTTTATCATAAGAAGTTGTACTTTTTTGTACAGTGACTGGAACGATCTGGGGGTAAGAATAATAATAATAATAATAATAATAATAAGAATAATAATAAGAATAAAGAAAAGACAATACAATAACAGAAAGGATTCCGACGGAATAGTCGGAATCCTTAATAAGAATAATAATAAGAACTAGATGGCTACTGTTGCAAGCAACAGACGGATTCCTCCTTTCTTAGACCTTCCTAGGAACTGAAGTGTTATAATCCGAATAAAGAAGATGGAAAAAAGAAAAGTACTTTATTCACTTCAGGAAATGAGTCAAAAGAGCTTATGTCTAACTTGGGACTCTTTATTTATTTATCAACAAAATAGAAGAAAAAATATTATTATATAAGTACCTTTCATCTTTACGAAAGCTTTAAACTCCATGCTCTATCAATATCAAATCCTTTACAATTACTTTCTCAAAACAGAATTGCACAATGATTTTGCAATGAGATAATTTCTATTAATAGAAAATGACAACAACATGAAAGTACAGATATGTAATGCTACTAAGAAAAAAAAAGAAACAGAGAACAAGAATAAAAGAGTTATCTTTCTTATACTATGTTAAGTTCAAATAAGAAGGTCTACTTGTGTGAAGAATAAATAATATAGGACAAAAAGTGTAAATTCTACAAGAGTAAATAATTGTTCAGACCTTGACTAAAGTGTGTTGTGACCTTGAGAATCAGAATTTGACCTTGGGTCAAGGTCAAGGTGAAAGAGCTTGGTTTAATGATATTATGTATGATGTTTGAACTTTGAATGTCTAATAGTCTTTGTTCTATAGGTAAAAGTTCGTTCTGACCTTGAGAATCAAAATTTGACCTTGGGTCAAGGTCAAGGTGAAAGAGCTTGGTTTAATGATATTATGTATGACTTTTGAACTCTGCAGGTCTAATAGTCTTTGTTCTATAGGCAAAAGTTTGTTTTGACCTTGAGAATCAAAATTTGACCTTGGGTCAAGGTCAAAGTGAAAGAGCTTGGTTTAACGATATTATGTATGAAGTTTGAACTCTGAAGGTCAAATAGTCTTTGTTCTACAGGCAAAAGTTTGTTGTGACCTTGAGATTGAAAAATTGACCTTGAAAGTAGGTCAACATTAAATGACTAAATATAAGTAACTTAGTATCCAAGTTTCAACTCAAAATCTCAAAAACTGTAGAAATTGGCACTTTGCCAATTTAAAGTTCCATTTTCAACTCGGAATAACTCGAAAACCGTAAATATTTTATCGAGCATGTAAGCGTATAAAAGTTTACAAATTTCCCAAAGAACAATTTAAAACAAATTTCGTTCAAATCGCACGGTTAGTTTAGGAGTTATAAGTGTTTAAAGATTAGACCTTTGGTGACCTCTAGCGGGGGCATACGTGCACTTTTCGACGACAAAATTTTTTTACCTCTAGATCTTTATATGCTCTTTCACATGATACTATTTGTTTTATCATAAGAAGTGGCACTTTTTTATACAGTGACTGGAACGATCTGGGGGTAAGAATAATAATAATAAGAATAATAATAAGAATAAAGAAAAGACAATACAATAACAGAAAGGATTCCGACGGAAAAGTCGGAATCCTTAATAAAGAAAAGACAATACAATAACAGAAAGGATTCCGACGGAATAGTCGGAATCCTTAATAAAGAAAAGACAATACAATAACAGAAAGGATTCCAACGGAATAGTAGTAATCCTTAATAAAGAAAAGACAATACAATAACAGAAAGGATTCCGACGGAAGTCGGAATCCTTAATAATAAGAATAAAGAAAAGACAATACAATAACAGTCGGAATCCTTAATGAGTGATCAAAAACAACGACATTTTGCGATTTTTGTTCAATATAGGCTGACAAATCTGACCATTATGATATAACTTTCGTGCAAGAGAAAAAAACATGTTCCAAATTTTCTCGATCAGAATTACAGAAATGACAAATATCATTTGTAGAAATTTTTACAAAATTACTTTCTTCAGATAACTGCCAACTGGCAATATTCTATGCAAAATGCGAAATTGTAACCATTGTAATTTAGAATCTGTAGAAGTTCTAAAACATGCATTAAATATTTTCTCGAGTATTTATATTTACCGAAGTGTAGCCGGTATTCCATTTTGATATTGAAGTTGGATAAACGTCGATGTTATTCAAAAATTGATAAACTTCTTTACTACCTTTAGTTTGAAATCAGAATATGGATATGAAATGGAATATAGGGATGGTTTAAATCTCTGCATTCCTCAAATGAGATTTTCATGGAATTTATAAAATGAAGAATCGCAGTTTTTATACCATGGTATTGGAGAAAACAAATTGAACCTAAATTAAATCTATTTTCAAACTCAGATTTTTATAAGAAATTATCATTTGCAAAGAAATCTCCCAATATTTTAACCACCTTTTCATCCCATTTCTTATTAAAAATTTCCGTCTTATCAATCATAATAGAGGAATTGTACCATATAGGAAATGAAAATAATTTTTTCTCATAATCCTTTATTTCATATCTTTTTTTCAAAACCCTCAACCAAGCTGTAAAAGCATAATTCCAAAATTTATTAGGACAACACACAATTTAGATATATTGAATCACCAAAATCACATATAATGAAAAGAAAATTATCACCAAAGAGAGTGCCATTTAACAGTAATGACGTCATGATGTGACGTTATTGACAAACTTTGGCGAAAATTGCTGGGAATTTTGTCTTTTGTGGAAAAATTCAATGTGGTCGCATGCGTTAACTGAGATAAAACATTTATGACAAAAGGATATACTGATAATCTTTCACATACAGATTTTTCATCTTAGTTAATGCATGCGGTCATTGTTAATTTAATAGAAATATATATCTTTTGTATCAATTTCGCGGAATATGACCTTTTTGGTATTTTCCAATGGCTAAGCTATTGATAAACACAATATTTTCAAAAGATAGATTCGTAATTCAGTAGAAAACGTTTTAAAATGTCAAATCACAGTTAAAAATTCTATGAAGTATAATGTTTAAAAGTAGGGCCAATATCGGGCTTCGTGGCCCTACCCCTTTTCTTAGATTACAAATCTCTTTTACATTTTAGGTACTTAAAAGTTGTATTAATTCAAAGACAGAGTTATTTATGGTAATATTTCTTAATCTGTTTTTCTCTGAATGATGCATAAAAGGGACATTTCAAAACAAAAATGAAACTCATCTTTATCTGCTTTGAAATGATGCTAATTAATTTGAAGACGTTTAACATTTGTACCACTTGGTGAGTGTCACTGCTGGTGGACCAGGAGTCCCCGAGGACACATGTAGCCAAGTTCGAACAATTTCGGTTAGTCGTTTCTTTAAACGCATTTGAAAATTTCTGTTTACAAAATTGGCTCAAATTTCTGAAACCTGGGTCCTGTAGCATCATATCCCAGCCATCTTGCTACGTCATTTTGGTAAATTTTGGACGTAACTTTAACATATTTTGGCTATATTTCATTGTTACGATTGAGGATCACTGACAAGGGTTAAATACCTGAAACGTGCATGTCTGGTCCATGCTGTAAATTTATCTGCTATGAAATGATGCTAATGAATTTGAAGACGTTTAACATTCAATGGCAGTGTTACAAAGTGGACATAATCGTATATGCAGAGGAATATTTTATATCTTCCTGTCTCTGCAGATAATGCGTAATTTGAAGATAAGTTTTTTTTTTTGTAATATATAGGAATAGGGTTTGATAAATATGACGAGTCTTGCCTGCAAACTTTAAGATATGAGAACTAGCGTTTGGTAGAGTGCTTTCCTTTACTCTTACCCTGCAGGTTCTGCTCATCGAGTCCCGAAAGTTCTTCTAGGTATTGAGTATGGGCTCTCTTGATGGAAGCATGTACCTTATATTATATTTTATTATAATATATAATTATTATATTTTTCTTGGGTTGTCCAGGGGAGGGATTTTTGGATCCAAACCTTTTCTTTGGTATGAACTTGGACATTCTATCTTTTAAAGTGGACTTAATGTCCAACCAAAGGTCACTTGTAGTTCTTTGTAAGTTTTATGTTTTATAAAAAAGTTTTATATTTATCAAACCCTATTCCTATATATAACAAAAAACTTATCTGCAAATTACGCTTTATCTGCAGAGACAGGAAGATACAAAAATATTCCTCTGCATATACGATTATGTCCACTTTGTAACACTGACAAAAAAGTTCCCCGCGAGGGGTTTGACAGTAAGTGTTTTGAATATATTTCCCTGACATTGTCGCCATTGCACTTTCTATATAGAGATAACGTCAGAGAGTGCATGAATTTTAGATATTGTTTTCACTTTCGTGCTTAAACATCGACGGCGGGTGCGGCTAGCCAACAGGGGATGCTTACTCCTCCCGGGCACCTGGTCCCACCTGGTCCCGTCGATGCTTAATTTTGTACTCTATTGTGAGTGCTTCTGAGATTATCGTCAGGATCTTCTTTAACTCATTTGTACTTATACATTTGTTGAGATTTTGAATGAAACTTATTTTATCCAAAAATATTATCGAAATTATAGGAGGTTAACACCTTAGCACCATCCTTTCAATGCTAAGTTGAAAATGTATTCTATTTAGATATGCTACTGAATCGACCCTACTGGAAATTTGGAACCGCGTACTCTCTGTAAAGTAAATACACAAATTTAATTTCTACAGATAAAACCAGAGGGCGCTTGCGAAATGAATTTGGTCGGCTTGTGAAAAGCACTTCGGCTGGAGGCATCACTGATGAGAATTAATATTCGAAACACGTGTCTGGTGCACAATAAATTGGTTTGAAATTTTCTTCAAGAAATTATATAGATCCATTTACTTAGAATCTGTGTTGCAAGAGGCCGCTGCGTTTAACTATCTCGTTTGTGATATTGCCTTACAGTGAGAAGTTTTATGTTTATACAACAATTGTGCGTAATCCGGGTAATTACACCATTTGCTTATAGCAGATGGCCGTCCAAAGTCGGCGCAAGGTGCATATTGGTCTCCTTTCTTTTATGTGTTGTCATTATTGTTTTATGTTTCTGTACGTCTGTTTCGATTGTTTTGTATGATGTTCAAGTGAATATTGGTGTGTCTTTTTACGGTTTGTAGGTTTGTTTAATGGTATTTATGTGTCGCTTTTGTTGTGAGTTTGTTTCGCTGGGTGAGTGCAGGGTGGTCATGCTGGGAATCTTGTCCTTTTCTCTAGGAGTCTGTGTGTACTTCTGAGGTTGAAGTTATACATCAGCAGACACTATCGTGATCTGATATGCCAGGGAGGACAGTAACCTTAGATAGGAATGTGTTATTGTTTGTCAAAACAGATCTAGCATATTATTGCCTCTAGTAGGTAGGCTTTTCTACCACTTGAACAAAATTGTAGCCCTCTAACAATCACAAAAATTCATTGTATAAGCTGTGATGCTGGAAGTTTGGTTTGATAAGCGGGGCTTAGTCCGACCAGAGAAGTTAAAGTCATCTAGTACCCATATTTGACTACCTTTAGACCCTTTTTGCACTAAGTCAATTGATTTGAAAAGCTCCCCAACACTTTCACTGTCTGTCTCTCTTTTGGTTTGTTATACGATGACACATACAGTGGTTTGCCTTTCAACTAAAGTTTTACCCAGAATACAGGGTATTTCGCAGTTTGTTTTAAGTATCATCACACCACCCCTTTTGAATTCGGATTTCTGTCATTCCTGAAAATGGAATATCCTAGGTCACTTTCAAAAATTTCACCATCTTTGACAATGCTTGCAAGCCAAGTCTCCGTGCCAAGTACAATATCCGGATTTATGTTATCTGAAATCTGTAGAAACTGTGGGTAACAAGTAAGTAATACAAGCTGACGAGTGGTAGCATATTACAACCAATCGCACATTCTCGGGCCTTTCCGTAAAACGTTTCCCGAGCGTGCGACGAAAAGACACGAGAATATGCAATTGATATTATCATTGAAAGTAATCTTTTTATGGGTTTTGTAAATTTGATTTTTCTTCAGTGCTTGAAAATCAAGTTCAATAAATAAATGGATTTTTATTCTTAACTCAATTCAATTGGATAAGCCTATTAGTCTATTTGCTGATCTACATAATTTTAAGGGGCAGGGGGTCAAGGGGATGCAGCCACTGTAATTTTGAAAAAATTAAATTAAAATCAGCCCTTATTCATAAAGGGGAATTTCTGACCTCCCTAACCCCTATAGAGTTAAAGAAGATTCTGATGATAATCTCAACAGCACTCTCAATAGAGCACCAAATTGAGCATCGACAGACCCAAGCAATCTAGAGGTGGGACCAGGTGCGAGGGAGGAGTAAACATCCCCTGCTGGCTAGCCACACCCGACGTCGATGTCCATGCACGAAAATGAAAACGATATAGAGAATACATACACTCACTTTGTGTATTTACATCGATTGCTCTGCACGGAGACAGAAGAGCGAAGATGTCGGTCATTGATGTGAGTATTTACATTATATTTCATCTTTAGAAATAAAACCTTAAGCTAAATTTTGATGCCTAGGTCAAATTGTCCTTTTCCTTTAGATTTTGAACAGTCAGTTCAATGTAAACGTCTTCAAATTGAATAGCATCATTTAAGAACAGATAAATTGGCAACTTGGACCAGACATGCTCAATGTTTCTTTTTGAAAATTCAGTCAAATGATGAATCTCTTTATCGACGGAACATCATCCATCCCCTTCGCTTTTTCAGAATCAAGAAAATCAGTCTCTTTGATGATTTTTCGGGAAATATAAATTACTTCTTTAATTTTATGTTTCGTTCAAAATGTTTCAAGGTACATGAAATAGGCGCTTTAGTGGTTTTACAAAATTTTGTTTGGTGATGTAAAATAATAGTACTAACAATTGTTTCTTACCGATATTGACTGATTTCTTTAGAGATGCTATAGGCGTATGTTGTATCCCTTTCGTCAGTCAATCCGAGAATGTCTTCAATACCTTTCCTGATCTAAGGTAGGAAATATCAAAGAATTATTCAAAATCTAATCTTACTCCAAAGTTCTGACAGGAAACAATTTCTTGACTTGCACTTAATACTTCTACTGTATATGTATATATTCTATGTGCATATATATACATATATCATACATAATTTGTTTTTTGTTTATTTTAAACATACTAAATCCATGTAATTCAATAATGAAAAATTCGATTGGTAGACAAGTTTTATGAAAATTGCATTTAAAGTTTCATTGAAAACACGATATAAGTTAAAAAAAAATAAGGGAAGACGTTATTATTTTTGCAAAAACACGAAATGTTAAAGCTTTGAATGCTAGTAAAAGTATCATGTTCCCAAATTTTGAAACAGTTCTATATGATATTTGAATTAATTTCTTTCATACTTTTATCCATTCATTCTATTTTTAGATCAATAATCGTTTATTTATTACTATTTTTATAATTATAATAATTTTCATTTTTATCTTATTTTAAACTCGAGGCTAAAGATTTGGAAGTGTCCACCGGGTCCACTGTCCAAATGAAAATTGTTGGACCGTCTGGACAAACTTTTTACTACGGGGATAAGGCGACTTTTAATGCAAGTATAAAATATATACATTATGTTAGTTGTCTTCCATGAGAAAAAATAAACATCTTTTTAAGAATAATTGAAGTATCTTGTCATTCATTCTATATATGTGAACCACAATTGACAGTTTAATTCTTGTTTTATGAAATATAGTTTTCATATGCTTGATTATATGCATTGTGACGTCACGAACCCTTTTTTTGCAAAATGCAAGACGTCCCTTTCAAAGGTTTCATCCTCATGTAGCCAAGTTCGATTAACTTCGGTTGATCGTCTGTCTCTTCAACGCATTCGAAAATTTCTGTTATAAAAAATTCTGAAAATTTTTGAAACGTGTGTCCTGTAGCATCATATCCCACCTATCCTGCTACATTTTTTGGTATATCCTAGCGAATTACATGTAATTGGTCGTTCATTTATTCATCATTTCATTTCCATTGTTATTATTAAGAAACGACGATTCTGATTGGCCAAGAAATTTTGTTGATACCTGTATCAACACAAAACGGAAGTACGCGCTTAGCAACGTCATAAGCAACGTCGTTAGCAACACGATTTCAAAGCTGCAAATAAACGTTAAAAAGCGACGAAATGAAATGATAAGTAATCAATGTAATATTTTTTTGGTTGATCGAGGTATCAACACCAAAAATTGAAGGAAAACTTGCGCTACGCACACGATGCAGTTTTCCCTCAATTTTTGATGTTGATACCTCGATCAACCAAAAAATATTACAATGATTCCTTAAATACTCTTAAAAATCTTTTTCTTTTATTTTATTTTGGCGTAAAATGATGACGTCATAGCATGTTCGTAGACATATTATCTAATGCTAATATAATTCGATTAAAATTATTACGCATCGAAAGGGCATATTTTTTTCTTTCATTCATTTATTTATACATATATATATCAAGAGGATGATGCTGGTAGAGAAAAGGATACAGGAAAAGTAGACGGGGGAGGAAAGAAGTAGACGTGCAGACGTCAGAGAGTTATATTGATAGTTATAGTGAGTGCAAAAACGAGAACAACTGTAGAATTTGTGGGGAGGGTGAGCTGATGAACAGATCGCTCTGGGTGGGATGTGGTTACACAAAACGTGAGGGGGGGAGTGTATACGCTTGCAATGTTTGGAACCATGCATTATGTATGGGTTTGAAGAATAAAACAAAGGCTTCCTTATCCAAAACAAGCTGGATGTGTATTAAACATCGTTTCCTGTAAATACTAGTAAATGTGAAATAATTCAGTGATTATTAGTGTTCTTATTTATTATTTTATATACTTTCTCAAGTCTGTCAACGTTACTAAACGATCATGGACATTGGAGTCCAACAATGGAAGCTCTTAGAAAGGCCTCCATGTAATTGGGCATATGAAGTGAGAAGAACAAAGGAGCGAAAGTTTCTCTCGCAGCATTGATTGCTTGTGAATTATTTCTTCTCACTCCTGCCCTAAGCACATGGAGAGACAGACAGTATGTAAAAATTGCCTGTACCATGAAAGAGTAGAGGCTATTGTCCTCTGGTAAGGAAAGAAAGTAGTCTTGAGCTGTTGGTAACTTATGCTGGCTTTCACATTTTTTAATGAAAGGGACGAGGAGCTCTGAAGCAAATGCAAGCATGCAAATTTGAATAAATTGCCAACTTTTGTGATGGTCTGAAATTCAGAGAATATTCATATCGTCATGTGCCATTTCCTAGCGAAAGCCAAAACGATACAATCTTGTATTATATATATATAGCTCTACTAAACTAAACAAAATATAGAACCTTCAAGCAAGATGGTTTTAAGCATAATGCGTCGTCCGTTCGTTTATGTGAACTTTTAGTAATACGGTACTCCAATAACACTGATTTTAAGACACATTTACATGTACGTTATAGGAGCTGTAGGGATAAGGGCTTGATTTAGCCCTGAAATCATTCGATTATTTCTCATGCGCTTTCCTTCCTTTGAAGGAAAAGGTTGTTCAGGAGAAAAATATTATATATTAGAAGATTTCTCATAAGTATTTTATTTTAAAAAAATGATGTAAGATTTGATAATTACAGCTTCAATTGGGAGCCTGGAGGGGGTAACAATGTTTGATATTTCTAATGAAAAATTTCTTCAAATTTCTCATTTGAAATTTCCACTTTTCAGGTAAGATTTTACGTCTTATCGTTACAGCTCCTTTTACGTGTTACTCCGACCAATTGACCAGCAATAATAAATACCTCGCCAATTTATATTACCAAGTACAAATACCATTTCAAAATATCTAGCCGTTCACATTTGTTTTATTTTCATTATAGCTTGTACGTTAATATGTTAATCAAAATGTATTTTGCTATCTTTTTTTTACCTGAGGCGCCTTTGCACGCTAACTGTGCTTTGGGGGATTCAAACCCTAGAAGTCTAGCCAACCTGGCACGTTCCATAGAAGTTTGAATAACGCCTTTACCATATTGATCTCGAAGTGCCCAAGGCCTAGAATTATATTTTAAAAAAATTATTGAACAATTTGGATCTGTCTCAAACCTTTAAGAAAATCATTTGGATGTAAAACAAAATATTCATTTCTATGGCCTTACTAGGTAGAAGTAAAATATTGGAATATTTTCTGTATAAATGTATGTCTGCCTCGTGAGCGTAATTTTTCGAGATGTTCTTGCAAGTCTTTCTTCGACTCAAACTCTCTTCCACATTTATGAACTGGGCACGTGTGAATATCTTCTATTAACCTGGCAATGTCAATTTTCATATGTTAATTATCTCCAAATTTGTTGATGAGAACAATATATTTCTAATATTATCAAATAATACGGAAGGGTTCCAACTCTATACCCTCTTGAAGAAAATTTCAAACCAACGACATACACCATGCATTACCAAAACATACATGTATATAAATACTACGTAAATTGATAATACATTCATTTTCATTTAATACTATACAACTGTAGCACTTTGGTTCTGTCGATACCTGGAATTATATAGACCTATATATTACATAGACGTAAAACAAAATATTTATTACTATTGCCTTTCCAGGTAGAATTATTTTTTCATGCTATATATGAAGTCATTCTACGTTCTGGTGTACTATTTATAGTACCTACACTGCCATCCATAAATAACTATACAAGACATAATTTTTCAATTTTAGAAATTTTATTGAAAATAGGTAATTGATGAGACATTATTCTATCAAATTCATGAATATTAACACTTGCAAATGGTCATTTGGAGGTATGTGATATCAAAATTAAATACATTTTACACATTATAGTGCCATTTTCAAAAAATAAATTACATAGCAGTCACATGGATATGGAATGGTTGTGAAGTCAGTATTTTGTATACCCTCCATTTGCACTAAGAACAGCTTGGATTCTTCTTGGCATGCTTCTAACTAGCTGTCGACACCTTCTGATTGGAATCCTGTTCCACTGATCCTTCAGAGTTTGGCGCAATACTGTCAAATTACCACATCCTTGTGAACGTACCATCTTTCCAAGGTCTTTCCACAAGTTCTCAATTGGGTTTAAGTCAGGACTCTGAGGAGGCCACTCAATAGCTCGGATATTGTTATCAGCTTTCCACTATCCGTGCTCTACGGCATGGTGCCCCGTCATCTTGAAGAAAGAAGTTGTCGCCATAACCCAAAAGATGGGCAGATGGAACTGCAAAGATCTTCAGGATGTCAATGTATCCTATTCCTTTCAGGTTCCCTTGAAGCGGGGTAAGAAATCCTGGTCCACGATATGACATAGCACCCCAAACAGTGACTCCCCCTCCACCAAATTTGACAGTTGGAATAATACAGTCATTGCGCATGGATTCACATCGTCTACGACGAAAAAAAATGTTTGCCACTATTTTGGAAAAGAGTCAATCTCGACTCATCAGTCCAAAGAACAGTCGACCAATCAACCCACGTCCAGTGAGCATGTGTCATGGCAAAAACAAGGCGTTTTCTGCGATGGGCAGCTGTCAATAGAGGCTTCTTTATGGCTGAACAACCTCTCAAGCCAGCACCATGGAGTCGTCTCCTAACAGTTGTGTTAGATGCTTGAATACCATTTCGTTGCCACGACTCCCTCAGTTATGGGACTGTCTTTCTGCGGTCCCTCATGCTCTGTCTGATGAGTATACGATCCTCCCTAACTGTAGATAGTCGTGGACGACCTGAGCGACACCTGTCAGAATGATGACCAGTGTTTTGGTATCGTCTTATGGCATTGTAGACCGTAGCTCTGAAATTTAGAAAGCAAAGAAATGTAAATTGGTAGGTAAAAATTATGGTAATCAAGAAAAACAATTTGAAATATTACTTTAATTTTAAAGTATGATGAATGTCTTACCTTGTAACTCCCAATTGCTGAGCAGTTGTTGATGCTGGTATGCCTACACAATGATTGACAATGCAAAGAGTACGATCTTCCAGTGAGAGTCTCCCCATGGTGCCCCTCGAGCCTCCATGTGTGAATCTCACTCACATTCAGTTTTAGATTACATTGCATGATATTATACGATAGTGACTTACAACTATTTTTCTTTATAATCACATTAATTTCTTAAATAGTCCCCTATCTTGAAGTGATGAATTATGTAAACAATCTTATGAAATTGTAACTGCAATACTAAAATATCAAATATTCTCATTTTTGTGTCGCCTGCGAAGCATAGCGACACTTAGGAATCACTTTGTCCGTCTGTCCGTCCGTCCGTCTGTCACACTTTGGGTGTCACAGCCCATAACTTTTGATTGGTAAGTGATAGGGCTTTGATATTTCACATGTGTATTCCTTGTGACAAGACATTTCTACACATGCCATAATTTTTGACCTAGTGACCTTTACCTACATATTTGGCCTACTTTTCAAAAAAATTAAGAATGGATATATCTTTGGATTGGTAAGGGTTAGGACTTTGATATTTCACACATGCAATCCTTGTGGCAAGGCCTTTCTACACAGACCATAATATTTGACCTTGTGACCTTGACCTAGATATTTGACCTACTTTTGAAAAAAAGATAAGATTCACTATATCTTTTGATTGGTAAGTGATAGGGCTTTGATATTTTACATGTGTATTCCTTGTGACGATGCCTTTCTACACAGACCTTAATTTTTGACCTAGTGACCTTGACCTACATATTTGACCTAGTTTTATAAGATATTAAGAATGGATATATCTTTTGATTGGTAAGTGATAGGGCTTTGATATTTCACATGTGTATTCCTTGTGACAAGACCTTTCTACACAGACCATAATATTTGACCTTGTGACCTTGACCTAGATATTTGACCTACTTTTCAAGAAAAGTCAAATTTGCTATATCTTTTGATTGGTAGGTGATAGGGCTTTGCTATTTCACATGTATTTTCCTTGTAACAATGCATTTCTACACATACCATATTTTTTTTACCTTTTGACCTTGACCTACCTATTTGACCTTTTTTTCTAAGAAATTAAGGTTGTATATATCTTTTAATTGGTAAGTGATAGGTCTTTAATATTTCTTATGATGATACCTTTTCGTTACCAATTTTTACATAGGGACCTTGGCCTAGATGATTGACACTATTTTCTGAAAAATTGAGAATGACCATATCTTTTAATTTGTAATTAAGAGGTCTGATATTTCGAATGAATTTCATTTGACCAAACTTTTCTACTGTTACCAAAAATTTTGATCCACTTTCTAGAATAATAATCAAGCCGCTTCGCAGGCGGCACAAGCATTCCTTGGATTGCTATTTTTTTAATTTGGGCTTAAAATGAGCATTTAATCCTCACTAAATTCTTTACTGATCTCACCATAAGAGTTACCTTCCCTTGACATGACTAGGAAAATAAATATTTACTATAAAGTAATCTGAAATTGAATTTTTTTGGGTTGTATAGTTATTTATGGATGGCAGTGTATGTTTTACAGAATATCACGTGACGCACCAAAAGAAATGAAAAAAAAAAAACGGTTACAGGAAAAAGATAAAATGAAATCGCCTTATACCTGGAGCCGATGTTGTATGGCGAACCGTCACAACCAAGGATCGCCCATTTCCTGTTTGTGTCTTCTGTAGTTATTCTCAATATATTGTCAAAAACGTTTTTGACAAATCAATCGATAACCAATTCTTAGTTTGCATCATTGACGTCCTTTTACAGATTTTAACCATCTCATTTTCCATGTCATGTTTTTTTTACATAATAAATACATTTATTCATTATTTCCATGTATTGTAATTTTCAAGAATCTTCATATCTTACAATCTGAACAGACTCTTTGGAACATTGATTCTCTAAAATACCTTCTCCCATTGTTAATGAAGGTTTCAGGCTTCCGGTGTGGTGTCCAGAATCGATGAATGTGTACCTATTGGATGTATGTAATCATTTAAAACCACAATAAAGTAGAAATACGTGAACAAATCAAAAATTGGTAAATACTAGTATAAAATTGTAAAATATAGATTAATTCTATAATATGATATACTATTATAATATAATTCATTATTGTAACATAATTTTGATATGTTCTTATAATTTTATTTATTTGTTACACATTTTGTTATGGTTACCTATCTGATGCAGCTGGAACCAAATCAGTATTCTGTTGGATTTTTACTATGAGTCCGTCAACGAATTTGTTCCTAAAATACAACATTGATTTAAGTAGTGAATGTGCAAGTTTTTTTTTTTTTTTTTTTTTTTTCACAAATTGACAATACTTCAAGATCAAATACAAATTTTCATAATCAAAAATTTTTCACACAAAAATGTCTTTGTTGGATTTTCACCTTTTCGGCACTTTCCGCCTTTGACATGTCGGAAACTATACATGTCGGAAAGACCCGACAATGTACGATTGAGATTATACTAACACGCGTAAGCATATAATTTTTTTTTCATTCGGTAAATACAAACCTGTATGACGTAAATATGTCTTGCTGTGACTTGATGTATCTAAGAAGAGATTGCGACAATTATGCTGATGGAACTGGTTTATACCATATGGATGGCGAAAGTGCTTCTTTCTCTTGGAGGTTTGATCCAGGGTGGTTGATCAGAATATTGCTCGTAACAACACTGCTCTTTGATTTAAAAGGATCCCGGACCTTAAGGAAAGGCTATAATAATCGGATTTTTGAATTTTCAAAATTTACTGAAATAATGATATAAATTGTTTGATCTATGTCTGAACAATAACTTTCATATTCCTTTCTGCTAGAATATAACCCTAAGCGCTTGCAAAATTTACTAAAACACACCCACCCTTCGTGAGCTTTGGTTGAACAGTGCACAAAAAACTCAGGTTGTTATAATAAATTTCACCTTAATTAGGTATGAGCGCAAAATAGAATGGCTAATTCAGACAAACTAGTGAAAGATAGATATACAACAAATTCTCCTTCAAAAGGAATTAGCCATTCTTTTTTGCGCTCATGTTGAAATTAGAGAAAAGCAGAGAACAAATACAGTGCACAAAGTACAAATTAGCATGTAAAACGCCTTTTACATATATCGATCTATATATCTGCATTGATTTTTACCTGAGCGAGGGCGGTTTATCCGGATATTTCGGCTACCCCTCTTAACTCTATAGACGTTACATAAATTGTGAAGAGATTACAAACGAAATTTTCACAATTATTCTTACTCATAAAATGTTAAATTTTCTTCTGGTGTAAAAAGGGACACTAAATCTTTATAATCAATCGATATATAGATGATCCAAAAAGGGGCCTTAAGGTCCGAGATCCTTTGCCTCCACATGCCATTTTTTCTCAACAATCTAAATTAACACCAGAATTATTCCAATCTCTTCTTTTTGTATATTTTGGCACCTGATCCCACCTCTACCGTGTTAGGGGTCCGTCGATGCTCAGTTTGGTACTCTATTGTGAGTGCTGTTGAGATTATCGTTAGGATCTTCTTTAACTCATTTGTGTCACACCTATGCCCTTTGCCGTGTGGAGCTCGTAAAAAAGTTCCCCGCAAGGGGTTTGACAGTAAGTGTTTTGAATATTTTCCCTGACATGGTTCCCATAGCACTTTCTATATAGACACTACCTCAGACAGTGCAGTGCATGTGATTTATATATTGTTTTTATTTTCGTGCATGAACATCGACGGCGGGTGCGGCTAGCCAACAGGGGATGCTTACTCCTCCCGGGCACCTGATCCCACCTCTACCTTGCTAGGGTCCGTCGATGCTCAGTTTGGTACTCTGTTGTGAGTGCTGTTGAGATTATCGTCAGGATCTTCTTTAACTCATCATAATTCGACTGAGTTTGCATTATATCCAAAAAATAATAAAAATAAAAAAATATATATAGAAATAATACCTGATTATTAGAAAAAGTCACTATGTCCCCTTCTTTGGGAGCCTGAACAGTATGAGCGGACTTCAAATACCTCAGGATAGTTTTGTATGATCCACTTGGGTGTCCTTTTACGAAGAAGTATATCATATACGATTCACAGCTATTTGTAATTATTTTTAATATTATTATACTAATTATATTTTATCATTATATTATATCAATTATCAACCATTTCCATTTATTCATTTTTAAGCCACGTTTAAATATCACAATACTAAGTATTTATCAAAAGTCCTGTAATTATTAGTTTTTACAAAGCTTGAGTATCATGCATATATTGAAACGTTAAATTATGATCATACCAGATGATCCTATCTGTACTGCAGTTTTACTCCCAGTTTCCAAGTAACTTAAAACATTTTGTCCGAATGAAATGGGTGCAACATACAAATCGTTACAGCAATAATACATTGCATCTACACAATTAGCAATGTCAAGATGTTTTGTTATTCCATTGCTGATACCCTTCACAAAGGCAACAACAACATTGTTTCTGTGTTCAATCCACTCTACAAAAACAAATAATAAATATGTGTATATATATACATAGATTGCACAGACGATGGACGCAGAAAATATACATTTATAGCACTTTGATGAGGTCGATACCCGGAATTATCGACCTAAAAAATTCATATTGACCAAGAAAGAATTCAGAGGTCAATATGGTTTATTCCGGTCTATAATTTCAGGTACTGACCTCATCAAAGTGCTAAAATTGTTTTATTATTTTTCTAGTTTTCAAAATCAGCGCGTCAGTGCTTTGTACGGCAAATAATACAAAAATGTACCTATTATGACGTCATGTGTTCTACAAAAGGAAACAGCCGTACTACATAAAAAGTCACCAACTTTTTTCTACTTTTAATAGAACGTTTAATCTTTAGGAATTTTTACAGAATATCACGTGATGCGCTTTTAGCCAACAGAAATGTACAAATGATGTGTAGAATATTATGCATAATACACCATATTGCAGAGGGGTATGGGTTGTAAAAGTGGATGGATTATTCCTTTACCTGTTACATTAAAGTTTTCCAAACATTTCTCTTCTTTATACTCCTTTGCGGCTTCTGGAGAATCAGAAAAAAAACAACTTTTGATTGTTACATAGCAATGGCTTCGGCTAGCAAGGCAAGTTTCTCAGATGGCAGGCGATTGTTTTTTTTTATTTCAAACAACATGGCATCAAAACAATCGTTTACGTTGACATTGTTTTTTGGTTGAATAAGAAATTTTTCAGCATATACACAACACGACGAGCATAAGTACGTAAACCTTTCACTTAGATGTCCACGGGATACCAAGGTTTCTATGTTTTCTTTTTTTTCTTAAATGAAAATTGTATCTATAGGAGCTATACGATATTGAATGGATACAAAAAAGTCAAGTTAAGGTATTAAACGGGTTGTTTAATACTAGTATATAAATTCTAATATGTAATAATTATAAATAATATTATTATATATTATATAACCAGGATGTGACGTCGATTCTGATTGGCTGGAGCGCAAGTCATTATTTTCCGATAATGACCGCTGACGCAAGATAATGACTCGATGTGGTATTTTTTCCTGATTTCAGTATAAACAATAAAAATTAAATAATTATTTTGTTAAATTAAAAAAAAAAGTTACGGTACACTTTTCACGAAAAAGTGCAATTAATTGGAAATTCTTTGATTAAAATTTTATATGTTCATATTGTTTTGAATCATTATTTTAATCATGTGTAGTACTTACGATTCGTTATATAATATAACAAATAAGGACTCGGTCTCGGTCATTATGTTATTATAATGACCTGATGAAACTTATGATATCGACCTCGGCCTTCGGCCTCGGTCAATATTACATTTTTACAAATCTCATCGGGTCATTATAATGACCTCGACCAAGTCCATATTTGTATAATAATTAATATTATTCCAATATCTCTGCTTTTGGTTTTACAAATAATGGACACACGTAGCATTTTTTTTTTTCATTGCAAAAATCTTATGTAATACCATACTAAAATTAATTAAATGTTTATCTGATTTCCTTGTGAAAAGTGTGCGAGAGAGCGAAAATATATATTTATTTCTTAAGTATATGTATATATAATGGGAAAAAAAGTTAAAGGATATTCATATTATTTATTTTGAATTGTCTATCTAAATGATGAAACAAAAACAAATGTTCTACTTAGTAAATATCACGACGATTAAACAATATGTTGAATTATGGTACGTTCAGGACACCATACAAGATGACGTAAATCAAGAGATGAAAGAGAAACCAATTGAAAGATCGCTATCATATGGCTTATTACGACACTGTCACATCCGGGCGATTAAATAGAATCAACTACCAATATGGCGGGGATGTGTCGTAAACTTTTTTTCAAGAAAGATTAAATAATTTTAAGTGAAATTCATCATTGAAATGAAAGAATGGTAAGATTTACATACCTCATCATTTGTATTCAGCAGGTCCTCGCTTTGTCGCAACGTCAGAGACACTGATGAGACGGTTGTATGGGTTCTATATATAGAGGACCTTCGCGCCAATGTTAAAAAATCGTGCGATTTTGAGTTGTTTTCAATTTATTTAGAGTATTTCTCACTTGGAATGTAAACATCTCGCATTTGCGAGACATTTTTGTGACTTGACTCATTTGAGGGATGACACCTTAATACAGGTATGATCTCGGTAATCGAGGGTGGCTCTCCACCTGTTATGAGGAAAAACGAACCTTAGACTCCTATGTTCTCCCCGTCCACGTAATGCAAAATACAGTCAATTAAAACAAGGTGTCAAGCAGTTGCTGATGTGTATCCATCCCATGTACTCCTTTTCTCCACAAATTGTTCTCTTCTTACACCGGGTACAACGCAGCATTCCAGGGGCTTGTTATGCAGCGACTCTGGGGCTTGTGCCGAAGCGGAGTAAAGCAGACGGAGGTATGTAAAAGTTTATATAACTACAATTAAATAGCTCAGTTGGGAGAGAGGTATACTCTTATGCATCGCTACCATACATCGAGTGGGTTCGAATCGAGGTAGCGTTATCGTATATTTTTATAATTTATTGAGGAGACTTGAAAATGTTATTCACTGCTAGATGTGTAACTGGTTTCCAATAGATCTAGTCTATTACTAAGGTGTTCCCATAGCGCTCCAATCCATGAAAATAATGGAGAGTTTTTACTCAATACTGTGGTGTAATGTAATTTAACATATTCATTTTTCATTAACATAGATGGAATCTGCTGTGGAGACCATGATGAGGTAATTGATGAAAATAATAACGATGAAAAATATCTTTGCCATTTCTGTTCTAAAGAATACAAACACGAAATTATCTTTGAAACGTCACATGGAAGTTAACGACGACAAGACACAGGTGTACAACATGCAACAAGACGTTTTCAACAATGTATGGTTTAAAGAGCAATATATCAAAGATGCATGGTAAAGAAAAATCCTTAATATCTCCAACTTGTGCCCAGGAGTTCAGGACAGCTTCTGCATTAAGCAATCATGTAAGGCTCAAGCACAATGGAGGGGGCATACATGTGACATACGTGATAAAAGAATGAAAGACACCTATGCCTTACGAAATCATTTGTGAACTCACATCGATGAAAAGGATGAATGTGCATCATTCAACAAATCCTTCAAAGATTTATCATCGCATGCAAAACCATGCAGTGGAGGACAACAACGACGAGGCTTTGCATGTGATATTTGTCAGAAAAAGTTTACATTGAAAATATGCTTAAAGTTTCACATTAAAATGAAACACAAGGACCCAAATGAGTTTCTTTGCGACTGTGGGAAGATTTTTGCATACAAGAGTTCTCTTCAGCGGCATAAGAAATCATGTAACTGGAAAAAAAATTAAATGAGTTGAAGAAGATCCTGACGATAATCTCAACAGCACTCACAATAGAGCACCAAATGGAGCATCGCCGGACCCCTAGCAAGCTAGAGGTTGGAGCAGGTGCCCGGGAGGAGTAAGCATCACCTGTTGGCTAGCCGCACCCGCCGTCGATGTTCACGCACGAAAATGAAAAAAATATATAAAATACATGCACTGTCTATGATTCTGTCTATATTGAAAGTGCTATGGCGACAATGTCAGGGAAAAATATTCAAAACACTTACTGTCAAACCCCTCGCGGGGAACCTTTTTACGAGCTCCACACGGCAAAGGGCATAAGTGTGACACAAATGAGTTAAAGAAGATCCTGACGATAATCTCAATAGCACTCACAATAGAGCACCAAATGGAGCATCGACGGACCCCTAGCAGAAAGTGATGCCTGGTATTGTTTATTCTAATTCATTCTGTTTCACGCATTCTGATTGGTTCACAGGATTTTTACAAGCATGTATAACGACGATATACCGTAAATCGGGTAATTTTCGCGTCGGGTAATTTTCGCGAAAATTACCCTCAAAAGGTGTTGCTTTTCTTCGCTGAGTCTAATTTTCGCTAATCTATTAACAAGATCAATGGTTAAGATCTGTGTCTTTTTTTCACTATGTTCATTTTTCGCGATTTGATCATACTCGCGAACTTAGCGAAAATTAGACACACGCGAAAAATTCCCGATATACGGTACATGCCGCAAACCGACCCACTTGACATACTGTAAAATGTACTCCTACGTAAATTTGCACGTTACAAGCTTTAGCGCAATTTTGACGTATGACATCACAATTCCCTGTGCTCTTTGCTCCAGTGACGTCATACTGTAACGTAAAACTACAAGTTGTGAGCATGTAAACGGCGTTCTTCACTTATAAACAGCAGAGCAAGTAAGTTTGTTCTTGATAACACTTTGATGATTCGCCATTGTAATAAACACGAAGCATTGTATTTTATATTTTGCAGCGAAATAATTTCTGTTGGTCGTTGTTAGTCCTCTGTAGCAACGTCACCTCTAAATCTTCTTTAACTCATTTGTGTCACACTTATGCCCTTTGCCGTGTGGAGCTCGTAAAAATGTTCCCCGCGAGGGGTTTGACAGTAAGTGTTTTGGATATTTTTTTCCTGACATGGTCGCCATAGCACTTTCTATATAGGTATAACCTCAGACAGCGCAATGCATGTATTTTATATATTGGTTTTATTTTCGTGCATGAACATCGACGGCGGGTGCGGCTAGCCAACAGGGGATGCTTACTCCTCCCGGGCACCTGGTCCTACCTCTAGCTTGCTAGGGGTCCGTCGATGCTTAATTTGGTGCTCTATTGTGGGTGCTGTTGAGATTATCGTCAGGATCTTCTTTAACTCTAAAGCGATACGTGAGACCCTCTGATCGTTATAAAGACTTAAAATATGTCACATGAATTAGAATAGGGATAAACGTGTTTTGTGATTCCGACAGATATATGTTGGATATACAGTTGGAAACATACGTCATACCGTCGGGGGCAACCCCTAATTATACTATGTCAAAGTACTATATTGCAGTCTGTTAATTTGTAAGATTTAATAAAAGATAACAAATATAATAAATCTATAGAACTAATCAATGTCTTCAATTTCTATTCCCATCCACTTTCTTGGCCAAATTTTCGATTCATCAGTTTTATGAAACTGACAGGGAGGCCTCCTCTGGCTGGGGCGATGGGACGAGTGGTCGAGAAACTTTACCAAGCTTTTATTACGATTTTTTGATTTTCGTCGTGGCATGTCATCTCTGAAATTAAATTCCGACACTGAAGTAAGAAAATGTAATACACACATCGTCTCATTAAAGAATCACTTGTAATATTTTTTTGGTTGATCGAGGTAGCAACATCAAAAAACTGCATCGTGGCAATCAGCCAAAAATAAAAGAACAATGTTTACAGATCAGGGTTACCTGGGTTTAATGATTCCGATCTGACGCGTTTTTGAAGACTTCTTCACATCTTTTCCGGAGCAGCCGTGTTTGGTGATAATCTCCGATGTATCTCCAGCATAGATAGGATATACTCCACTTGACTTGTTCTCATTTAAAAACCTCTGGACCAAATAATCATTGTACTAATTCGATACCCCTCGTCTTATTTTCAAACATTAGGCAGCTATTTTGTCATGAGCAGCTTTATCAATATTATGCGATTATACTTTGACAACCTTGTACTGGTGATATTCTGTTTATCTCTTCCACAGGAATTGTCCGCCTTGGACACCAAAAGAATTGGACTCCAAAATAAAGTTTAAAAGCTGATTTATTATGAACTTAACATCTATTAACAACTAAACAATGCACATGTATCTGAGAGGTAATGAGAGCACAACCAAACTTATTCATAAAATATGAGAAACCCTGAGAATTACCCTGGATATTCTCCTTAATTTACGTAGAGGAAAGGTAACCCCAAGAGTGACCCTAGGTGACCCTTGAATACTCGAAAATATAGCTTGGTAATAAGCAGGAATTATCCCGAGAATAACCCTGGATAAATCCTTTACCTTACTTGTGATTATATCTATTTACTATGTTTATACGAGTCCTGAGAATTACCCTGGACTCGCCTGTTTATATGTATGTCTAATGAAATAAATCTGTGTGACCCAGAGAATGACCCTGGATCTACACCTTAATGTTCCTTATTTCTTAATTAATATGAATTGACTTGTGAGATCCATAGAATTACCCTAGATCTACACCTTTAATAGTACTATTCTTTATTTCTAACTTAGTGTAGTTGTGGTTGTGCGCACGTAATCCAGGATAACCACACCATTTGCTACTTGCGTGACAGATGGCCGTCCAAAGTCGGCACCGGTTACCCATTGGTCTCGTCGGTTTATGTGTACCCTAGATCTACACCTTTAATAGTACTATTCTTTATTTCTAACTTAGTGTAGTTGTGGTTGTGCGCACGTAATCCAGGATAACCACCCATTTGCTACTTGCGTGACAGATGGCCGTCCAAAGTCGGCACCGGTTACCCATTGGTCTCGTCGGTTTATGTGTAGTCTTTTGTGTTTGATGTTTACATGTCGTGTGTCTCTTTTCCGTCTCGTGCTGTACTCGTCTTTTGTGTTTTTGCATCGGGTGTTTTGGTGTTTTACTGTTGATGCTGCAACGGGGTCTTGTTGGAGATCTCCCTTCTTTTTGGACTTGTGGGATCAAGAGAATTACCCTAGATCTACACCTTACTATTATTTATAATGATATTAAAGTTGATACAGAATGTGCTATCTAGAGAGTAACCCTAGATACACGCCTATCTATCACTGTTCTAGTTAGATCTACGTATTGTGTGTCTCGTGTCTTCAGAGAATAACCCTGGATACACACCTTTTATTATTGTAATAATTAGTTGGCCATAATTTGTGAGACAAAAATCTAAAGAAGAATTAATACGATGGAAAATAGGTATTCTAGCAGAGAATTTATAAAATATTGAAGCGGAAAACTGGGAATAACCCGGAATTCACACCCGCTAACTTTACGACAACTTAGCTCTAAAAATTACTTTACTTCGTTAGATCGTAGATAAATCAACTAAATCAGTATGGTTTCTTTACTAGTTTTATTTATTTCTCAGTATTTAATGGCATACGAAAATAATGCTATAATGCTAACCTACGATGTGAACCCTACTGAAACTGAATCTAGAATGGAGTCGCTGGTCAAAATCGCTGGCTTATATTTATAGAGAAAATCTTGCGGGGACAACGGACCTAGCGACGACCGGCAGGGAAGCACCCTGTGGGTATGGCTGGTATCCAGCACACACGACTCGATCATGTTTCATGAAATTTCTAATTAAGTACAGTTCTCTGTAAAAATCATGCAATAGGTGCTACATGGGGGTCAATAGAATGAGATGAAACTCTGCATGGTATTAGGTTTCCAAGCACTTATTATTTATTCAAACTTGTTTATACCAAATTTTACTCGTGGTTGCTATGGTAACGACAAACTTGTTTTGCCAGCCTTATAAGCTGTTAAAATGTGAAAAATGCCACATTTGAGCATAAACAAAAACAAGTAAGATATTGAAGAAATTCCAATTGTACTATTTATTCATTAAATTTGATACTCACATTTTCAAGATATATAATAATGAAATCAACGAAGAGTTAAGTAATTTGAAATATAGCTTATGGAAAAGAGTGGTAATCATATAAATAGCAAAAATGCATGAAATTGCTATTTTTTGCAAATTTTGACCTTTAATATTTGCTAAACCCAGCTTGATATAGCAAAAACTTTACAATCATAATAAAATATCATGATATTACTTTTAATTGATTCAAAAACATTTTTGTGCAAAATATTTCATCAGCCAGAAAAATAGTGCTAAAAAGGGGGATAACTCTTTAAATGTGTTTTTGCTGTTTTTTGCAAATTTTGACCTTAAATATTTGCTAAACCCAGCTTGATATAGCAAAAACTTTACAATCATAATAAAATATCATGATATGACTTTAAACTGATTCAAAAACATTTTTGTGCAAAATATTTCATCAGCCAGAAAAATAGTGCTAAAAAGGGGGATAACTCTTTAAATGTGTTTTTTGCTATTTTTTGCAAATTTTGACCTTAAATATTTGCTAAACCCAGCTTGATATAGCAAAAACTTTACAATCATAAAAATGCAATGATCGCTGTGCGATATAAGTCCCCTACCGGCGGCATAAATTTATGACTTGCATCTCTGTTCATCAGTTCATCTTCTGCAACAACAGCCAAGAAAAGTCTGGGAAACTGAATTCATGAAATTTGCTAAGTCCAATGGCCATAACTCTTGTGAAAATAAGTCAGTCTAAATTAAACTCAAATCTGCATCACACTATAATGTATTCACATACAAAAAATCAGCTCATTATCTGCAATAACAGGCATGAAAAAGTCCGGGAAACTAAACATTTCATGAAATTTGCTAAGTCCAAGGGCCATAACTCTTGTAAAAATAGGCCAATGGAAACCAAACTCAAACTTGGTCTGTATCACACTGAGATGTCTTCATTTACCAAAAATCAGTGCATTATTTGCAATAGAACCAAAGAAAAGTCTGGAAACTGAAATTTTCATAAAATTTGCTAAGTCCAAGGGCCATAACTCTTTTAAAAATAGATGAATCTAAAGCAAACTCAAACTTGATCTGTATCACATTGAGATATATCCACATACCAAAAATGAGTTCAATATATGCAACAGCAGCGGAAAAAAGTCCGGAAAACTGAGATTTTCATAAAATTTGCTAAGTCCAAGGGCAATAACTCTTTTAAAATTAGGTCAATCGAAAGCAAACTCAAACTTGATCTGTATCACATTGAGATATATCCACATACCAAAAATGAGTTCAATATATGCAACAGCAGCGGAAAAAAGTCCGGAAAACTGAGATTTTCATAAAATTTGCTAAGTCCAAGGGCAATAACTCTTGTAAAATTAGGTCAATCAAAAGCAAACTCAAACTTGATCTGTATCACATTGAGATATATCCACATACCAAAAATGAGTTCAATATATGCAACAGCAGCGGAAAAAATTCCGGAAAACTGAGATTTTCATAAAATTTGCTAAGTCCAAGGGCAATAACTCTTGTAAAATTAGGTCAATCAAAAGCAAACTCAAACTTGATCTGTATCACATTGAGATATATCCACATACCAAAAATGAGTTCAATATATGCAACAACAGCGAAAAAAAGTCCGGAAAACTGAAACTTTCATAAAATTTGCTAAGTCCAAGGGCCATAACTCTTGTAAAATTAGGTCAATCGAAAGCAAACTCAAACTTGATCTGTATCACATTGAGATATATCCACATACCAAAAATGAGTTCCATATATGCAACAACAGCGAAAAAAAGTCCGGAAAACTGAAAATGGGACAGACGGACAGACGGACAGACGGACGGACGGACGGACAGACAGACAGACCGAGAGGAAACTAAGAGTCCCCTTCGGCGTTGCCGGTAGGGGACTAATAAAATACCATGATATGACTTTAAACTGATTCAAAAACATTTTTGTGCAAAATATTTCATCAGCCAGAAAAATAGTGCTAAAAAGGGGGATAACTCTTTAAATGTGTTTTTTGCTATTTTTTGCAAATTTTGACCTTAAATATTTGCTAAACCCAGCTTGATATAGCAAAAACTTTACAATCATAATAAAATATCATGATATGACTTTAAACTGATTCAAAAACATTTTTGTGCAAAATATTTCATCAGCCAGAAAAATAGTGCTAAAAAGGGGGATAACTCTTTAAATGTGTTTTTTGTTATTTTTTGCAAATTTTGACCTTTAATATTTGCTAAACCCAGCTTGATATAGCAAAAACTTTACAATCATAATACAAAATCATGATATGACTTTTAATTGATTCAAAAACATTTTTGTGCAAAATATTTCATCAGCCAGAAAAATAGTGCTAAAAAGGGGGATACCTCTTTAAATGTCTTTTTGCTGTTTTTTTTTTTGCAAATTTTGACCTTTAATATTTGCTAAACCCAGCTTGATAAAGCAAAAACTTCACAATCAAAATAAAATATCATGATATGACTTTAAACTGATTAAAAAACATTTTTGTGCAAAATATTTCATCAGTAAGAAAAATAGTCCTAAAAAGGGGGGTAACTCTTTAAATGTGTTTTTTGCTATTTTTTGCAAATTTTGACCTTAAATATTTGCTAAACCCAGCTTGATATAGCAAAAACTTTACAATCATAATAAAATATCATGATATTACTTTTATTTGATTCAAAAACATTTTTGTGCAAAATATTTCATCAGCCAGAAAAATAGTGCTAAAAAGGGGGATAACTCTTTAAATGTGTTTTTGCTGTTTTTTTGCAAATTTTGACCTTTAATATTTGCTAAACCCAGCTTGATATAGCAAAAACTTTACAATCATAATAAAATATCATGATATTACTTTCAATTGATTCAAAAACATTTTTGTGCAAAATATTTCATCAGCCAGAAAAATAGTGCTTAATAGGGGGATAACTCTTTAATTGCTTTTTTTGACTATTTTTTGCAAATTTTAACCTTTAATATTTGCTAAACCCAGCTTGATATAGCAAAAGCTTTACAATCATAATAAAATATCATGATATGACTTTTAATTGATTCAAAAACATTTTTTGTGCAAAATATTTCATCAGCCAGAAAAATAGTGCTAAAAAGGGGGATAACTCTTTAAATGTGTTAATAGCTGTTTCTTGCAAATTTTGAACTTAAAAATTTGCTGAACCCAGCTTGAAAAAAAAACTTTACAATCATAATAAAATATCATGATATGAATTTTAATTGCTTCAAAAACATATTTATGCAAAATATTTCATCAGCCAGAAAAATGTGACTTTAAAGGGGGACAACTCTTTAATTGTGTTTTTTGCTATTTTTTGCATATCTTGACCTTAATTATTTGCTGAACCCAGCTTGATATAGCGAAAACATTACAATCATAATAAGATATAAAGATATGACTTTTATTTGATTCAAACACATTTGTGTGGAAATACATCATCAGCCAGAAAAGTTGTACTAAAAAAAGGAGGATACTCTGGGGTTTTTTTTTTTTTGCATATCTTGACCTTCGATATTTGCTAAACCCAGCTTGATATAGCAAAAGATTTACAATCACAATCAAATATCATGATATGACTTTCATTTGTATAAGAACATTTTTATGCAAAATATTTCATCAGCCAGAAAAAAATGGGCTAAAAATGAAGGTAAATTGTAATTTATGCATTTCTTGACCTTGTATACTTGCTAAACCCAGTTTGATAAAACAAAAAATGTACAATCACAATAATTTATTATGATACAACTTTAAATTGATGGATTCCTCTGCCTTGCGTTTATAGTATCTCACGGTAGATGGCTTGACATCTTTCATGTTGGTTTTTAACTGAGACCTTAGGGGACTGACATTTAAAGATTCCATTATAATGTTGATTTTTGGCAATTTTAATTCCACACAATCATCACTCCAATTGGATTGTTGGGAAAATGTCACAATGGTTCTTTACGAACTCTGAAAAAATAAGATGCAAATTTGAAAACATTACCAACATTCATAGAAAATTAACTTACTCATTATCCATCTGTAAACCCTATACTCTTTAATTTTTCACAAACATGTTTTGAGCAGTTATGTCACTAGAGAAAGTTCTGGTGTATAGTATCAAAGTAGTAGCCAATCAAAATCATTGAGCAGATAAGATGAGGGCCGTTTTTAGCCCTAAATCTAAAGCCATATTTCTCCCGCATGACGATTCGTATGCAGAATGAGCTTAAAATGCATCAAAGATATGAAGTGCTGAGTTGCAAACTTAAATGTAAGCATGAATATGCAGACTTACAATATTCATGAATTGCCCTATGACCTTGACCTTTAACCTTTTGACTCCAAATTCAATAATCCTAGATTCATGGGAAACATTTTTGGCAACTTTCATGATAATCGGTGAAATACAGGCTCTAATATGGTCCAGACACCTTTTTCAATCATCATATTTCTATAACTTTGACCTTGACCACAAATCAATAGGGGTCATTTTTTATTGATGGGAAACATCCAAAATGCAATAGGGGCTATCCTTGATTCATTGGTAACATTTGCGGCAAGTTTCATAATCATACTAGGTATTATATAGACTCAAATATTGTCCATTTTCAATTATGGAATTCCTGTGACCTTGGCCTTTGGACCCCAAAATCAATAGGGGTCATCTTCGTTTGATTCATAAGATACATTTCTGGTCAGGTGCAATACATGCTCAAATATGGTCTGGAAACCATTTTCCTATGATAATGACATTGACCTTTGATATTTGGACCCCAAAATCAAAAGGATTCATGGGAAACAAGTTTCATGATAATACATGTAGGTGCAATACAAGCTCCAGTATGGTTATGAAACCATTTTCAATAAATTTTTGAATCGCAAGCGATATAAGTCCCCTACCGGCATTAATCCATGTCCTTCAACACTGCCTTGACATTTACTTACACCAAAAGATGAATCCAACATCAAAATAAGTTCAATATGTGTATTAGAAAAAGGTCTGGAAAACAGGAAAATTTAATGAAATTTGCTAAGAGGCCATACCTTTTGTAAGAACAAATAAATCAAACCCAACTTCAACTTACTCTTTATCATACTATAATGTATCTGCGTGTGGAAAATCAGCTCAATATCTACAACAACAAACATGAAAGACTGGAAACTGAGAATTTCATGAAATTTGCTAAGTTCAGGGGCCATAACTCCTGTAAAAATGGGTCAATCAAATTGAAACACGAACTTGATTTGTATCACACTGAGATATATTCACATACCAAAAATGATTTCAATATCTGCAATACCATGGAAGAAAAGTCCGCAAAACTTAGAATTTCATGAAATGTGCTAAGTCCAAGGGCCATAACTCTTGTGAAAATAGCTCAATGATAACCAAACTTAAACTTGATCTGTATAACACTAAGATGTAATCACATATAAAAAATTATTTCAATATCTACAACAACAGCCGAGAAAAGTCCGGAAAACTGAGAATTTCATGAAATCTGCTATGTCCAGGGGCCATAACTCTTGTAAAAATAGGTCAATCGGAACCAAACTCAAAGTTGAGCTGTTAATAACACTTAAATGTATTCACATATAAAAGATTATTTCAATATCTGCAATACCTTGGAAGAAAAGTCCGGAAAACTGAGAATTTGTTGAAATTTGCTAAGTCCAAGGGCCATAACTCTTGTAAAAATAGGTGAATCAAACAAAACTCGAACTTGATCTGTATCATTGAGATAAACTAACATGCCAAAATTGAGTTCAATATATGCAACGAAACCAAAAAAAAATCTGAAAAACTAAAGTGTGACAGACAGACGGACGGACAGACAAACGGGGTGGAAACTATAAGTCCCCTCCAGCGAGCCGGTAGGGGACTAATAATCAGAGACCTATGACTTTGACCTTTTGATCCCAAAATCAGTAGGGGTCATCCTTGACTCATGGTGAGTTAGTGTATGAAATCTCATTGCACTAGCATCTATCAAATTTGACTTATAGTCTGGAAACCAATCTGGAAACCTACTGTTGACGCTAGCCCGCCTAGATGCAGGCCTGCCTGTTTGCAAGGGGGTATAAATAGACGGGCCCCCAGACATGTTCTGAAGTATTATTGGGTAACATAATAATCATACTTTTGATCACGTAAAATACTTAGTATTACTTACATGTGCAGATAATATTTCTTCAGAATGTTGCACACTCGAAGTTTCCATTCCTTCTGTTGGTTACATTTCATGGGTATACTATAATGAATTCTATCTATCATTTACATGTATCACGAATTTATACTTTAGTTCAGCTCTTCTGACCAACTTTTGAGCTTTAGACAAAGTACATGTAAAACAACACAATGAAAATAAACCTCTCAAACTGTGATCAAGTAAAAATCTAAGGAACACAATGTGTAGCATCCCTAGTCTTATGGCATCAATGTCAATGTAATCAAATACAAATATGCAGCTTTTAACCGATTCCAATTTCTATAAACCAATATCTTCAATAAAAATCACATAAAAATTGGCTTTCAAGGCTAAAAACAAAGATTTTAAATATGTCTCTCCAATCTGCAACATTGAAATTAATTGGATTCTTCCTCTTGTCACAAGTAATAAATATATGAAGTTGACCTCTATTCTGTATACAAGGACTTTTAACAATTCCAATTAGTGCCCTTGATATTATTATCTATCTTCCTAACATTAGAAGCAAAAGTATTATAATCATCTAAAAAAATTCTCTGTTTTTGCTTATAAATATTTGACTTCCCAAGTTCTGTACAGGGTCATAATGGAAGCATTGTTCATCATCACTGAAGAAAGTCCTTAATAGATTTTATACATAAAGACATCACCTTAATATAACAGTTTTATAGAACGTTAACAGATTAATGAGGCAGCTAGTATTTCCTTAAGGTCTAACCTACTGTTCTGCTACGCTATGAAAAATCAAATTATTGAGAGAAAAATAAAGCCTGTGTTTGTGAAACACGAATGCCCCCGGTGGCATCTTTGTTAGTATGAACACTATTTTCTGTTAAGTACATGTATGTGAGGTCACTGGGTTAAAGGTCAAAGGTCAAGGTCACGAGGTCAAAAATTTTGGTATCAATGGAAAGGTCTTGTCACAAGGAATACACATATGAAATATGAAAGCCCTATCACTTACCATTCAAAAGTTATGCCAAATGTTAAAGTTTTTTAAAAGTAGGTCAAAGGTCAAGGTCAAGGTCATGAGGTCAAAAATTTTGGTATCAATGGAAAGGTCTTGTCACAAGGAATACACATGTGAAATATGAAAGCCCTATCACTTCCCATTCAAAAGTTATGTCCAATGTTAAAGTTTTTCAGACAAACAGACAGACAAACAGATAAACAGACAAACAGACGGACAGGCCAAAAACTGTATGCCCCCAAATCTTTGATTCCGGGGGCATAAAAAATATTCATAAAGCTTACTATTGTAGATGATATATCTTCAGAATGTTGTCCAATGGTAGTTTTCATCTTTTCTATTGAGTCCAGTACATTGATGGCCTATAATGTATAAATAATGCATTATTCATGTGAAGTAGGCAACTCTTACAACTCTTGGAAAAAAAAACAGAAAATTATACTTTACTGCTCTTTTACTTACTTTAATCGAAATTTCTGTTATAGAGGAATCCTCTGTCTCTGTGATTTGGTCCATTTCTATAACAAATGATTGACAGTAAAAGTTTATGAATATAAATCAATTATAAATTCTTATTTTCAACATTATTAGTAACTTAGAAAAAGATATACATGTCTTGTTTTATCAGTAATACAGTCTTAAAAAATATTTTCAAATAAATACTTTTTTTTATCAACAAGGAATATCTATCATGTAATATTATATAACGAGAATGTAACATCGATTCTGATTGGTTAGTGCACAACTCATTATTTTCCGATAATAACACTGCGGGCGGAAGATAATGACTTGATGTGGTATATTACTGATTCATTTTTCGTGTCCTATTCTGTTTCTTATTGTTTTCGTAGTCAGGGGTCTAGAATTTTTTTCAATACCTACTTGCCACCGGCAACTCATGACGTAAAATTTACTTGCCCGATCAATAAAATCACTTGCCCATCAAAAATTACATGTAGAGAAGGAAAGGTATACTGCAACTTATTTTAAAGGCCATGTTGAAATGTGGCATATCTAGCTAAAAATTGAGTGCTTGATTCTTCAGAAATCAGAATAAATCAAAACCCTGTCTTACCGGTAGAAGTAGGAGATAAAAAAGAAATCTGAATTAAGAGGGAAAAATGTTCAGCCAAGGCCAAGAAAAAAAAAGGTTCTCAGGCCCCGCCGCATACGTGTTTTACCCCCACATTAATTTTTTTTTCAACCAAAAAAAAAAAAAAAAATAGACTAGAGAGATGGAAGTCCCCAGGTCTCCTAACGTATCCAATTCAAGAGAATTTACGAAATAAGGACCCCGATGCATGACTCCGTTGAAGGTGAAAACATAGCTAACGTTTCTCTGATCTCATCTACGATGCAGACGAGACGGCTAAATATCTTATAGCATTATCAGACAGACGTCAGCATGGACATCAGTGGCGGATCCAAGGAGTTCAAGGAGAAGGTGACGGTACCAGCAACGCGTAAATGACAGCTTACATGGCCAGGCAGATGCGCAAAATTCTTATGTTCAGTTCACCCGAAGGGTTCAATAAAGTGTTCTATTTCATCCAGATAAAATATTGATTTTCTCTATGACATTTTGTATTCTTGTTCTGCACCTGAGATTTAAATCTCCAACGTCCACTTATATCTTATCTTGTCTAAATGTACATGTACTTGTGTTTGCGTTTGTCGGTAAAATTTTCATGTTATTTCAAGCGGTCATTCAATGTGTACAAGCTGAAGTAATAAAACTGGACAGAAATGTCAATCACACGCTGAGGAAACAAATTACTAGCATAAAAGATATCATTACATTACAATTTGTAGTTGTTCTGAAAATGTTTTATGAAAAAAAAAACCTGCCTGTCGCATATGATTTGACAAAATTTAGCCTGAGAACCAACTTTTTATTTTTTGCTTGGCCTAATCTACTTGCCCATGGGCAAGTGAACACATGCTTAAGTTTGCACTTTCCCGACCAAACTTTTCACTTGCCCGGGCAACGGGAAATGGGAGTTCTAGACCCCTGTTAGTGCCCTTGTTTATTGACCTAGGTGTTATGTATATAAGAAAGTGCAGCATCATTTGAAAACAATGTACATGTATGTAATAAATTCTGGCGAGCAAGAGAAATTTTTTTTAAAGCTGACGGCAAAATATTATCAAAATGGAAGATTTCTTATAATACAAATTCATGATGTATTTTTCAAATATTATGACAACAAAAGGGGAATTTGACTTAATCTTTTGAAATATGTATATAAAGCTATGTTCAGATGTTTTGAAAATTCCAAAGGGGGGGGGGCTCCGGACCCCGCCCCCCTCTGAATCAGCCAAGTAAGCAAACTAGTGAATTGTTCATAAATATCTTAAATATCTCAGTAATGTCTGCTCGACCAATAAATTATTCTAATAAAAAAATGAAATAAAACAGACTGACCTGTGCCAACTCTGCAGAGACAGGTCGGGGAAACGGCAAATCTAGCTATTAAAGCTAGATCTAGCTTTTAAAGCTCGTTCTAGCTTTAAAATTGACCAAATTGAGCAGTTTTATTTAGAATGTGTGAAAACGAAGACGTTGCGCACTTGCGCCTCGATGGATATCGTAATGTTTACATACAAAAACAAACATTGGATCTTGAAATCGGAAACTCAGCGTTGCATTTACGAGTGCAGCTGCACATGTGCATTCATGGAAAAGGTAAATATTCACTTGTTTACACCTTTAATAACTTACCTTTGTAGATTTAATGTCCTATTTATTTAAAAGAATGTTTTTGACTTGCAAATCCGCCATTTTTAATTTACCGATCTAAGTGGATTCACTGTTTACAAGAGAAAAGATCAACTAGCAGACGGATATGCATTATTCCGGTATAAAAGTAGGATCGTCCAAGACATATTTCACCTGATACAAATGCTTTTAAAAATTCGATAATTTCCATTTTAAATCATTATTTTGTTTTTGTTATACATAACTTACATGTAATTGTTCAAAACATGAAAATAAAATGAAAAAAAAATCAATGTTTAGAAGATTTAATTAAAATGCAAAAACGGGACCAACATCCTACTTTTATACCGGAATAATGCATATCTGTCTGCTAGTTGATCTTTTCTCTTGCAAACAGTGAATCCACTTAGATCGGTAAATTAAAAATGGCGGAGATGCAAGTCAAACACATTCTTTTAAATAAATAGGACATTAAATCTACAAAGGTAAGTTATTAAAGGTGTAAACAAGTGAATATTTACCTTTTCCATGAATGAACATGTGCAGCTGCACTCGTAAATGCAACGCTGAGTTTCCGATTTTAAGATCCAATGTTCGTTTTCGTATGTAAACATTACGATATCCATCGAGGCGCAAGTGCGCAACGTCTTCGTTTTCACACATTCTAAATAAAACTGCTCAATTTGGTCAATTTTAAAGCTAGAACGAGCTTTAAAAGCTAGATCTAGCTTTAATAGCTAGATTTGCCGTTTCCCCGACCTGAGAGATGGCCCCATCTTAAATGAGCTGTGCCAATTCGCACATCTGGCTAGATATTCCTCTCTGTGATTTGCACAATGATCCAGCATTGTGCCTCAAAAATCCGCATCGTACAGTGGGTCCCGCTGACATTTACACCACGATCGATATTGGACGTTCAGTTCCAAATGTACCGGCTCGTAGTGCGATCAAATGATCTTCGCTCACAATATTTTGACTGACTTTGCACTCTCTAAGATGACCAGCAATCTTTTTATCACAATCAGTCAAATTAAACAAAAAAGAATCACTAAATTTATCACTCTTGCCACACGGGGAATCAAAATACCTGCTGAGGGAAAATTTTGCGCCTTCATCCATGGGCGCCGCCATTTTTGTTGTCAAGGTAATCATAAAGGGGAATAACTCAAATTTCAATTTTAAACAGAAAATTCAGTTTTAAATTCTGAATAAACTAAGCAATGACTGGTTTGCACAAAAATATGTTTAACAAAGCAAAATCTATTTGATAAATTCTTTTTATTCATATTATACAGATATTCACATCTATCTGGGTTTAACAGATATAAGCATGGTAAAAGGAGCACATTTCAATAGATTTATATAGAAATAATAGTAAATGTTAAAAGGGTTGCCATTCACAGCAAGTGATTCAGATATGACTGAAAATTCACATTTTGATTTCTAACGTTCCATAGATTTGGAATATGGTCAAATTTACAATAATTGTGAAAGTGCATGTAGCACGATGTTTGCAATTTGCATGATTCTTATAGAGAACTGTACTTAATTGTGAAGAATTTATAAAAATCAATAACTGGACGGAATACTTTAGACATATATACATATTTCCGTCGAAACTTTTATCTCTGAAACTTGCGATTAAAAGATTACATCAGAACAAAAATACCAACCTTATCAGACGATATAAAAATTGCTGGACGCGCTAATTTGCATACTAGGTGGCGCTTTAAACATTCATACTTCCTGTTGATTTTACAATGGCGCGAGTAGACGAAACGTGAATTAGAAAAAGGGCCTAAAATGGGACTTAAAATAAGATGTTATTCAAAAATAGAAAAGTAAGTACATAGATTACATATTACTGAATATAAATATAAAGTATATCATAGTTCAATAGTGTATCGTCCGTCTACTCTAACAAAAAAATACATTAACCAGATAAAAAGGGATCATTTCAAAACACAACTTTGATACGTAAAATTAGCTGATCCATGTAACAATGCAAACAACTGAGATCAGTGTTGGGCTCTACGTTTTATCCCTCTGTTTATGATTCAGTGTCCTCACGAGACACACAAAAAAATTTAAAATGATAGTCTTGTATAAGCTTTCACACAAAAATATAGATCATATAGACCAAAAATGTAAATTACATGGAAATATCAGTCTTTACTTCTACATTTCACATGAAGCTGCCTTTTGAATAAAAAAATGGAAGAATCATGATACTTAGAACACATACTGTGGCAAGGTCATATCAGTGGCAAGGTCATAAAGACAATACATATATACTGACCTTTGTTTTGGCACTTTGGCGAACACTTTCAAAAATAAATAAATAAATACGTCATTCACACTACATTTTTACCAATAAAATAAACTTTCATTCATACTGACACTACTGTTAATAAATTCAACAATAATAAACTGGATATAAGTTAACAATTTTCAAATACAATACTTTAACAACGAACTTTTTGCATCATGTATCCCTTCAAAGACCTTTGACATTTACTTCATAATGCCTGTTACACATTATACCATCATGCATTTCTCTTTAGATACATGTACTAGGCCTTTCAACTAAATTTTAAAATCCAATAATTTTCCTTTGAAAGTGTTTCACGACTTCAGTATCTGTGTCTGAATAGCAATAAGGAACTTTGAAATGAGAAAGACAAGCTAATTATCGAAAAATAATTAATTTCTATTACCGAATTTTCAATGAAATCTGCTAAAGAAGGGAGGCAATCCAAACTGTAAAATTTGACAAACATTTGATTCGCGGAACTCATCTTGAGTAACCGAGTTTTACGGGGTCCTTTAAAGTATGAAACGCACAAGAAACGAAAAGAAAAGTAACGAAACGAAATAAATTTGTTATTTTTCTTTCTCTTGGACAAAGAATAAAAATAAAAACGTAATGGTAAACGACGCAGACATCATAGAAAGGGCCCTGTAAAATTCAATTTCAGGTTCGTGTGATCATTGAACTAATATAATCAAAATTTACGAATAATTCAAAATCAAACGGTATTTAACACAAGTTGTCCAAAAAAGCAAACAAAACAAATTACAAAAATAAAAAAAGATTAAATTTTCACGATTTTCAGATATCTAAACTGAGTTGTACAGAAAAAAAAAATGAGTGACTAGATGAATCCCTTTTCTTTTTGCATGGATTGTTTGCTATAGACATGTAAAAGAAATGTCCATATCGTCATGATTGTTACTTTTAAAACAACCTCTTTTATCTATAATACAGCTACATGCAGGGATAACTAGAAAAAAAGGGGGGGGGGGGTTTCCCATCACATATTTCACTGAACAATTACTGGTTGGCATCTTATGATAGTTTTCTTTTTTGATAGTTTAAAGCCGAGCAAAATTTTTTATTGCTGTAAGAATCTTAAGAAACTTTTTTTCTTTCTTCTCCAGGAAAAGTGTTTTTAGAGGGAGGAGGGTGGGGTGGTCAGCCGATCCAACACATGGTTTTGAAAAAAAAAACTGAAGAAAAAAATGAACTCAAGTATACGTATATGCAAATAGAGTCACAGAACATTCTGGATCAGATAAGAACGGTAAATGACTCAAAATGAAATTTGATCAAAAATAGGTACTGGAAAACGAGTTTTTTTTTCACATTCATGGTGGTGTCCAAAAGTGGCAACCGATTATCGCAAATAATCGATTATCGCTCGATACTTGATTCCGATTATTGATTATGGCTCTCAATAATCGATTACATAGTGACGTGATTTAAAGAACGAATCTTTATGAAAAAGTTTCAAGTTGAATTGTCTAAAATAATGTAAAATGACAGGCGTCCAGCTTCGCATATTCTTGATTAAACAAACGACTAAACGGCTATGAACAGGGTAGTCATCTATTTCAAGGTTGTTCTGATGTAAAAGCAGTTACCAAATCTGAACAGCAAAAAAGATATAACCAATCAAGTCTTTTCAGGGGAGTTTATAAAGAAGTAAACTGTTTTTGTCTTTTTTCTTTAGAAAAGGAGAGGCACTGAAACCATGTGCCTGAAAAAAAATATATATATGAATAAGCAAAACCTGACTCTTTTATCATATAAAATGTATTTCGCCACTAAGTAGTCAAAGGTATTAATATTAACCCATATGAAGTGCTGAAGTCATAATTGTCTTGACTGCATGAGAGTAAATGGAACAAATCTGCGTAACCTGTTAATAATCGATAAAATTGCATTGGATGGCCAAACCATAGACTATGAAGGCTCTGCCGATTCCTCATAACTTATGATTTTGTATATAAGCTGGAAAAACATATCTAACTTTTTTGTAAATTCAAAGGAGGGGGGGGGGGTCGGACTGATCCCCCTCTCCAACCCATCCCTCTTTTGATCCAAGCTTTCAAGTACCGAGCGGACTTTAGGTGACTTATTTTGAGTATAAGTTTATACAATTAAAACTCATAAAAATGTATATAGCGATGTATAATTATCAAATATTGAGAAAATGAAAATGTAAAGCACAGCCCTGTACTCACACCTTTAGAAATGGATCAGTGGCGGGTCCAGGATTTCAGAAAGGGGCAAGGGACGTACATGTTTCTCATTTCTCCCTCTGGAGTCCTTTATATGTGACTTTCAAATGAATTATATTTATGCTAAATTAAGTGATGTAGGCGAGCGAATACGAGCGAGCAATTTTTTTTATTTTTTCTTTTTGCTGCGTATTGGGTAAAAATGTCAGAAATTTTTTTTATCTACCCTCTATCACTCTTTAGGGAGAAAGGGTACATCGATAAGCCGTATTGTTATGAAATGATCATGTACATTTAAGTGGTTAAAAACTGGCGAACGAAAGCGAAGGTCAGTGAATGTTTTTTTCAATCGTTACAAAAAGATGGTCAATATTTATCAATTACGATTTCCATTGCATAATATTCATATATTCAAAATCAAAATTTCAAATTCAAAATCCCCCTTTACCCACTATTGATATGGCAGAGATCAATCCAATCAAAACATAAAAGAAAAGAAAGCGGAATGCAGAAATGTATTGTAAAATCTGAATCGGATGCGCGAACGTTCCCGTTGGCCTTATCCGAATCAATAACTTTTGATTGAAAGGGGGAGAAGGCGCCCCCTCGCCCCATATGCATATTAGGCATATTCACAGATTTAAACATTTAGAACGCGGGCTGTGTATACCCTACCTCTTTAATTAGCGAATTTTTGAATTACAAAATAATTCCAATACATGTATATCCATAACACAAACAATTTTCAAACATTATTCACTTTTCATGTGTTCTTTAAAAACTTCTTGTCCATCCCTCCTCCCTTAAACCCTTTGCAAGCACCGCCTACGCCAACGCCCTCCAATTGAAACTGAATTATGCAGATATGATTTGTTTTACAGATTGTGGATGATGGGTGATTACATCAGTTCCTCTTGTACATGTACGAGCAGTAAAGCTGAAATCTGTATTAATATCATTTCTGCGTCTTTTTTATAGGGTGGGGGTCATTGCCGTCACTTTTTTTTATATAAAAATGTGTAATATTGAAATAATTTTTCAATGTTATGGATAATCATAGGCATGTGCGCTCTCTCTCTCTCTCTTATTCTATTTTTTTCCCGCTACTTTTGATGCTGTCTTCGTTGTGCATACTTATCGACATATTACATGTATTTTTGTTTCTAACTCATGATATTTATCTTAACACATACAGGTATATCTGCTATTTATTTTTGATGTTAATTCTAAACTGAGAAGTTCGGGATTATGAAAACGTATGTGCCCCCCCCCCCCTTTCCCCTTTATATAAGCAGAGTTTAACGAAATCGGTTACATCTATGCCTAGATTGAACCTTGTCAGCTATTAGATAGTCTTTTACAGATCTGAAATGCAGATTATAAACTATGTATAAGACGTACTGATCTTTGACTCGCAGTTTCCGAGGCACATAGGCTAAGGATGTGCAAGGGAAAAAATTACCGCAGTTATATATCGTAAACGAATGATTAAATGGTAAAATTTGTAATTTTGTTTTTTGTTTCATTTCGTTACTTTTCACTCCGTTTCATAGTTTAGACGGTCTCGAATTTTACAGATATTATTAAAGAGTTCTCTCCCTTCCAATGTATTACAACATGAACATTTGTAACTCGGTCTAAAAATCTGATGTGCAATTTTGTGCTATCTTTCTCTGTCCTTTTATTGTCTTCAGTACATGAAACAAATCAAAATATTATACTCAATCCTACCAACTTTGTCCAACAACCCAAAAGAGGTAAATAAATAAGAAAATTCATGATTTGATGTGATTTTTGCGCTACATTTTTATGAAGAAGCGCGAAAGGTTCCGATTCTGACACTTTGGGTACGAGTTGTCGTTACTCTCAGTCGACACCTAGCGTTTGTTGAAAGGCCTACATGTACCATACAGACTCAAATTATCTGATTCAGGCATTTCGAACTAACCGTAACCATCTTATAATGAAAGATGTACATGAGCAATAGATATTAATAACATACGTAAGAAATACATCAACAATTATTTACAACTATGTACATTTCAAAAAGAGACAACATAAGCGCCAAATTTATAAGTTATACCAAGACATTTCTTCAAATCTTATCACTATAAATTCTATTCGCCTATCCTGTGACCTTGACTGTACATATTTCTCTTTTATAATGACATGAACAATAATATGACTAGAAATGCACCAAAAATCTGATCTAATAATCTCTATATACTCCAAAAGAAAAATACTTTAATTTACAATCTTCACGTTAGTATACCTTTCCAATATGATTTGACAATATTCTGAACACTTACTTACTACTTAACCTATACTAATTTTTTCCTATCTTACTTCCTTCTGTCATCCCTGGCCCTTGAGGTGCTGGTTGTTGTGGCCGCCCTTCTGACAAGTCCAACCACTGACCTTGGCCTGGAATCGCGATGGTATGGCGATGTCCTCTGTTGTCTGTCCCTCTCCTGTCTCTCTCTGGCTGGCACACTCGAGGCCAGCTCGTCCATGGCCATTGTTTTTTTTTTCTCACTGCCATGTTTAGGGTGGTAAGTAGGTGATTTGTCTGTTAGGCTTCCGTCCTGATGTCCTGCGTACAGGTGAGGATTTCTGACAGGATGCCTGCTCCTGCTGCCACCTGGGCCTCCTCCGGAAACTCGCTTGCAGCCTGATGACTCTCGTCCTGCAAGATGTCTGCCAGGATGTCCTCCTCTTGACTGTCCGTGATTAACGGAAGATCAATATCCGGAAGGGAGAGGATTGGCGACACGCTGTCTGTCTCCACCAAGGCCTCCGGCATTATTGTACATGGGTCCTCAGGAGGAACTACCTGCTGCTCCTCCTGGGCTTTTGATTCGGTAGGGATGGGCTCCTCCTGGTGCACAGGATCCTCCTGGTCCACAGGTCCCTCCTGTCCTGCAGGTCCAGCTGGTCTCAGTCTGGAGAGCCATACCAGCTGACTCTTCCCCACTCAGTTGCCTCATGTGCTAATCACCTATCGGATTGGATGTCACGTTCTTATCGATGTAGCTCTCCGCCACTTCCTTCCCTTGGGCTTTCAGACTGTCCATCATGTTCTGATGTGGTGTATATCCCTTTATATGCCTGGTAATGTCTCTCTCGCAGTCCGTCATATAGTGACCTAGGGAGCAATAGAAGGGTACTTCATCTAAGGCCATGTGGTATTTGTATACATGTGCTCTAACTCTCAATTTCCCCACATTTTACACACTCGTACGCATAGCCTCTCTTGGATAGCTTCGGCTTCAAGTCTGATGTCACCAGGGTTTCCATTTTACATGTGGCACTGGCTTCGGTAACGACATAGGAGAAGAAATTGTCAGGAATCTATTGTAGCAATTTGCATACATAATACAAGATACACTGCCTATCTGTTTTCCCTTATTCTCCTGAATGGCCTGTCTTTCCTATTTACATTAGTTTTAACTACTTAATGGTAGGTTATTCCTTAAATTTTTAGTCCAACTATAGCATTACAGTCTAAGTATTGGAGGATATCCCTATCAGGTTTTCTTTAAGGCTTCCTGTCATCACCTAAGAGGGGTTTAGAGCATTCTGGGCTCAGGTTAAATTATCAATTTAATAAAGCTTGTGTTTGTGAAACACGAATGCCCCCGGTGGCATCTTTGTTAGTATGAACACTATTTTCTGTTAAGTACATGTATGTGAGGTCACTGGGTTAAAAGGTCAAAGGTCAAGGTCACGAGGTCAAAAATTTTGGTATCAGTGGAAAGGTCTTGTCACAAGGAATACACATGAAATATGAAAGCCCTATCACTTACCATTCAAAAGTAATGCCAAATGTTAAAGTTTTTGAAAAGTAGGTCAAAGGTCAAGGTCAAGGTCATGAGGTCATAAATGTTGGTATCAATGGAAAGATCTTGTCACAAGGAATACACATATGAAATATGAAAGCCCTATCACTTCCCATTCAAAAGTTATGCCCAATGTTAAAGTTTTTGAAAAGTAGGTCAAAGGTCAAGGTCAAGTTCACGAGGTCAAAAATTTTGGTAGCAATGGACAGGTCTTGTCACAAGGAATACACATGTGAAATATGAAAGCCCTATCACTTCCCATTCAAAAGTTATGCCCAATGTTAAAGTTTTTGAAAAGTAGGTCAAAGGTCAAGGTCACGAGGTCAACAATTTTGGTATCAATGGAAAGGTCTTGTCACAAGAAATTCACATGTGAAATATAAAAGCCCTATCACTTCCCATTCAAAAGTTATGCCCAATGTTAAAAATTTTGAAAAGTAGGTCACAGGTCAAGGTCACGAGGTCAAAAATTTTGGTATCAATGGAAAGGTCTTGTCACAAGGAATACACATGTGAAATATGAAAGCCCTATCACTTCCCATTCAAAAGTTATGTCCAATGTTAAAGTTTTTCGGACAAACAGACAAACAGATAAACAGACGGACAGGCCAAAAACTATATGCCCCCGAATGACAAATATGGATAATGACCATATCCCTGTCTACAGTACAAAATCGATAATTCAGAAAATCAGAAACCGAAGGCATACAAAATCAGGACAAAACAGGAACCAAAGCAAACAAAAACAAAAACCTCCACCATATGAAAAGAAGCGAACTCCCGATATGAGAGTGAGACCAGGTGCCCAGGAAGAGTAAGCATCTCCTGCTTGCATGCAACACCCGTCGCTTCAATTCGGTAGAACTGTCACATCCGGTTACTTCCATTTTGGAAGATATAGAGTACAATTTTTGGTGGATGGTTCAAATGGTCTATGACAGAATATCATCCACCATTCTGGATAGTGGGACATCATAGTGTATGACGAGTTCCCCATATCGACCGTAGAACTTCCTCAGTGACGATGTTAGTCGGTCACAAAGATATCCCTGACTGAGAAGCTTATCTGAAAGACGCCTAGCTCTCAGAACAAAATCCGTATATTTGGTACTTGCTCTGGCATAGCGTATCAACTGAGATATGAACACGCCATAAGCAGGCGATGAAGGGATGTTGCTACTCAGAAAAGGAAAGTTCGTAATGCTGAAATTGAAGTCGTCACGTTTGTCATAGAGTGAGGTGTTCATGTGACCATCAGTGTCGTAGGACAACATTATGTCCAAATAGGATGCTGAATTATTTGTCTCTGTAGTTTCTTTGACTTCAAGCTCCGAAGGATAGATACTGCTCAGGTAATCCGCGAATTTTGGATTATTGATGGACAACACATCGTCTATGTATCTGTAAGTGAAGTTGAAATCAGAAGCTAAGTATCTTTTCCCTTCAGAGACCAAAGATTGAATGAATTCAGCTTCGTACGAGTAAAGGAAAATGTCGGCAAGGAGTGGGGCACAATTGGTACCCATTGGAATTCCGACAATTTGCTGGAAGACCTTTCCTCCAAACACCACAAAAATGTTGTCGATCAGAAAGTTTAACATCTGAATAATGTCCGTTTCAGTGTACTTATTTTCAGAATCTGACTTTTCTTTTACAAAGTAGGTTTTGTCATAGTTAACAACAATAAATTTGTATTTGCGATTACCGTTCTTACTTGTAAACGCATTACTTATAATTTTTGCGAGTCTTTCTTTCAATTTAGAATGTGGAATTGTAGTGTAAAGTGTCGAAAAATCAAAGGCTTTGATCGAATGGACTCTACTAAAATGAGTGGATTTCAGATGTTCTAAAAGTTCCTTCGAATTCTTTAAAATCCACATCTGGTTGATACCACTGCGAGAATATACTGTCGAACAATATTTTTGTAGCCCAGATTTGATTTCAGATAAAACTTTGGTGAGTAAGATCGATACAGATTTGGTAGAACATTTTGAGGAACCAGCGATGAAACGTTGTTTGTACGGATTCTTATGCATTTTAGGTATGCAGTATAAGTATGGTAAATCTAAATCTAAATTGGTAGTGTCGAAGCCAAAGGAAGCAAGAGCTGATTTGTGGTTATCTATTATTTCAGAGGCAGAAAGGTTCGTTGGGGTGTAAGTGGGATTTCCAGGTGTCGAATTTAAACCCAACTCTTTAACTAGACTGTCGAAATAGTACTTTTTGCAAGTAAATGTGTAATTATTTGAGGCTTTGTCAGCTGGTGTGATGACATAATGTTCTTGGAGGTAGGTAAGTTCTGTGATAACATCAGGGTCTTTAAATATAGACACGAATCTGGTGTTCACAGTTGATTTTAATCGGTTAATTCTAGATAAAAGTAACCCTCTGATTGATTTTATCCATTCGGAAAGGGTGTCGAGCTGTACATCCTCTTTCTTTGCCCAACGTCTTGCATATTCCTCACAAGAGTCCATGATAATTTTGACATTTTGGTTCCGGATTCCGGGGGCATAAAAACTATTGAACTCGGAAGATTGTGCGCTCATTTCCATATCTCATATTCATGTCAGTATAAAACATCAATTGTACATGTATAAATATTTCTCCTAACATTATCCTAATCTAATTATTCTCCCTTGGCCATGGATCTTTTCCCCCATGAATGATAATTGCTGCCAAGGTATTTCTTCAATTTGTCATGATTGACAATTCGTTCTTGTCTTCTATCATCCAATAGAGTACAAAATTAAGCATCGACGGACCCCTAGCAAGCTAGAGGTGGGACCAGGTGCCCGGGAGGAGTAAGCATCCCCTGTTGGCTAGCCGCACCCGCCGTCGAAAAAACAATATAAAACATTCATGCACTGTCACAAGGAATACACATATGAAATATGAAAGCCCTATCACTTCCCATTCAAAAGTTATGCCCAATGTTAAAGTTTTTGAAAAGTAGGTCAAAGGTCAAGGTCAAGTTCACGAGGTCAAAAATTTTGGTAGCAATGGACAGGTCTTGTCACAAGGAATACACATGTGAAATATGAAAGCCCTATCACTTCCCATTCAAAAGTTATGCCCAATGTTAAAGTTTTTGAAAAGTAGGTCAAAGGTCAAGGTCACGAGGTCAACAATTTTGGTATCAATGGAAAGGTCTTGTCACAAGAAATTCACATGTGAAATATAAAAGCCCTATCACTTCCCATTCAAAAGTTATGCCCAATGTTAAAAATTTTGAAAAGTAGGTCACAGGTCAAGGTCACGAGGTCAAAAATTTTGGTATCAATGGAAAGGTCTTGTCACAAGGAATACACATGTGAAATATGAAAGCCCTATCACTTCCCATTCAAAAGTTATGCCCAATGTTAAAGTTTTTGAAAAGTAGGTCAAAGGTCAAGGTCACGAGGTCAAAAATTTTGGTATCAATGGAAAGGTCTTGTCACAAGGAATACACATGTGAAATATGAAAGCCCTATCACTTCCCATTCAAAAGTTATGTCCAATGTTAAAGTTTTTCGGACAAACAGACAAACAGATAAACAGACGGACAGGCCAAAAACTATATGCCCCCGAATCTTTGATTCCGGGGGCATAAAAACTATTGAACTCGGAAGATTGTGCGCTCATTTCCATATCTCATATTCATGTCAGTATAAAACATCAATTGTACATGTATAAATATTTCTCCTAACATTATCCTAATCTAATTATTCTCCCTTGGCCATGGATCTTTTCCCCCATGAATGATAATTGCTGCCAAGGTATTTCTTCAATTTGTCATGATTGACAATTCGTTCTTGTCTTCTATCATCCAATAGAGTACAAAATTAAGCATCGACGGACCCCTAGCAAGCTAGAGGTGGGACCAGGTGCCCGGGAGGAGTAAGCATCCCCTGTTGGCTAGCCGCACCCGCCGTCGAAAAAACAATATAAAACATTCATGCACTGTCTGACGTTATGTCTATATATAGAAAGTGCTATGGCGACAATGTCAGGGAAATATATTCAAAACACTTACTAAGTAACCAAGTTAACTAAGTTAAGTAACCAAACTGCATCTTCTGGATTTAACATGTTTTCTTTGCAATTTACGTCATAATGGTGCTTCTGTCGCTTGTGTCCTGATTCCAGATGTTTTCTTGCTATATCATGAGCATGAATGAGCTTATCCCTGAGGGCTGTTACATATTCACCAATGTTCGAGTTATCATTGTCTGGACTTCCATAAAGAAAGTCAACTGATTGTCTGCCTAGCATGACCAAGTTTGGGGTAAGGTGACTACTTTCCTGTGAGGTTGATCTGTACGCTGCTGTGAGAAAAGACAAATGTTCATCCCACTCTTCTTGATAATCACGTATGTATGATTTTATCATCTGCATCAATGTTTTGTTATATCTTTCAGTTAAACCATTGCATTTGGATTTCTAGGGCTTGTCCTTGTTTTCTTGATGTTGAACATACTGCATAACTGTTGGAACAGTTCAGATTCGAAACATCTACCTTGATCTGTGTGTATGGATATTGGGCATCCAAATCGACTGATGAATTCTTTGCATAGTACTTCAGCACATGTGAATGCAGTCTGATCTTTAACTGGATACGCTTCTACCCACTTGGAGAAATGATATGTAAGAACAAATATGCCCCACTATTGTGCCCCACTCCTTGCCGACATTTTCCTTTACTCGTACGAAGCTGAATTCATTCAATCTTTGGTCTCTGAAGGGAAAAGATACTTTGCTTCTGACTTCAACTTTACTTACAGATACATAGACGATGTGTTGTCAATCAATAATCCAAAATTCGCGGATTACCTGAGCAGTATCTATCCTTCGGAGCTTGAAGTCAAAGAAACTACAGAGACAAATAATTCAGCATCCTATTTGGACATAATGTTGTCCTACGACACTGATGGTCTCATGAACACCTCACTTTATGACAAACGTGACAACTTCAATTTCAGCATTACGAACTTTCCTTTTCTGAGTAGCAACATCCCTGGGCACCTGGTCTCAGTTGATACGCTATGCCAGAGCAAGTACGAAATATACGGATTTTGTTCTGAGAGCTAGGCGTCTTTCAGATAAGCTTCTCAGTCAGGGATATCTTTGTGACCGACTAACATCGTCACTGAGGAAGTTCTACGGTCGATATGGGGAACTCGTCATACACTATGATGTCCCACTTTCCAGAATGATTGATGATATTCTGTCATAGACCGTTTGAACCATCCAACCAAAGATTGTACTCTATATCTTCCAAAATGGAAGTAACCGGATGTGACAGTTCTACCGAATTGGAGCGACGGGTGTTGCATGCAAGCAGGAGATGCTTACTCTTCCTGGGCACCTGTTCTCACTCTCATATCGGGAGTTCGCTTCTTTTCATATGGTGGATGTTTTTGTTTGTTTGCTTTGGTTTCTGTTTTATCCTGATTTTGTATGCCTTCGGTTTCTGATTTTCTGGGTTTTCGATTTTGTGCTGTAAACAGGGATATGGTTATTATCCATATTTGTCATGTATTTATTCTCTTGACTTGTTGTCAGAAGTGGTCCTATCAGGTCCATGGAAATTCTGTCTTAGGTTTGTAGTTTGGTTTCTTATTTCTGACGCAAACATCGCATTGTGTAATATAATTATTGACATCCTCTCTCAGCTTGGTCTTCTTCTGTCCTAAATGTCCGCTGAATAGGTTGTCATGCATCTGTCTAAGGACTTCTGGCCTTAATTTTCTTGGTACAATCATTTGCAGGAAATAAGCAGTTCCATCTTTCTTGTAGTATTTCTTATATAAGACTCAATTAATCAAAGATATGGAAGACCAAAGATGCAAATAATGTCTAAGTTCAGGACACTGAGTAATGACTTCTCTGTAATCAGGTCTGCTATTACTTTTGCACCATTCCATGACTTGTTTGAGATTTGGATCTTCCTTTTGCATGCGAGCAAGCTCCACTGCTGAATAAATTCCTGCATTTAGTATTGGTTCCTTGAGTTCTAATGCCCTAGTAGTGACTTTGCTAACCTTGGTTTCTTTTTCATCTGAACCTTGACCTTTACAGTCATTTGCTGTAAGAGTTATCTGTCCTGCAATTTCTTCTGTTTTCTTTAGGCATTTCTTGCACGGTCCACAATTCCATAACTGCAGTCTCTAGGATTACATACTCTAGACATAGCGTCAGCATTTTGGTGTTTGGTTCCTGGTCGATATTCAATTGCAAAGTCATACGGTGAGAGTATTTCGATCCACCTAGCTATTTTGCCTTTTGGTTCTCTTAACCTAATTAACCACACTAGAGCCTGATGATCTGCCCTTACTTTGAATTTCCTTCCTAAGAGGTACTGCCTATAGTATTATTTGAAGTATCTAATCGCCAATAACTCCTTGTCTGTTATGCGGTAGTTTCTTTAAGATTTGTTGAATGTGCGACTACCATATGAAATCACCCTCTCCGTATCATCTTGGATTTGACTTAAAACTGCACCAATGGCTGCATCGCTTGCATCACAATCTAGTATGTATATTCCCTCATCTCTTGGATAAGCCATTATGTCTGTACTGGTCAGTGCTGCCTTCAAATCTTTAAATGCTGTCTTACATTTGTCATCCCAATGGAAGGACGCATCTTTCTTTGTCAAAGGAGAAGGTCCACTAACCGTGATTTACGGCCCTGTATTCAGTGACTTTTTAAAAAGATATAATTTTGAATCATATTGATGTAAATCTATCTATCAAAATCGTATTTGTCAACGGTAAAAAGTTTGCGAACCTTTGCGTTCCATGACGTCATTTATTTATGACGTCAGAAACTGGTGACGGTACGCTAATATCCGTATTTTTCGTTAATTTTCAAACATTCTTTGCAGTTTTTCGCAAACAACACAGGCGGGTGCGTTCCTAATTTTTATTTTAGATAAATAATTTTGACATATTCTCAATATAAACGAATTTTCACCTACGTACCTACTTGTGCTCTATATGAAGCATTTAAAATGTTACGATATTATACTTTTAACCATCTGACTTCAGTAGGGGTCACAGGAGTCGTTTTACCGATCGCTGATGTCCTTCTGTAGTTTCGGTGTACAAATTCCTCTAATTTGTTTCTTGGTTGATTTTGACAAGTTTTGTATTGATGAAACCGAGAAAGAAAATTTAAGTTTAACGATTAGACGATATATCGGGTAAGATATATCAAAAGTTTGGTATCTTTAATCGTCTTTGATTATAAGGATTTTTCTCCATTTTTTTTTAACTTTCGTTCTTTGCAGCGAAATGGAAAAAAAATTTCGAACAAAATGTTTTCATTTGGAAACTTTGAGCGAGTTAATTTTAGTTCTAATCCTGCTTGTTCAAAGATGTATCCATTATACAGAATACCTCACTCATTATTGAGAACGAGCGAGTTTAATGACGTTCATTAATTGAACTGGAACATCAAAATTTTAAACGCCTCCGTTTACGGAATGAATCCTCCCCATTGGGAATTATGTTTATATCATAAATTACAATAAACACATAAAGTCCAAAAAATGTTGGCCTCTCGGTTTTTAAACACGCCGTTTACGTTATTTTTCCCTCTGATTTTTATTAACGAACATGGAACTAGAAATGAATATTTGCGTAAAAGCACAATATTGGGGGGGGGGCAAAACTGTTACCAGTAAAGCATTACAGGTCAATCTATATACTAGCAAGTACTCTTAAATAACATGTTTGTTGCTTGTTGTATGTTTGATCTAAATTTAGTTCAAACATGTTTTATTTTCCAACACATGAAAGTGGGATTGGGCAAAAGTTATACCAACATTATAAACGCCCTCTCCCTAAGTACGTGAACTTGACCTTCATTGGATGCCGAGTTTCATCATGCTATACCATCCCTGCAAAATTTAAAAGATGCCTGATGTTTATCAATTTTATTTGTTCTAGCGAAATACATGTATATAAAATTGTGACCTACAGACAGACGGACGCCGTGCAAGGTTATCTCTTTATGTCGCTCTTGCGTTTCAGGCGACATGAAAAGAAAAGGTCGATGGACACTGCTTGACCATTACACAATAATGTTACATTGTTGATTTTTTTTCAGCAAATTATTTTGTAATCTTCTTTATTTTGATTTTATTTCGATGATTTCATAGGTGTGTAAAAAACCAAATGAAAATAAGCGAATCATGGGATTAATCTTCCTTGTACCAAGTCGATTGCTGGGTGGAAATAGGGTTTTCTCGCACGATTCGGAGTTACTAGTTTTATTTTATATCTTTTCATTTTTTAGTTATTTTTTTGTGTTTTTGTTTGTTTGTTTTGTTTTGTTTTTTTGGTTTTTTTTTTTTGGGGGGGGGGGTGTTTCAAGCTCCTATTAAACTTATTTGCTGTTTGCTTTCGTAGGGAATATATCCTGTAAACATGAAATTTAGAGGTTACCATGCGTGTGTTTTACAAAAACTGACAGGGCTTCGGTGAATCCCCTGTCAGAAATTGAGTTTTACCGCGAGGCGTCAGCCGAGCGGTAAAACGGATATTTCTGACAGGGGATTCGCCGATACCCTGTCAGTTTTTGTAAAACATCAGTATGGTAACCCTATTCTAATGTTTTGTTCAGTAAGAAGGTAGAAAACCTCTGCTTTTAACGACGTCGCCATAGCAACGCATGACGTCATAGCAAAAACTGCAGTGAAACGTGAATCCCCTTGCAGTTTTTTAATCGCTCGACCAATCAGAATACGCGTTACAAACGGAGTGCATTAGAATCAGAATTTAATAGTGAGAAGTGAGGACAGTAAAAGGTCATAATAAATAAAGGATAAATGCTTTCCGATCGCAGAGTAACTTATATTACTTCGGTAACCAACAACAAAAAGACGAAATTCAAACTAAATATGCTTGTCACTGACAAATATCATAATTGTTCATACCAACACTTTAATTAAAAAAATCCCATATTATAGATAAAAACAATAAAGAATATATAAATTCTACAGATTTGTGAAAACGGAGATTTCACGGGCGTAACCAGGCGTACATTTTTACACAAAAACGTCCACATTTTTACACAAAAACGTCCACATTTTTACGCAAAAAAAAGAAGGGAGAAGAGATAAAGAGACCCCGCCATTTCCCAAAAATGTGGGGTCTACATAAAGGACGTAATAAATAATAAAATCGATATCAGTGATATAGCCCAAAAACACTCAATAATGATCGTTTTGAATATACTTTTTTTTTTAAATTTTCTTAAGCGTAGAAATTCGCGCTAACAATGATTGGGACAGATGTAGGGCTGCACATAACCGTACGTGCATGATATTTCCTTTATCTTAGATTCGTTTCGTGCTCTTGATCCCTTTTTTAAAATGCTGCTCAAATACGCTGAAGAGCCACCAATTTGCTTCACTTTCTCAAAATTTTCTCTGACCGATCCCCTATCACCCCCTACAATGAGAGAGGGAAACTTTCTTCCATATTGTCCTTTACTCGAATTTTACAAGTCATCCTCATAAAAAAAGAATGTGTCCCTTGTATTTTAGGTTCCTGGTCCGCTCCTGTCGTTGGCGACTAGGCGTCGACATCGAAAACGCCCTTGCTATATGAACGTCCATGTCATTTTGACATTTAGTATTTTAGGATGGGTGTAAATGAGGTAAAAGGAGGAAGGGGATTTGAGACAAATGTAACACATTATAATCCGGTTTCTTTTTATTGTTTAATAAGGGCATCATATTTTAAATTTGAACAACTTAACGAAAAAGACTTAAACAGAATAATTCTTATGTGATGGAATTCTATCCCTCTCTCTCAACTTCCTGTGAAGCCCTCTCGGCAAACAAAAATGACGATCACAGTCGCTTACTGCTTGCCCTTTCCTTTTTTTTCAAAATTTGGTTACACGAATGCGTAACGAACCTTACCCTCTCATTTGTCCTAAATTGCACTGTTTTGAAATTTTCAGATAATTATTGCGTTTTTAAATATTGTAAGAACAGTCTATACAAAAACATTGATGATATAAGTTCCCGTCCGGACTCTCAGTCCTTCTGCATTGTGTTGCAATTCATCTCAATAAAAAGTTGTATGTGCATCAGGCATTTGAGTTTCTAGATCCGCTCCTGAATCTGATGTGGACATATGATCTGATCTTATTTAAGTCAGAGAAAATTCTAACTTGCTTATTCTGAAAACTGTATATATAATGACCCCCTCCCCCTCATAAGCTGGAAGCTGACGAAGAGTCACCACCTAATGTGAGAAAAGCCGTCGCCAACTTTCTGTTGTAAAGGCATTAAAAATTTCAAAATCAAGAATTTTCTTTTTCTTTGTATCTTCCTTCAGAGTACCCACCTACTTTAAAGTTTATTGAGATCCCTGTCCCTACCCCTACAAAAAAGTATGAAATATGAAACCGTCTTCCATAAGAGATGAATAATTTGACGCGACGTCATTTGAGAGCGAAGATACAGTTTCATTGCGATTCAGATGCTTCTGATATCTCTCGGAGATCTTTTCCCGATTTATCGAACACTGAAATCCAAATATATTCTTTAAAAACATTATATGTATCATCTTTATCCTCTGAATTAATTTGACTTCAACAAAAATAGAACAGTTATTCTGTTAGTGTAGAGTTTTTTAAAAGTTAAAATATGTTGTTGAAAATCATCATTTTACGTCATGACATCATGGTGAAAGAAAGCGCATTTTGACGTTTCACAATGCCAACTTGCCGGGTCATGAAACGCTTACCTCTTGTCAGATTTTCATAATGCTTACATATTTAGAAACTGAAAATGTTGTATTATATATACGTAAATTTTCTTCAAAAACGGCAAGAGGGTCGATTTTGATGGTTAGTGGCACTTCTCCTTTACTAATGGTTTAACCATTTCCGAGAAATTTTGTACGAATCTCCTATAATAACTTCCCATTCCGAGTAGTTGCCTAACTTCTGTTGCGTTATTGGGGGCTGGACATGCTAATATTTTTAAAATGTTGTTTGGGTCAGGCTTTATTCCGTCTTCATTAACAACGTGTTCCAGGAAACAGACTTCTTTTTGTAATAATTCACATTTCTCTGGCTTCAATTTCAGTCCTGCTTTTGATATCCTTTGGAGAACTTCCTCAACCCTTTTCCATATTCTGCTGTACACTATCGCCAAAAACTATAATATTGAAACGCTCTGCCCCCTTTAGCCCGTATTAGGGGGGAGAAGGTTTCACAAAATTTAGGGAGGGAACCTCCTGCAGCTCTTTATTTAGGAAAAACACACAAGTCGCATCAGACTTTTAACACTGCAATTTATTTTCTTTGGTGACAATGTTTAAGTAATTGATATTCCTGACATGCATAAATCAATAATAGTTGGGCACGACGGCTATTTAAGGTACGTAAAATAGAAGGTGACGATTTGCGTCCCTTATGGTGCCTCAGTCAGCGAGAAGGTACATTGAAGGTGACGTCATAAGTACATATAAGTAGAAGGTGAGGGGTACATGAAGGATATCTAGATGATTATAAAGCTGATGTTAATTGTGCAGATCGTGATGATGGTCTTGAAGGTACTCTTTTCTGTAAATTGTTGCCAAGGGTGATGAAAATGTAGAAGGTGCTGATATTTCTAAGAAGGTACGCTGAAGGTGACCTCGGAAAACTCTAAGTTGAAGAAAATGACTAAAATTGCAGAAAAGTAGATGAATCTTGAAGAAATGTTGAATTAATCTAATTATGATGTATTTCGCACCTTTGCTACTACTGAATTGACCTCTAGATGTCTCTGACTCATTTTGGGGGAGCGATGGTAAAAAGCGTCTGCACTCTGACTTGGATCGAATGTTACCTTCTCAACACCGTCGAGTCTGGTCCTTAAATAGCCTCGTGACGTCATACAACAATGGCGGCCGATTCGAAGCTGCGCTTCGCCCCGGCAGCAAATAATCAAAAATATACGAGAATAAATGACTTGACATGAACAATTAATGATATGGTAAGCTGAGTAGAACATTTTAGAATCATAGAATTATCTTCGTGTCTAACAATAATGCAGTGGAATGGCGAAATCTATAGGTAACCGCCGACATGCAATGTAAACAATCCGACAAAGCAGAAGTCGGACAAATCGTAGCACATATCCATCTTTCAAGCAATAATAATCAATCATGAGGGCATATTACAATAGAAACAAAGTGTTAACATGATAGTCAAATACCAATAATTATATTTCAGGCCCTAACAATGTCAGGAATAACTTGTAGTTTAAGTAATAACTTTCACTCTGTAAATTACACAACCTACTGATACATGAATAAATATTTGAGAGATGGCACAGGAATAACAATATCATCAATGTATATGAGGCTCGTCAGCCACTGTAAGCCATTCAAAGCTATTTCCATCAACCGCTGGAAAGTTACATAGTCCGAAAGGCATGGATGTGAATTCATATAAACCGTACTTTGTGACAAAAGCTGTTTTTGGTATGTCCTCTGGCTTTACTGGTATTGGTGATATCCGCACGTTAAGTCAATCGTTGAAAATATCCTAGCTCCATTTACTGTATCTAAGCAATCTTGAATTCTGGGAAGTGGGAATGCATCCTTTTGCGTAACTTCATTCAATTTTCTGTAATCAACACAAGGTCTTATTTTTCCATTTTTCTTCCTTACAAGCACTATAGGTGATGACCAGGATGAGCTAGATTCCTGTATCACACCCTGTTGTTTTAATTTTTGTATCGCTTCTTTCTCATCTTCTGCTAACGCCATAGGAACCCTCCTTGGTCTCTGCTTAATTGGTCTTGCATTTCCGGTAGCAATAGCATGTTGTTCGAGGTGTGTTCTGCCTAAATCTCTCTCATCTTTGGAAAAGGTGTCTGCATATTTACATAAGGTACTTCTGACTATTTCTCTCTCAGCTTTCGTCTGATAAGCCTTGAGTAGCTTTTTGGTACAACTCTTTTAAATGTCCTGGCATATTATTCTGTTCCATGGTATTTGTGACATCTGAAGAGACTTTCTTAGATCCATTTTTCTGCCCTACTTCATTGTTGATTTGCCTAATATTTGAGTATCCTACATCGCCATCCTTGTCCTCATTTTCTGATACTATTCCAATTACTTCAACTTCTTCCGCATGAGCTAAGGCTTCATTCTGTTTTATGTGCTGGGGTTGGGTAGGGGTTCATAAGTCTGATTTTCATACTTTGAGGGTTGTTGATATCTATTACTTCATGTGCCATAACTAATGGACTTCTCTCTAAGAATTGCTCACTTGGTTCCTAAAGTAGTACTTCACTAATACTATCTGAGTTTCCTCCAGTACCAAAATTCACATCTTCTGTAACTTCACAGTAAGGGGGTATGTGGTACTCTCTATCAGCTGTGACTTTTAAAACTCTATCAGGCATTCCGACCTGTATTCCGGGAATATCTCTTCCCTTCCACTTAATAACTCCTTGAGAAAGCAAAATATCAGCTGGACCATATGGACTATTCTGCAAAATATCCATCCCTAAGAGTCCCTAATCTGATATGTCTGCGACTACAATCTCATGACTAATTTGAACATCTCCTAGTTCAATACTAAAAGCAGCTTGACCACTTTCCCTCATTCTTGTGCCACTTGCACTCAACAACATACTGGTAGGTCTAAGAACAGGTCTACTCTCCACTGGTATACTCTGGAATACTCGATTAGATATCAAGGTCCTAGTTGCTCCTGTATCTGTCGTGAACATCACTTTCACGCCCTCTATAGTACCCTCTTTGTAAATTCCATCATCGACAGGTTTTCCCCTTCGCGATAATTCTCTATTTTCATCTAAATCTCAATGGTCGGTGTATTCTTCATTCGGCCTTGCGTCTCTTCATTACGGGCCTCCTCATTGCTTACGGAATTGACCCCTCGGTGTTTAAAGCTTGACTACTATTCTCTACACTGGTCTTCATTTCTGTTGTTCCTTGATGAAAGTTGTCATTGCTGCTCACTGTACCGGTTTGCTGATTTCCAGGATTGGCGTTTGATGGACAATTTATGATGAAATGTCCGGCTTGATGACATTGCTATGGCGACCTGACATGGTCGCCATAGCACTTTCTATATAGTTATAACCTCGGACAGTGCAATGCATGTATTTTATATATTTTTTTTTTCGTACATGAACATCGACGGCGGGTGCGGCTGGCCAACAGGGGATGCTTGCTCTTCCCGGGTACCTGGCCCTTCCTCTAGCTTGGTAGGGGTCCGTCGATGCTCAATTTGGTGCTCTATTGTGAGTGCTGTTGAGATTATCGTCTGGATCTTCTTTAACTCATTTGTGTCACACTTATGCCCTTTGCCGTGTGGAGCTCGGAAAAAAGTTCCCCGCGAGGGGTTTGACAGTATGTGTTTTGAATGTAAACGTCTTCGAATTGAATAGCATCATTTAAGAACAGAAAAATTGGCAACGTGGACCAGACATGCACGTTTCGGGTACTAAACCCTCATCAGTGATCCTAAATCTAAACAATGTAATATGCCAAAAATGTATGAAAGTTACTATGTCGAAAAAATGTACCGAAAGACGTAGCAGGATGGGTGGGATATGATGCTACAGGACCCACTTTTTAGAAATCTCAAGAAATTTTGATAACAGAAATTTAGAATGCGTTGAAGAAACGATCAACCGAAATTGATCGAACTTGGCTACATGTGCCCTCGGGGACTCCTGGTCCACCAGCAGTGACACTCACCAAGTGGTATAAATGTAAACGTCTTCGAATTGAATAGCATCATTTAATTTTATCCCTTACATGGTCGCCAGAGTACTTTCTATAAAGTTATAACCTCGGACAGTGCAATGCATGTATTTTATATATATTTTTTTATTTTCATGCATGAACGTCAACAGGGGATGCTTGCTCCTCCCGGGCACCTGGTCCCACCTCTAGCTTGCTAGGGGTCCGTCGATGCTCAGTTTGGTGCTCTATTGTGAGTGCTGTTGAGATTATCGTCAGGATCTTCTTTAACTCATTTGTGTCACACTTATGCCCTTTGCCGTGTGGAGCTCGTAAAAAAGTTCCCCGCAAGGGGTTTGACAGTAAGTGGTCTCCATAGCACTTTCTATATAGTTATAACCTCGGACAGTGCAGTGCATGTACTTTATATATTTTTTTTTATTTTCGTGCATGAACATCGACGGCAGTTACGGATGGCCAACAGGGGATGTTTGCTCCTCCCGGGTACCTGGTCCGACCTCTAGCTTGCTAGGGGTCCGTCGATGCTCAATTTGGTGCTCTATTGTGAGTGCTGTTGAGATTATCGTCAGGATCTTCTTTAACTCATTTGTAGCATATCCTTCTTCTCGGACTCTTATTGTCACCCAGTTATTTCTTCCTTTGTTTTGATATCTACCAGCCTGGTATTGAAAACCATTGCCATTGTTGCTCTGGTTTTGTGACCGTGACCTTACATTATCACCTCTGGCGTTATATGGTATGAAACCCGTGTTGTAACCGTTTTCAAAGTTACTTCTATTTTTCTGGTTTTGATCATTGGGCTTCGCTTGATTTCTGTTCTGTTCATACTGTTTTGGTTTAGCCTTAGTTTGACGTGTTGGATCTTTCCTTCCTTTCCACCTATCACATGATTCCTCACTTTTAGAATAATTTGTCGTTTCGTTGTCATGTACAACATGTAATACTGCTTCCTCTATAGTTTTAGGATCTTTGTTTAATTCAACATGTATTCTGCTCTGTTCATCATGTAGGCCCATCAAGGAGTGTGAAACCAAGTCTACCTGTTTGGTGTTTATGTCCCTGTCTGGGTGAGCTTTGTCATATAGCCTTTTTGAGGTCTGCTGTATAATCTTCAGGAGACTCCCCTTTACTTTGAACTCTACAATTACATTTGGTCAGGTAAGTCTTCCTGGTTTCAATGATGCCAAATCTAGATTTCATCCTTTTCACAAGCAGTTTGTAGTCAGTAAGTATTGCAGGTTTCAGCTGACTGTAGACATAATCGGCTGCAGCTCCTTGAAACCTTGGCAACATTTGCTTTAATTTTTGCTTGTCGACCCATCTATATAAGCTTGCGACTGCTTCCAATCTTGAGTGCAATACTTGCCATTTCTCGGTGCCCGTGTAAACTGGTAGCTTACAGGTTCCGCTGTTATCATTTCTACCTTTCTTTGTAAAAAGTTTACAGGTTGCCATTGAAACAGTACTTTTCTGCTCATCATCTGTTGTACTTTCATCTGCACTGTTTTCAGTCTCTGACTCTCTATGGCCTGTTAGTAATGCCTGGGATTCTGCTCGTGGAGTTTTAATACTCTCCCTACTCTTACTTTTAATCTTACTATGAATGCTGGTTGGATTTGACCTTTGGTCCTCCTCAGACTGAACTATCGTATTCGACCGTTCTAGCCTGGGGGACATTCTCTCCTGGATCATGCGTTTTGTAGTTGTCAGCATACCCTGCATTGTCATCAGTTTCTGAATTTGACAGTAAAGCCTCTTGTCTGGCCTTTCCCCTGGTATACATCTTAGTTTGGTAGCGTATCTTTGTTTCCCAGTATTCTTCTTATGCGTCACGTTGTTAGTATCTCTCTGTAGGTTTTTCTATTCTCTTTTGAGGTTCTGATTCGTCTCACTGGATCCGCCCCTGTTGACTGACGGATCCCACCGCTGCCACCATGAATTTATGTGACGACTTTGTACTGGTGTGGTTCTGTTTATCTCTTCCAGAGGAATTTGTCCGCCTTGTACACCGTTATGCTCATAACAAAAGAATTGGACTCCAAAATAAAGTTTAAAAGCTGATTTATTATTAACTTGACATCTATTAACAACTAAACAATGCACATGTATATGAGAGGTAATGAGAGCACAACCAAACTAATTCATAGAATATGAGATACCCTGAGATTTACCCTGGATATTCTCCTTAATTTACGTAGAGGAAAAGTAACCACGAGAGTGTCCCTTAAGGTATCCGTTGTACAAATAAATATCAAGTGTATTATATAGTTATAATCATGGCATATTTTTACCTAAATATACCTAAAGCAACATAAATAAAGGTTTCTATCATCAAAGGTCAACATGCTGACCGTCACTCAAGCCACGGAAACTATCGAGACACTGCCGAAGATTACCGAGATGATTTTAACACTGTTTAAATGGACGAGACGTCCGCGAGATCTTCATTTGTACACCTGGTCCCACCTCTAGCTTGCTAGGGGTCCGTCGATGTTTAATTTTGTGCTCTATTGTGAGTGCTGTTGAGATTATCGTCAGGATCTTCTTTAACTCAATTGGATACGTTAAATACTCGAAAATATCGCTTAGTAATAAGCAGGAATTATCCCGAAAATGACCCTGGATAAATCCTTTACCTAACTTGTGTTTATATCTATTTACTATGTATATACGAGTCCTGAGAATTACCCTGGACACGCCTGTTTATGTTTATGTCTATCTAATGAAATAAATCTGTGTGACCCAGAGAATGACCCTGGATCTACACCTTAATGTTCCTTATTTCTTAATTAATATGAATTGACTTATGAGATCCAGAGAATTACCCTAGATCTACACCTTAATACTATTCTTTATTTCTAACTTAGTGTAAGTGGACTTGTGAGATCCAGAGAATTACCCTAGATCTACACCTTACTATTATTTATAATGATATTAAAGTTGATACAGAATGTGCTATCTAGAGAGTAACCCTAGATACACGCCTATCTATCACTGTTCTAGTTAGATCTACGTATTGTGTGTCTCGTGTGTTCAGAGAATAACCCTGGATACACACCTTTTATTATTGTAGTAAATAGTTCGCCATAATTTGTGAGAGAAAAATCTATAGCAAAGAATTAATACGATGAAAAATAGGTATTCTAGCAGAGAATTTATAAAATATTGGAGCGGAAAACTGGGGATGACACGGAATTCACACACGCTACCTTTACGACAATTTAGCTCTAAAATTACTTTACTTAGTTAGATCGTAGATAAATCAACTTAATCAGTATGATTTCTTTACTAGTTTTATTTATGTCTCAGTATTTAATGGCATGCGAGCGCATCTCGCTCTGACCAGAGAAAATAATGCTATAATGCTAACCTACGCCGTGAACCCTACAGAAACTGAATCTAGAATGGAGTCGCTGGTCAAAATCGCTGGCTTATATTTATAGAGAAAATCTTGCGGGGACAACGGACCTAGCGACGACCGGCAGGGAAGCACCCTGTGGGTATGGATGGTATCCAGCACATACGACTCGATCATGTTTCATGAAATTTCTAATTAATTGTGAAGAATTTATAAAAATCAATGACTGGACGGAATACTTTAGACATATATATAAATATTTCCGTCGAAACTTTTATCTCTGAAACTTACGATTAAAAGATTACATCAAAACAAAAATACCAACCTTCTCAGACGATATAAAAAATTGCTGGAAGCGCTAATTAGCATACTAGGTGGTGCTTTAAACTTTCGTACTTCCTGTCGATTTTACAACGGCGCGAGCAGACGAAACGTGAGTTAGAAAAAGGGCCTAAAATGGGACTAAAAACACGATGTTATTCAAAATTCTAATATGACTTGAAATTTTCTCCCTATATGTACCATAGAACTCGCCTGGTGTAAAATTTCCAACAAACTTCCAGTGCGCTAAGCTCCGCCCATTCACGTGCTATATTAGAATAGAACTAACAACTAGCTAGCCGTGATTCATTGTCCAGTAATTCCACTCGTCACATGAACCAATCAAATTATCACCTCGCCGCTTTGCGGCGAGGTGATAATTTGTTGGTTCATGCGACTTGTGGAAATACTGGACAATAAACCACGGCTAGCTATTTGTTATTTCTTAAATTGATAAGTAAGTACATAGATTACATATTACTGAATATAAAGAATATCATAGTTCAATAGCGTATCGTCCGTCTACTCTTACAAAAAAAATACATAAACCAGATAAAAAGGGATCATTTCAAAACACAACTTTGAAACGTAAAAACAGCTGATCCATGTAACAATGCAAACAACTCAGTGTTGGGCTCTACAATACTTTGTACTCAGGAGTGATAAAATTTTACCAAGTTTGATTTTCATACTTTAATTGATGAACGATGAGACAAGAAAGGCAGTCTAGCTATTTAGACAAACGTCATACCTGTCAGGATTACATCTACACGTCATCACTTCTAATACACTGGACATTAGTGATGGTACGACACATGCTTTCATTGATATCTGTGATATCGGATAAAGGGCTTGAAGTACTCCCACAGTCGTTTCTGCAGCAAGACTGCCCACTGAGCGAATATTAAAGGTTTCAGTAAGGTTGTACAGCTGAAGTTTTGTATCTATATCAATCAGCAATCCCTCGAAAGTCACAGTTGGTATCCCTTTTATGTATCTTCCGTAAGGTGGGAATTTCGCAAAATCCATATCTTTGAGCAGAAAATCTCTCTGTTTTCTGATCCTTTCCAATGCTGGAATACCAGGTGTATCGCATGCGTCATACCATTCCCTTATTAGCCTGGTTTGCCATGCAGATTGTTCATAACCATTCCTCTTCATCCACAGCTCTACCTCCTCTGAGAAGTGTGACGTTTGGAACACTTTGCTTGTCTATGAGATCTTCAACCAGAGGTAAGGTAAGGTTAGTTTCAATTGACTTTGCAAATTCTTTCCGTGCTTGTGATGAAATTCCACATAATGCAACAGTACATGTGCGAACTCGTAAATGTGTGAAATTATGTGAGTAATCTATCCTTTTGCGGAGCAGTTGACCTGTAGCTTTACTTCTATCTGGATATAAGAACCAAAACGGAATCGTTATGTCTGTCTGGTCAACTTGCACTGAGCAAGCAAAAGGAGCATTTGACTACCAACTTTGAAGAGCCGGTTTATGTAGATATTTTGTATATGCTGCTCTTAGCACAAGGTTTGGATATTGCTTTGACTGCAATGCTTGAATTGCTAACGTTCGAGTGTACAAGGCTTACTTATTGCTGTTTTTTTCCATAGCTTGATAAAGATCCATGTAAGCCGAATAAACCAGCGAATAATTCTAGTTTTTTATCCTTAGTCAAAGATTTCCTGTATTTCATGTGCTCTGCTGGTATTGTTGACATAATAGTTTTTGTATGTTATTCAGTTCGTTGTTTGTAAGGCTTAACTTCCCTTGAATAGTGGCGAAACAGCATCTTAAGTCTCCGAGATCACGATTGTCCCACTTGGAAGTTTCTGATTTTAGACTAAGTAAAATGTTGACTATAGTTGTTTCGTTTATGATTATAGTACGGAAACCGTTACTAAAGCACCCTTGGGTATAATCTTATTCATGTAATGCTATCATTCTGTTCATTTCAGTATTGCATGTTTAACGTCTTCAAATTCAGCATCATTTATGAGCAGATATAAATTACAGCATGGACCAGACATGCACGTTTCGGGAAATAAACCCTCGTCAGTGCATGCGCGTTCTGAATGTAAGTTATCGATATCTAGAGGTGGACGCAAGTTAAATGGATTCAATTCACTGTTTTCTCTACACTCTGGCTGAATAATAACGGTAGTTTCCTCATTATGTGAAAGCTCAACTGAAACTTCGCGTATAATTGAACACACATGACTTTGATTTTCCTTCCTACCTAACTCATTCACTACAGAGTCAGGCAACCAGTTTCTGTCTTCGTTCTCTGCATTTCTTTCGTCCTAGCTCGTGTCATGAATCTCAACAAGTGCCTTCTTTGACCATTGAGCAAGTCCGACAGGGGTTGTTATGTCAAAGAGTACACTACCCTTTGTTGAAACTTCGAGAGATCCCTTGCTATTTCGCTTTATTAGCTTGTCAGAGAGGTGGCTGTTAGAATCTGTTTTATTGACTTCGGATATCTTCTTAACTAACTCAGCTTTTGACAAGGACTTTGTTGTATTCCAGAAGTCCTGAAACTGCAAAATGGTCTGAGGGTTTTTATCCGAATCACGAGACATAAGCTGTATCCACTGTCCATCAGTCGCAAAGCTTAATATCTCTTTATTCCTTTTTTGGTGCATTCTTCTAAGATGTGGTTAGTTGCGCTTCTCATAGAATCAGAGTTAAGTTTGTAGTCTTTCAGACCGAAAGCTATTGGCAGCAAACATGGAATCGTACATGTGGAGTTCCTGTTCTTATAAGTAAGAACTCAGATCATAACCTCTGTTTCTCTTTGCCTCAATATGTCACACCCTCTCTCAATTACACATTTTGCATCATCGAGAATGTACACGATTTCTCCAGGGTCATATGTTTGGTGATGTTTTTGAATAAAAGAATAGTCAACGCATACTAGTTTCTCATTTCCTGACTGATCACATTGAATTTTATCAGAGATAGCGACACATGAGCGAATCTCGCAAAAAAAATTGAATATTTGTATTTGTGAATTCCTTGATTTGAGGCTTAACTGTCTTCAAATTTGGATGATTCCTTGTTGGTTTGGTTGAAATCTCCCTGTCATATTCTGTTTCTACAAGATCCCATATCGTTTGCCATAACTCGGCCAAGACAGAACCCTGAATACAGTCATACTAGCTTTTGAATATGATATATACAACAGCTGATCGGTGTTGAGTGCGGCAGTTTCAGCAAGGCATTGGCACACGTAATATTCTGGTAGCTTGTAGTGAACTGGAGGTTGTTTGGCAGACGGAAATGTGCATTTTATCTCGATTGCTGCCAGTACTTTGTCTGTATTAGGCGACCGAATGCTTCCGTCCGGAGACACAACGCACAAGACATGAGTTGACTTCTTCAAAGAATACTGCATCTGGATAGTAAACTGGCATGAAGCGTCCAACTATAGTTGCGACTGCATCTTGTTCGTGACGAATGCCATGCTGAAGACGAATTTCTGTTTCCTCTGTGAAAGGAATATGAACATCGTCAATAATCTTAGAGAAGTGCTTCTGTTTTTCCTTCAGACCTCTCAATCCCACGGAAGTGCTATCCGTAACCCGAGCCTGTTTTCGAAATAAATGCCACAGTTCTGACCTTTGTTTGATAAATCGTGGCTCAACTTCCGTTGTAGAATCGGACGTGTCTCTCAGCAAGAGAAGATCGCGTTGTAGTGAAAAGTCCACTTATCATTTATGGCGTAAGGTGAGATTGACTGTTGCAAGCTAGTGCAAGATATCAATAGCTGTCCTGTTACGGCAAGTGCATTCCTTGCAAATTCTCGCAGTCCATATAAAGATGCTTGCAGTGTGCTGATTATATGGACATATCTTGATTCTTTCCAATTTGCTTCGCCCAATTCTTTGAACTTATTATGTCCAAATTTCTGTCTCACTGCTAAATCCTCATACTGAACAATCTTTTCGAAATAGTGATCAAATCGATTTTAAGTTAGGTAAAATAAACTCACTGTTGCAGCTATTTTCACTTGGTCTTCTACCTGCCTTCTTCAGTTTCGATTTAACCAAATTGATTTTACTAATTTCACTCTGCAGTTTATCTTTTCTCTCGGACTAAACATATCAACATCTCCGCCCTTTAAATCAATGCCTGCAGTTACTTTCTTTGTATCTGCACATAACATTTATTGTTGACTGCACGTTGTAGCAATCTGTAGTTATAAAAACTTTTACCTCCGTCTGCTTTACTCCGCTTCGGCACAAGCCCCCGAGTCGCAGCATAACAAGCCCCTTGAATGCTGCATTGTACCCAGTGGATATGGTATCTGACGGTTTTCGGACGTTAGCCCTGAATCCTCTCTGGCATGTTTTTTTTTTATTCGGGCGTCTAGGACTTTTCTTGAACTATTAAACACCGCATCTTCGCTTGACCATTAGAACGAAGATGTCCTCCCTACAGAAAATTTTGAGTCGCGCATTTTCTGCAAATAGCACAAATTAAATTTTAAAAAATAAATAATTAGAGGGCGCTACTAAAATGAATTTTGGCTTGGACGGAGCATCACTGATGGGGATTTAATATCCAAAACAAGTCTTTGGTGCATAATACCTTTTTTGAAATTTTCTTAGGGAAGGAATAGGGTTGGAACACGTCCGTATTATTGGAAGCCTAGGAAAAAATGAATAAAGGGAATAAGAATGGGTATTCCTCGCCGTTACCCTTCTTTACCTCGCATAGAAAATGTTCCAAAGCTTTGTTTATCTTCTCGAGACAAGTGTACGTAATACCTTACTCCCCCATGTCGGATGTCATACACAAAGCTGTCTCCAGTGAATGTCGTAGCGGAGACTGATTGGGCCAAAATTCGTACAAATTACTAGCAATCTAAGTGCTTGTAAATATGTTTAAATGATGTTACTCCAAAAATTGCTAGTATATGAAAAAGTATAATATAATATGGACTCTGATCTTGTCGTATATACTCTCCGCTACGACACTGAGCGGAGATGCAGTTTTGTGTATGACATCCGACAAGGGGGAGTAAGGTATTACGTACACTTGTCTTGAGAAGATGTGTTTTATAATTCAAACGGTAAGAGAAATTTGTCGTTCAAAGATCTCTGCAGACGTTCCTTCTGCCAATTCTCAATGTATTCACGGCCTACATATTTAAAAACACCATGCGTTTAGGAATTGCGTCTTCTACATTTTTGCAAACATTTTCCGGGTCCACTGGCTCCGAGTGACGAAGTTTTATATTTTAATTAATATCTTAATTCCAGTCTAAATGGAATTCTATAAGTTTGGCTAACATATTGTCTTCGACTTCTATTTCCTGTCAATTATATGTATTTTGAGTAACGAAATGTACGTCCTCTTCTCCCATTTTCGAAGCGTTTTAATGGTCAGGGGCTATTTAAATTGCAAGTAATGAACAGAAATATAGTGAATTGTTTTCATTAAGTTTTTGAGTAGAAACTCATATGTGAACTACCTTCTGCAAAGAGTCGAATATGATTTCACGAAATATGCATAATTAATTGAACGTACTCAATGAATATTCATGATGGGAATGAACAAATTATGGAGGGTTTTCATCAATTACTTGGCATATTCCATTTTTACTTGGACGAAGGACACAAAGCTTGTTTAATTTTCTTTTTCTTTAATCATGCCAGTCTGTATTTTATCTTGTTTTCATATAAATTGTGACAGGCTTACACGACTCTAGTCATTTTACCGCTCGACGTTCAGGAAGTATAAAAATGTGTAATAATGCATTATGGGTAGTATTTAAAGAAGTTAAAATTCATCTATGTATTCATGCATGTATTGTATGTCAAAGTACTCGTAGTGACAGGTCGGTGGGGTCACCAACGGGGAGTAACTACGATTGCAGATCCGTTGAACGTCACTCTTTTAGCTTTTTCTACAGAGATTAGACTCGGATTTTTACTGAAGAGAGTCAATTGAATTTTAGGAAATCAAAGAGGATTCACTTTGTTTGTATTGTGTAGGGCAACGAGTTATTCCTCTCATTTGTGACTCTTTTTATTCATGTTAATCGTCTTTTTATTGAAGTTTGATATATTATTGTTCGGTAACTTATTCATTGAAGTCATTTTATTAGAAAAAAACGAGATGAAAGTTTAGTAATATTCAGTAGAATATCGGACTATTTTCTGGGAAGGCTCGGATTTTGTTCGTCTAATTTATTAATTTTAGAAATTATTTTGGTCGATTGGTAGGAACAGGCAAAATCCTGAAATGGATTCATTTTAGCCAATTCCCATTATTATTTAATTTAGAAAATAAGTGTAAGGTATCAATTCAGACGTATTTCCAAGGTTATTTTAGAAAGAGTAATTCCCGATATGTAACACCCTTTCTCGATTAACAGAGAATTTACATTTTTGTTGACCAAATACTGGTGCAGTGTATAGACACAAGGTTGTAATAATTGTTATTGATTTTAGTAAAAATTGTTGAATACAGATATTTGTTATTGAATTAATTATGGGAAAAGTTATTTTTGTGTCCTCTGATCCTTTATGCTGGAAATTCAGTCGGATAATTTCCGGTTTTAAACTTTCAGAAAGGTGACTCCTGAATGTATACCGGGTGATTCCCAGTACTGTCACAATATTTTTTTTTCTTTTTATTCGCAATTAAAGACTTGAGAGAGATATAATTGCAACTGTTGTATTATGTTTGGTATGATGTGTTTTATAGTAGAAATGAATAACTCGTCTTCAAATGTTCTTTTTCAATTTCACTGTGTGCCCTGTTCTTGATATGTATATTTAGTCGTAGGAAGAAGAAAACGAATTCTTAATAAACGATAAATTTTTCGTAGAAATAGAAGCGATCATTCTCGGAACCTTCTTCAACAACATTTGAAACCAACTTTAATGCATTAGACACGTTCTTCGTCAGTGGTACTTCGAGCCAACGTGATACAAGCAATTCTATTTAAGTAGCACTCTCTAATTTTTTTTAATTTTTCTATCTACAGGGCCCAAAATTTCCCGTAGGATCGAATCACCCTGAAGAAAGGCATCTTTCAATTTGAGAGAAATCTGTAGGGTGAGGGGTCTGTTATTTTGAATATAACGGAGATAAAAGTAGTTGTATGCTATTGAAATGGATTCAAAAATAAATGTGAACAGTAAATACAACCAAAATTGGAACATTGCTTTACACCAAAATTGTACGTTCTTCGAGACCTCTGGGTAATTGGAGATGTGAGACGGTTGTGCGCACTTAATCCAGGATAACTACACCATTTGCTACTTGCGTGGCAACTGGCCGTCCAAATTCGGCACCGGTTGCCCATTGGTCTCGTCGGTTTATGTGTAGTCTTTTGTGTTTGATGTTTACATGTCGTATGTCTCTTTTCCGTCTCATACTATGCTCGTCTTTTGTGTTTTTGCATCGGGTGTTTTGCTGTTGGTGCTGCAACATGGTCTTGTTTGAGATCCCCTCCCTTCTATTATAAATTATCTGCGGGGTACTTTCATCCTTTTATTATATTTCTCTCGAACAGAGGGAGTCAAGCAATTCCGAATTAAAGGTAAATATCAGTATTTCATACAATATTTAAAAAGTGAACACTCACACAACACATGTGCAACTCCAGCATAAACAGTATCATGTGAGCATTTCATACCAACGTCTAGTAGTCCCGTCTGGGTATGACAATACTTTTAGAAAATTTTCTTGACTATTAATTTGAATAGTTGTAAAAACAATTCATTAAGAAATGTCCTGTTATTTTTAATGTGGTATGAGATGTAATTGGTTGGCGCTTGTTTTTGTGATATTACCATGAATAATTAATGGATAAAATCGTAAGATATATTTGTCCGTCGTTCCTTTCTGAATTTGTCCTTGTAGTGAAGGGGTCTAATGCGCTTTCTATAAGGAAAACATTAGGAATAGTAAGTGCGTCCGAATACAACTTGTGTATGATGAAAATATCAAATTATTTTTTTTCTATTTAGATTCTGCAACTTACACGTCTTCAAATTCAAAAGCATCATTTAAAAACGGATAAATTTTCAGAATGGACTTAAGGGTACTTAACCCTCGTCAGTGATCCTCAATCTGATCAATGATATAAGACCAACGAATGTGAAAGTTATTTTGTTCAAAAATGTATCGAAAGATGTAGCAGTATGGGTGGGAAATGATGCTACAGGACACATGATTTAGAAATTTCAAGAAATTTTGATAACAAAAATTTTCGAATGAATTGATAGAAATTGGCTACATGTGCCCTCGAGGACAGATACAAATAACATTTTTGGTTATTTCACCCATTTCCCCTGTAACTTTTTTTCTTTCTTCTTATTCACAATCTAAGAATAAAGACAGATTTAATTCTTTCATATAATGTTCGATTTGATTTGTAGTACGAGTTCTGAGTTTAATGAAGGATTATCTAAACTATGGACGTACAGTGTATTTCCATTTAACAATTTGCGCATTTCAACAGATATTGTTCCAGGATAAATTCTGGAGCAGAATATTAGAATGACATTGTTAAAACTCTTTTACACATTTTGTATTTTACCATTCTATGGATAGAGTTATCTTTCTTTGCCTATTTACAGTTTTTTTAAAGAAGAGATTAAGATTTGTGTTAAAAAGTATGCATGTTAAACGTCTTCACATTCAATAGCATCATTTAAGAGCAGATACATTTGCAACATGGACCAGACATGCACGTTTCGGGTACTTAACCCTCGTCAGTGATCCTTAATGTAAACAATGTAATATGGCCAAAGAGTGTAAAAGTAATGATGTCAAAAAATGTACCGAAAGACGTTGCAGAATGGATGGGATAGTTGCTACAGGACTTTCAAGAAATTTTAATAACAGAAATTTTCGAATGCACTGAAGAAACGATCAACCAAAGTGATCAAACTTGGCAGCATGTGCCCTCGGGGACTCCTGGTCCACCAGCAATGACTCTCACCTGGTCTCACTTCGGAATGTTGTTCATTCCGAGGTTCGCAACCGTTTCGATGGGAATTCTCACGATTTTGTTTTGCCTTCTCGACTTTGAGAGTGAATAACGGTTAGGTACTTCTTTGATGTTTGTTTATACTCACCAAGTGGTACTAATGTCAAACGTCGTCAAATTCAATAGCATCATCTAAGAAAAGATAAATTTTTAGCATGGACCAGACATGCACGTTTCGAATACTTTACCCTCCTCTATCCATCTGTGTGTTTCTTGGGCCCCTGCGTTATGCTGTTTGTACGGTCATTTTACTTTACGCCACAATTGTACGTTCTTCGTGACATCTTGGTAAGTGGGAGGGTTGTGCGCACGTAATCAGCGTGGCAGATAACCGTCCTATGTCGGCACTAATTACCTACTGGTCTCGTTGGATTATGTTTGTTTTTTATGTTTCTATGTAATTTGGCGTTCCTTGTACTTTTTGCGTCTCTTTCTGTGCGGGTCTACTCTGTGTTTTTTGCATTGTTTTGTGTGTTTTGCTGGATGCTGCAACCGAGTGTTGTTGGATATCCCTTCCTTCCTTTTTTGCGTTGCAGTTTGTCGCCCTGTAGGATTTGGTCGAACCGCTGACAAAAAGAGCAATAAATTTAAAGAACTTCCCGGTGGAATTTTATTCATCGAATAATTACTGAGACTTCAAAACATTAGTACATGCATAGCATATAAGATGACTTGAGACATATAATATGAGTTAAAGAAGATCATGACGATAATCTCAACAGCACCCAAAATAGAGCAAATTGAACATAGACGGACCCCTAGCAAGCTAGAGGTGGACCGGTGCCCGGGAGGAGTAAGCATCCCCTGCTGGATAGCCGCACTCGCCGTCGATGTTCATGCACGAAAATGAAACAATATATGAAATACATGTTCTGTTTGAGGTTATGTCTGTAGAAAGTGCTGTGGCGACAATATCAGGGAACAGTATTCAAAACACTTACTGTCAAACCCCTCGCGGGGAACTTTTTTTCGAGCTCCACACGACAAAGGGTATAAGTGTGACACAAATGAGTTAAAGAAGATCCTGACGATAACACAGTAGAGCACAAAATTGAACGTAGACGGACCCCTAGCAAGCTAGAGGTGGGACCAGGTGCCCGGGATGAGAGAGCATCCCCTGTTGGCTGGCCGCACTCGCCGTGGATGTTCACGCACGAAAATGAAACAATAAGAACGGTTTGACGATACATCTAGTCTTTGAACATTTCGGTTAAACCAGTAGTCTTCTCTTTTGTTATACAACTTTTGAAATCGAGGTCCAAAAATGGTGTTTCTGTGATTGTAATGTTTGCTTTGCTTAACGTCAATAATTTTTCGTATTATATTCTCAAATATAGGATTCTGGTTATGCAATAACAATGAAATTTCTTTTCGTTTTACTTCGAAACTTTGTTTTCCAACACATCAAAATCAATTATTCTTATAAAAATATATACTTCGGTTAAAATAAATAATTCGCCTTTTTGTACTAAAATCCTTTCAGAAATGATTTCCTTTTGTGTATAAAAAAAGGTTCAGAAAAAAAAAGATATTCGAATTTATATTCATTGATTTCCTCGAAAATTATCACATCGTTGTGTTGTGGAAATTAGCCAAACAAGCCGGAAATTAGATTCAGTGTATCAAGAACTCCTAATGATCTGACTTGGACATGCACAGGTCCCAATCTGTCAAACGCACAGAAGATTTATAAATGAACACCCATAACCTATACTTAAATGTGACGAATATGCCTTGGGTGTGTGTTGTCAACAATTTCTACCAGATCCCCAACCTCCTTTTCTGGACATTGGTATTATTAGGCAAATGACATAAATTAATATCTAGATTCTGTTAATGCAAGTTATCTGCATAATAACCACTCATTTATTATTCTTGCTCCCTCTTTAACCGTTTGATTAATGACTCTGAATTATATAGCTAAATGGAGTTGTTACTCAGTTCATCGGAAGCTGTAAACAGTTAATCAGTTAAATAATTTCAAGTGTCACGAATTCAAAAGAACAATTTGTTCAGGAAATTTGGACTTTGTTACTTTGGAATAGAGCGTTGTTATTTACCCTTTGAAAAAATTATAGAAATAACGTTCGGATTAAGAATTTTAAAAAAAAAAAGATTGACGAAAAACTCTCTTAATCTTTGAAGTTTTTTTTCCTTTAAAAGTTCTTAAACCAAACATTATTTCTATGAGCATCAAAGAAGTACTTAAGGTGGTTCGGGTATCGTGTGACGTCATCACTTATTTCCAAAATATATAAGAATAACGTTGTATTGCCTTAATTAATTGCAGATGTTTAAAATAGTTTGTTTAACAAACATTTAATCATGTTTGAATAATAAATCCTTCAATTTTTAGAACTTTTTTGTTTGTCATACCGGTTTTTTACGCATTTTAGGCTTAAAATATAGCATTTTTGTATTTAAATCTACAATATCTTTAAAAGTTATGGTCGAAACTCCTTATAATTTGGTATACTTATAAATTGTTTCACCCTTAAAACATGTAAATGACGAAAAAGGTACCTTGCAGGGGGTTTCCTTTAATTAAAGGGCATATGAATATAGTCTCTGGCATATTTTGACATCAAATATTAGTCCGCAAATTGTGGCATTTTTTACCATTTCATTGCTATTTCTCAAAATATTAGAATTGTCTTGTCTTCTTCTGCTAATAATAAGTACCTGCATTTATTAAACAAGCCTTTTCCATTAGAAAATTTGACTTTAGATAACTAATATTCATTTTTATTCAGTTTTCCTTGGATGTACCCAAAAATTGGGCAAAACATTATTTTCCACTAAGAGTGCCCGACTTTGTTCAAGTATTAGACCCTAAAGATGCCCTGCATGATGCATATATTTTATACATTTTAGAATATCTGAAGATAGATTTTTAGTTTAGAGAAAAAATAAAGTTAGTTTGACCATCCAAACAGTGTCAAAATAACGATACTCGAACCCCCTTAACAGTTATTCAGTCTTAACGTTCTTTTTGAGAGGGTCAATTATTTTCTTTCAAAAAATATAGGGTTTTTTTTTTTAATTTACTTGTGATTTTTTGAATTTTAATTTTGCTTTTATGTTTGCCTTTCGCTCACTCATGATAAAAAAGAAACACACATGCTGAATTCGAATTGAAAAATCCTATTTTGTGAAAGGGTGATGCTAAATCAAGTTTCAATTTCGAGTTAATGTTACCTTATCATCATACATATAAAGGGTTTTTGGTACTCCGCAAAACCGGGGACCGTCATTAAACGGTCACACTTGTTTCGCATCCCATATAGAGAATCTTGTTAGGACGTATTAATATGATTACCGTACCCGATTCATATTTAAAGACAGACTGATTACAGGCCACGTTTGGGAGGGGAGTTACCAAAGAACGATAAATCACGGGTTAAATTGACCTGGGAATGGAAGAAGCTTTGACTACAGGCCACCTGCGCGAAATCCATCGTCACTATATTGCAGTGCATTCATAATGCATGCCCGCTTCTGCTCAACTCTGATTTTGTGATCTGGTCATTTTATTTCATTATATTGCTTAAACAACTGACTGTATAAAAGTACATGATGTACTTGGAACAAACGCATAAATACACAAAGCAATACCCGTCTATTTTAATTGTTTGTTGGGACATTAAATATTGTCATTGTGTGTCTAGTTGTCCCGTTATTTGTTGAAATTCGTATATCTTCTGTCACCTTTATGATGTATTCGTGCGGATTTATTCAAATGTGATCAGTAAAGTGTCCTTTCTGCTCATATTTTCGTTCGCTGAAGTATTTCGTATCCTCTCATCTCAGCCATGAAATCAAAGTATCTGTTTGCTTCATGACCCCGAATCCGTTGCAAATAAAATGTGATCTTTGCCATGAAAGAAATACTCGGTTGAAGTACCCAAAGCAAAACACACAATGCAAAAACATAGAGCAGACACTCGCAGAAAGAGATGCAAACGGGACAAGGAACACCAACTCACACCATATTAACATGAAACACAAAAGACCACACATTAACCAACGAGACCAATGGGCAATCGTAGCCGATTTAGGATGGTCATCTGCCATGCAAGTAGCAGACGGTGGAATTCTCCGGATTACATGCGCATAACCCTCCAACTTTTCCGATTATCCAGAGGTCTCGAAGAACGCACATTTGTGGTGTAAAACAAGCTCCTTACTTTGAGATGAACATACAAACAGACATCATGATGCAGGGGCCCACGAAACACACATATGGATATGTAAATGGATATAAAAACAGAAGGCATACGAAATACAGTCTGTGCTCAACTGGCTTTAGCGAGCTCATGCATGTGATCACCTGAGGTGTCCGACTGTCATTCAAAGAGGACAGGTGGTCAGGGCCCTGTCTTCTGTAAAGAGGTTAGGACAGGGCCCGTAATGGAGTCCTGTCGTCACAGTCAATCAGAGTGCAATTCTTAAGAATGCGCTGGTACAAGGTAGATTGTTTAAGTACCAAGCCAAGTGTCCGTATGGTGAAAGAAGGATCATATCCACGGTATAAAAGGCATTTGATGGTTCTAAAAAATATCGATGGTAATTCTGTCTACATTTGATCCTTCTTATTTTGCTAATTATGTCATCATAAAATGCATCAATGACTTACAATGTATCTATCTATATAAATTTAATTCTATATTAACACATTGCTTGTGAATTCAAATATCCATGAATACGATACCAAAGAGTATTAATTTATGAAAAAGAAACGGAAAACAAAAGTCTTGGAAAAGGAGTACAGAAAGAGGAAGATATTTTATTGGTCCCGGTTATATATTATATTTATATTTTTTTCCGACACAAGTTTCACAATCTTTGGCCATTTCTTCATATTTTGGATTGAGGATCACTGACGAGGGTAAATTACCCGACATGTGCATGTCTGGTTAATGCTGCAAATTTTTCTGGTCTTAAATGAAGCTATGAATTTGAAGAACTTATGTATAGCCACCATATTTAACGATAATCACATACAAAAACACAAAAAGATTAACATAAAAAAATCTAAGGTCAACATTGAGTTAAATTGAAACATGAAATCTCACAAATTGAAAAAAAACCAAAATGCATCCGGGCCGATTCAGAGGCCTTTTGTTATGTAAATTTCTTTAATTTTCAACAAATGACGAAGTCACAAAACATTGCATTTCAATAAACAAGTTTAGTACCGATGCTCGAGGTCGAATGGGAGGAAATCCAGTTATTGAATATATAAAGGGCGAAGTTAATTTTTTTTATATTTTGACATATTGTTCACTTGTTAGGCACGGTCCATTTGATATTCTGGGGGGGGGGCTTGGGTTTTTTTCGAAAAAAATAATTTTGCTCTGAATTTTGATGAAAAAAATAAATTTGCTTATGGTGTGACAGAAAAAAATAATCTTGCTCTTACAAATTATCTGAATTTAAAGAATTACCATAAAATTTTGCTGAAATTCTCGAATTTTTCCGGCTCGCTTCGCTCGCCGCACTTTTTTGTCTATCAAAAAAAATTTTGGCTCGCTTCGCTCGTCAAAGATTTCTATCAAACATTATTTAATAATGTCAAAGTTCATTTGAAGATATCAAAAGTGTTAGCAATATTTATGTATTACTATTAATACATGTTGCATGTATCCCATAGAGTCTAATTTCATGTTCTTGTGAGTTTGGAAGGAGAACTTCATGCAATTATTCACCAATTTACAAATTCAACATTTAAAAATTTGTCTAGAAAACCTTCCCCACAGACCCTCTTATATGCATGTACCTTATATAATTTTTTTTTATTTAGAATTGTATTGTAAAAATCTAGTTTTATCTCTCTATTTAGAATTGAATTGAATACTTGCATAAAAATAAAGTATATATCAATATTTAGAGTTTAGAGCCCCGGTCCGAGGCGAAAAAAATAGTCTTGCTCCGACAAAAAAACCCAAGCCCCCCCCCCCCCCCCCCCCCCCCACCCCCCCCCCCCCCCCCCCCCCCCAGAATATCAAATGGACCGTGCCTTAGGACTTTTTTATTTTTAAATTGTATATTCAGGATGCAAAGGTTGTACAAGATTCAGTCCTACATAGTTTGAAAGGCAGTAATCCAAACTATGTCATTTTTGCTGAGAATACCATTTTAACGGCCTTTGAAAATCTCAAGTGCTTTGTAGGTGGCAAAATTGTTTTACTCGTATTCATAAGATATAGGCAATTTCCTACCTAGATTAGAAATATGGAGTCGTGCACTCTTTGCGAAGTAAATGTACAAATTTAAATTCGAGATATAAAACTACAGGTCATTTGGCTGTGTCTGAAAATCACTTTGGTGTATTATAAAGTATGATGATGAGGATTAACTAACCGAAACACGTATCTGGTGCATTAAAAAATCCCCTCCTTTCTTTTTTAGTCAAGGTAACGAGTTGGAAAACTTCAATTTTCTTTTTATCTACACTTATTGTCCTTTGCAGTATGGAACAGTTAAACACGCTCCATGCGATTGAATGTTTCAAGTATACTAAATTAATTTCCTTACAGCTCTGTCGCTTGGATTTGACAACATACGTTACATTGTACCTTGCTATTTTGGAAACTTGTCATTTCATTCTCAAATATCATCGAAGTTAAAGGAGGTTAACAACATAGCACCATCACTCCACTGCTATTTTGGTAATATATTTTATTGAACTAAGCTGCTGAATCGACCCAACTCAAAATTTGGAGCCGTGAATTTTAATTAAAGAAATTAATTAGAGGGCGCTATTAAAATACATTTGGCTATATCTCTTATAAAAATAACACGGAAGTGTTAGAGTAAGGTTAAGTAAACGTTCAGCAAAGTTGAATAAAGAATCACTGATGAGGATTTTCTATCCGAAACACGTGTCTGGTGCATGAAAATTAGTATGAAATTTTACTCAAGAAGTTAACGAGTTGAAACAAGTTTTGACAAAATCTCTATTGATCTCATTTTTTGCGGATTCAAATATAATTGTAGTTACATGATTGGTCGAAATACATATACATAACGTTAGAAAGAAAATATATCGATATCCATGTCTCATGTATCTTTTTATGTATAATTATACATTGAAATCAACTTTATAAAAATAAAATCACATATATGCGATCCCTAATCACGTTTTTTTTTCTGACTTTACAATATAAAGGTAGTATATTTCTGTTTGATTCTGAAGGTTGTTTTTATGTTGAGATCGTGCTCCTTATCTTTTGTGCAAGTTGTCAATGTGCAAAAAAAACCCTTAATGCGCAGTAATCTAAAAAGTATGAAAAGTAGCTGTTATTTTATTTCATACCAAACTCCAAAATTATTGTGAAAGATTGCATCTTTTCGAATTAAAATACCTAAATTTCTCTGTAAACTTAAATCATTTCTAATTGAAATACTTACATGACGTACTCCTTTTGTACGCTTAAGTGTGCTGTCTAGATGCTCATTGTAAATGTCATATAATTATTCTATTTTTTGCATATGTGGAATTTTTGAATCATTTCAAGTGTAAACCATCTTTTGGTTGTTGAGACCGTATCAAAATTCCATTAATAACTCTTTTAGAATTCTATCCGAAAATTAGTGTCAGTTACTCACAAGAAACACTTGCTTTCAATAGGTATAAAATTCCACAATCCAAAATACTTCAATAACATTATCTTGATTTATAATAATCACTCAATTTGTGAATTATACATGAGCGCGCATTAAGGATAATACGGCTTTTAAAATACTTTCTTGGCAAGTGTACAAAACAAGTTGACAAGTTGCGCTTTGACTCTTTTTTCCGATATTTAGATAGAATGAACTGATAAGTTCAACAAAATTGAAAACTGTCCCTTCCACGCAGGCTTCTTGCAAACCTATGTATTATCTGATACCGAATCTTGGGGACTACATCAGGTTAAAGCGTTCACAAACTTTAACTTATACAGAAGTTATTTCATGGTGGCTCCATTTGCGGCTAAATGAACCGGAGCTAGATGAGTTGCTAACACGGACAGAATGCTTTCTTTGAATGTAGAAGGTCAATAAAACCTAAAGATAATAGATTTAGGTGTAGTGCATATGACACTTTCACATTTAATATGCATTAAGAATAACCTTTGCGTCAGAGGTGAAAGCAAAAGATGTATAGGCAGATAGAGGTTATTAATTTAAAGACCTAATCCGATATCAAATACTAAGTAAGTAGCCACACTAGAACAACACTTCTATCACGACCGAATGATAACTTACAACAAGAAATTGAAAGAATAAGTTTTACCTTATACCAGTGCTCGTATGCAAGTCATGGTTTTACGATGTCAAAGTATCTTCATACTTATAGGAAAATACTGAAGGCTAAATCAACAAATGAATATAAAACACAAAACTCTTAACCAAAAACTCACAAGCAATAAACATTTATTTCTTTCTCTGAAAATTTTGTATCGATGAAGCGCTTCATTTATTAATTTCTTTAGCGGCACCAACAATGACTCTCGTTTTCGTCCGTATATCTGTCAGTCACAAAAACTTTAACCTTGTTCATAACTTTTGATTGGTACTTTGGTATCAGTAGGCCCTGAAGGTAAAATATTTGTAATAATATGTCAAACTCAAAGGTCAAAGCCATAGGATCAAACATTTGGCATTCACGGAAAGGTCTTGTCACAAGGAATATACATGTGAAATATGAAAGCCCATTCACTTACCATTCAAAGTTATGAGGGTCATTTGTGACTTGAATGGTACTTTGCTTTCGCTCTTCATCAATTTGACATCATATATATTTAATTTACTATTTTGGAATGGAAACTTGTCATTTCATCCAAAAATATCGAAATTGAAGGAGGTTTACATCTTACCACCATCCCTTCAATGCTATTTTGAACATAATTTTTATTTGGAGATCGGAATCGACCCTACAGGAAATTTGGAGTCACGCACTCTCTGTAAAGTAAGTGCGTGACTACAAACCAGAGGGCGCTTCTGAAATAAATTTAGTGAGCTTATGAAAAGCAGTTTGGCTCGAAGCATCACTGATGTGGATTAAAGATCCGAAACACGTGTCTGGTTAAAAACAAATTAGTATGAAACTTTCTTCAAGAAAAGAGTTGGGACACTTCTGTATTATTGATAGGACATTCGTATTTAATATGTGTATTCTTTGTGGCAAGACCTTTCCGTGGATACCAACAAGGTGACTTTGACCTTAGAGTTTCACCTACTCAAAAAACTTTGACCTCGACCATAACTGGTCATGTTTTAAATGGCTAGTGATATGGCCGTCATGTTTCACACATGTACTCCTTGTGACAATAACTTTCCGTGGATACTAAAACGTTTGACTTTAACCTTGAAGTTTGACCTTTGAAAGAGCTTTCATATTTCACATGTGTATTCCTTGTAACAAGACCTTTCCGTGAATGCTAAATGGTTTATCCTGTGACATTGACCTTTGAGTCTGAGATACTTTTACAAATATTTTACATTCATAACTTAAGCTGATAGGGATTTCATATATGACCTTTCCCTTAGTACCAACAGTTTTTGCAATTTGACATTTACCTTGGAATTTAACCTATTTGTATTGTGATATACATGAGATACATTATAAAAACTTTAGTATCAGGGTCTGTTCGCATTTCTTTTTTTAAAAAATACCCGAAAGCGAAGGACCAAAGTATTTGAATTTGAGTTTTTACGTTTTGACTCTTTGGAGATTTTTTCAGATACATGTATATAGTTCTTTCATCTTAAATGATGTGAGATGATTGCTCTCGTTGTCCCCGTCTGGTTGTTCCTTTTCTCCCAACTAATGTGTGTGTTCTGCTGTGATCATGGCAACGTAATGGTTTGAAACATTTTTTATTCAATGTCAACATTGACGTGGATCGAGCTACAATTTATCCAACATTAGAACGGCCCTTTCCAAATACAATTGCAATGAATAAAACAATGTCACATGTGGCATGGTCAAATATGATAATAAATTACTGTATTTCAACCAAGTTTTGGAGTGCAGGGAGAAAAAGATCCGAAAGGGTGAAGATAAAGTGAGAGAGGAGGGTAAGGAAAGAGGGAGGAAGAATAATGTTGCCTGACTAAACTACTTTTTATTCGAATGTTAAACGTCTTCAAATTCAATAGCATCATTTAAGACCTGACATGCACGTTTCGGATACTAAACCCTCGTCAGTGATCCTCAGTCTAAACAATGTAAAATGGTCAAAAAGTATGAAAATTATTATGTCCAAAAATGTACCAAAAGACGTAGCAGAATGGGTGGGATATGATGCTACAGGACCCACTTTTTAGAAATTTCAAGATATCTAAAACCACTGAAGTGAATAGTAGAAGTTCATAAAACCTACCTCTTGATGAACCAAAGTATTGCAAGGCTAGTTGAATATATATAAATATTGTCCGTTACTGTAAGATCATCTATGCAATATAGAATGTTAAAGGTCTTCAAATTCGATAGCATCATTTAAGAACAGATAAATTTAATGCATGGACCCGACATGCACGTTTCGGGTACTTAACACTCGTCAGTGAGCATCAATCTAAACAATGTAATATGACAAAAGAGTGTGAAAATATTATGTCCAAAAGTGTACCGAAAAACGTAGGTAAGTTGATCCATACTAATAGGCAATAATGAGGATCTATTTTGAAAAAATCTTTCAGATAGGACAGAAGATCAAGGCTAAGTCTCCTCTGATAGTTTAGATGTTTCCCGTTATGGAGTCCCGTCGTCATGGTTGGTCAGTGAACAATGGTGAAATCAGTGAATGAAAGTCAAATACAAAAGCCGAAATCAGATTTAAAAAAAAACACACATTTGAAATGCTTACAAACTCTAGAGGACAGAACTTTCTTACGCGAAAAGAAAGACAGACTGAAACAATGGCTCAGCCCCATGGAAACACGAAGGATGACGTCGACATATCTAATGGGTTAAAGAAGATCCTGACGATAATCTCAACAGCACTCACAATAGAGCACTACGTTGAGCATCGACGGACACCTAGCAAGCTAGAGGTGGGATCAGGTGCCCGGGAGGAGTAAGCATCCCCTGTTGGCTAGCCGCACCCGCCGTCGATGTTAATGCACGATGAAGAACACAGTATATAAAATGCATGCACTGTCTGGCGTTATGTCTATATAGAAAGTGCTATGGCGACCATGTCAGGGAAATATATTTAAAACACTTACTGCCAAACCCCTCGCGGGGAACTTTTTTACGAGCTCCACACGGCAAAGGGCATAAGTGTGACACAAATGAGTTAAAGAAGATCCTGACGATAATCTCAACAGCACTCACAATAGAGCACATTCTCCATGGTCCAGTGCAAGTGCGAAATGTATTTTGAAATGCATTGTAGGTGGCGCTGTCAAAGAGCGCCGTGCTAAATTTGCAAAGACGAATTTCACATGTCTAATACAAGTATAGTATCCGAGTAAGTAGGGTAAAAAAGGAAGCCCAGCCAAATTTCTGTCTTAGCGTTACCCCAAACAAGGGGGAGTTTCGCTCACTGGCCACGGTATGCCACCTAGAACAAGAAAATTACCAAAATTGATTGTAAGTAGCGCCCACCCTAAACTTCATTTACAGATACATAGACGATGTGTTGTCCATCAATAAGGCACGGTCCATTTGATATTCTGGGGGGGGCTTGGGTTTTTTTCGAAAAAAATAATTTTGCTCTCAATTTTGGTGAAAAAAATTAATTTGCTTATGGTGTGACAGAAAAAAATAATCTTGCTCTTACAAATAATCTGAATTTGAAGAATTACCATAAAATTTCCCTAAAATTCTTGAAAAATTTCCGGCTCGCTTCGCTCGCCTCAGTTTTCAAATTGTACCAAAAATTTTTGGCTCGCTTCGCTCGCCATAGTTTTCTATCAAAATTACCTTATAGCATTTTAAGTTCAGATATTTGAAGGTATCAAAAGTTATACATGTATGTGAATGAAAAAGGGCTTCCTTAAAAGCTTAAATATATTATCAATATTTATGTATTGCTGTACGTTAATACAAATGTACATGTTGTATGTATCCCATAGAGTCATGTTCTTGTAAGCTTGGAAGGAGAACTTCAGTTATTTACCAATTTACAATTCTTAGTAACATTTAAAAAAATTGTCTAGGAGACCTTTTCTCTCAGACCCTCTTATACATGTTATATACATGTACCTTACATACATGTACCTTATATAAACTATTGAGAATTGTATTGTACAAATCTTTTATCTCTCTGTTTAAAAGTGAATTGAATACTTGCATAAAAATAAACTAATATATTAATATTTAGAGTTTTGAGTAAAAATATAAATGATTTATATTGATAAAACACAAACATTCTTAATATGCGCATCACGTTGCTAAAAAAAATTTCCTTGCTCCAACTTTGCCAGAAAAAAATAATTTTGCTCCGGTCCGGGGCGAAAAAAATAATCTTGCTCCGACAAAAAACCCAAGCCCCCCCCTGAATATCAAATGGACCATGCCTAATCAAAAATTTCGCGGATTACCTGAGCAGTATCTATCCTTCGGAGCTTGAAGTCAAAGAAACTACAGAGACAAATAATTCAGCATCCTATTTGGACATAATGTTGTCCGTCGACACTGATGGTCACATGAACACCTCACTCTATGACAAACGTGACGACTTGAATTTCAGCATTACAAACTTTCCTTTTCTGAGTAGCAACATCCCTTCATCGCCTGCTTATGGCGTGTGCATGTCTCAGTTGATACACTATGCCAGAGCAAGTACCAAATATACGGATTTTGTTCTGAGAGCAAGGCGTCTTTCAGATAAGCTTCTAGGTCAGGGATATTTTTGTGACCGACTTACAGCGTCACTGAGGAAGTTCTACGGTCGATATGGGGAACTCGTTATACACTATGATCTCCCACTCTCATGAATCGTGGATGATGTTCTGTCATAGACCATTTGACCCATCCAAGCAAAGATTGTACTCTTTGTCCTCCGAAATGGAAGTAACCGGATGTGACAGTTCTACCGAATTGAAGCGACGGGTGTTGCATGCAAGCAGGAGATGCTTACTCTTCCTGGGCACCTAGTCTCACTCCCATATCGCGAGGTTTTTGTTTGTTTGCTTTGGTTTCTGTTTTGTCTTCGGTTTCAGATTTTCTGAATTATTGATTTTGTGCTGTATACTGGGATGGTCATAATCCATATTTGTCATTAAAAACTAAATACAGAATTTCAGACAATTAAGAAGATTAATAGATTTAATGCAGTTTAATTATGTGTGCCGCTGCACAAATTAAATTTAACAGCAAAACATGCTTATCTAATTGCTTGATAAACTGAAAAGGGTTCGAGTTCTATGCATTTACTGTTTGTGACATATTTGTGAACATCGACAGCGAGTTCGACTAGCCAACAGGGGATGCTTACTCCTCCCGGGCAGGGGCACCTGGTCCCACCTCTAGCTTGCTAGGGGTCCGTCGATGCTCCGTTTGGTGCTCTATTGTGAGTGCTGTTGAGATTGTCGTCAGGATCTTCTTTAACTCATTATAAGGATCATTATATAAAAAAGGAAAACGATTGGAGAATTAGTGGCGAAAGAAAGGAGGGGATTGTGGCAGAATTGGTGACGAAAGACAAGTGCGCCTATTTGTGAATGAAAGTCAATCCCAATATCTAATTCATAATCAATAGGCATAACAATTATTGAAAAATTACAAGAAACAAAACAAAGATACCTTATTTCAATTTTGCATTGATGTCTTTGCCTTTGCCGTGTGGAGCTCGTAAAAAAGTTCCCCGCGAGGGGTTTGACAGTAAGTGTTTTGAATATATTTCCCTGACATTGTCGCCATAGCACCACCTCACTCTATGACAAACGTGACGACTTGAATTTCAGCATTACGAACTTTCCTTTTCTGAGTAGCAACATCCCTTCATCGCCTGCTTATGGCGTGTTCATATCTCAGTTGATACGCTATGCCAGAGCAAGTACCAAATATACGGATTTTGTTCTGAGAGCTAGGTGTCTTTCAGATAAGCTTCTCAGTCAGGGATATGTTTGTGACCGACTAACATCGTCACCGAGGAAGTTCTACGGTCGATATGGGGAAGTCGTCATACACTATGATGTCCCACTATCCAGAATGGTGGATGATGTTCTGTCATAGACCATTTGAACCATCCAACCAAAGATTGTACTCTATATCTTCCAAAATGGAAGTAACCGGATGCTCAACTACAAGTTTGTCTAGACATCTGACGTCAGCCCTCACGGCGGTAAAGGAACACGTTGCAAAATATTGTGAAACTGTTCTTAACAGGAATGATGTAAATTTATTTTGGTCTATTAAAAATTCCGGGGATGTGATTGACAAGATAAAATCTAGAAATTTTCAAGCCAATACGATTGCTTCATACGATTTTTCAAATATGTACACCACGCTTCCTCACGACAAGATCAATGATCAATTGTCCAAACTCATTAAATGGTGCTATAATCGAGAGGGGAAAATTTATATTTGTACATCTGAATCAAAGGGTTTCTTTTCCGCTACAGAATACAAATCATACAAATCATGGACATGTAGCGACCTGTGTAGTGCCTTGTCCTTCCTCTTGGACAACATTTATGTAAGATTTGGTGAGAATCTCTACAAGCAGGTTGTAGGGATTCCTATGGGTACAAATTGTGCGCCTCTTGTTGCAGATTTATTTTTATACACATATGAAAAGGAATTTATTCAAAATCTTCAAAAGCAAAGAAAACATGATGATGTGAAATGCTTCATTAGTACTTCTAGGTACCTGGATGATATTCTTACTATCGATAATCCTGTTTTTGAAAAGTATAAAGATGTTATTTATCCACAAGAATTGACTCTAAACAAGGCAAACTTTACAGACACTGAAACACCATTTTTGGACCTAAATATCAAAATTGTCAATGGAGAAATTCATACAAGTGTATATGACAAACGAGATGATTTTGGATTCAACATAGTAAATTTCCCCTGGCTTGACGGTGATGTCCCTAGATTACCGTCATACGGTATCTATATTTCACAGCTCATCCGGTATGCTAGAGCATGTACTGATGTTTTGGATTTTCATAATAGAAATCTACAAATTACAAAGAAACTTTTAGGTCAAGGTTTTCGCTTTCACAAACTAGTAAAGACTTTCTGGAAATTTTACAAAAATTATGATCAACTTCTTTTGAAATTCGGACCCATAAAAGCAACGGAGTATATTACTTTAGGTATTTCACAACCTGCATTTTATGGTGACATAATTAACAAAATAAGAAGGATCAAAGGTAGACAGCATATGTATCGAAAATGCGTCAGAGTCATCAAACGCCTTTTATACCGTGGATATGATCCTAATGTCACCAGACGGACACTAAGCTTGGTACTTGACCAATATACAGTCTTGTACGAGCGCATTCTTAAGACTTGCACTCTGACTGACTGTGACGACGGGACTCCATGACGGGCCCTGTCCAAACCTCTTTAGAGAAGACAGGGCCCCGACCACCTGTCCTCTCTGAATGTCAGTCGGACTCCTCGGGTGATTACATACATGAGCTCGCTACAGCCGGCAGAGCACGGACTGTATTACGCATGCCCTCTTTTTATATCCATTTACATATTCATCTGTGTCTCTGGGGCCTCTGCGTTTCGCGGTCTTGTTTGTGTGACGTCATCTTACAGTGAGGAGGTTGTTTTACACCACATTTGTACGTTCTTCGAGACCTCTAGGTAACTGGAGAAGTGAGAGGGTTGTGCGCACGTAATCCAGGATAACCACACCGTCTGCTATTTACTTGGCAGATGGCCGTCCTAAGTCGGCACCGGTTGCCCATTGGTCTCGTTGGTTTATGTGTAGTCTTTTATGTTTCTATGTTGTGAGTTGGTGTTCCTTGTCCCTTTTGCGTCTCTTTCTGTGGGTATCTGTTCTGTGTTTTTTGCATGGGTGTTTTGGGATTTTGCTGTGGGTGCTGCAACCTAGTGTTGTTGGAGATCCCCTCCTTTCTTTTCTACCGAATTGAAGCGACGGGCGTTGCATGCAAGCAGGAGATGCTTACTCTTCCTGGGCACCTAGTCTCACTCTCATATCGGGAGTTCGCTTCTTTTCATATGGTGGAAGTTTTTGTTTTTGTTTGCTTTGGTTCCTAATTTATCCTGATTTTGAATGCCTTCGGTTTCTGATGTTCTGAATTATCGATTTGTACTGTAGACAGGGATATGGTCATTATCCATATTTGTCATTTCTATATAGACATAACGTCTGACAGTGCATGAAGTTTATATATTGTTTTCATTTTCGTGCTTAAACATCGACGGCGGGTGCGGCTAGCCAACAGGGGATGCTTACTCCTCCCGGGCACCTGGTCCCGCCTCTGGCTTGCTGGGGGTCCGTCGATGCTTAATTTTGTATTCTATTGTGAGTGCTGTTGAGATTATCGTCAGGATCTTCTTTAACTCATTTGGAACACTGTCTTTGATTTTTTTTAGTCTATGTTCGACTCATTTTGATATTATTACAATGAAAGACTATTTTCCCCTGTGTTGTCACCACTTGTTGCAGGATATATTATTAAAATAATCTTTTGTGTAATCCTGATATGACAATGATGTTTTTCGAAATACGATATCATAATTATGCCCATTCTCCATGTATACCATGTTAATCATTTTATGAATATTAACGCCTTCATATGTGAAAAACAGATTTTGATCTAATCTAATAGGCGTCTGCAAACGTATGATTACCCATTATAACAATATTTACCCGGTGCGCAAAAATTTTAATAAAGCTGTCCAGGTTTTAATAATCTCACTTCCTTGATTATAAGTTGGTCTGTAATCTAATCATTTAATGTCAAAAATTAGATCTAAATTAGAAGCTCCAAATAATTGCATAAAAAGTCAATTTTGAAAAAAAATTACATGATGAAATAATTAGAAAATAAAGTCAAAAAGTGTTCGTATTCTATTCAATTAACTTCAAGTTTAAGATATTGTATTGCTTCTAATTTGAATACACCAAAATGTTTCTTAAATTGATTAATTAAGCATAAGAATGTTTTATGTCAGAAATTTGTATATAGTATTAGAACGGTTTGTGGCGAAATTTGCTAATAATTTACAAAAACTTTATTAAAGAAGTAAGCTTACAAAACTAAATATATGCGTTGAACTCAGTAAAAATGGTGCAAAATGTTATCCGAAATTTTATACCGCGATCGGGAGAACTTGTATTGCATAATCCGAGCATTCGCTTATTTTATTCAAAAACGGAATGCAATCTTACAAAGAGTGTAAAGTATAACCAAGGTTAAAACGAATTACAACTTAGAAATGTGATCAATGAATAAAATTCAAACATACGACCCAAGAATCACAATCGACAGGCGTACAAATTCTTTTAAAATATAAAATTCAGTGAAACATATGACCCGGAAATCAAAATTTATAGGCGTACACATTCTATAAAAAAAATATAAACTTAAGTTAAACATATGCCCAAAAAATCACAAACAATAGGCGTATACATTCAATAAAAATATATACTTCAGTTAAATATATGACCTAAAAATCACAACCAATAGGCGTACACATTCTATAAAGATATAAACTTCTGTTAAACATATGACCAAAAATCAAAATTTATAGGCGTACACATTCTATAAAATTATAAAATACAGTTAAATATATGACCTAAAAATCACAAGCAATAGACGCACAAATTCTATGAAAATCTAAAATTCAGTTAAACACACAATCAATAGGCACACATGTACGCATTTTATAAAAATATAAATTCAACAAAGACAAGGAGTTTCTCAAGAGTGAAGAGAGCGTAAAATACTGAGTCGAGAAATACAATCAGCATCACATCACGGAGACAGCACAGTTCAATATGGTGCTCTATTGTGAGTGCTGTTGTGATTGCCGTCAGGATCTTCTTTACATCAATTGTGTCACACTTATGCCCTTTGCCGTGTGGAGCTCGTAAAAAGGGTTTGACAGTAAGTATTTTGAATGTTTTCCCTGACATGGTTGCCATAGCACTTTCTATATAGACATAACCTCAGACAATGTATGTTTTGTGGATATTGTTTTCAATTTCGTGCGTGAACATCGACGGCGGGTGCGGCCAGCCAAACAGGGGATGCTTACTCATCCCGAGCACCTGGTCCCACCTCTAGCTTGCTAGGGGTCCGTCGATGCTCAAATTAGTGCTCTATTGTGAGTACTGTTGAGATTGCTGTCAGGATCTTCTTTAACTCATAATAGCAAAACTTTATTTTACAACATATTAATGTCTCGTGTTGGCTCAGATGTGGGCGTGAAGGGTCCTTGAAGCAGAATGAAACCGGAATACGTGTAGAAACCGAAAGAGACCGGATAGCCAACGACCCTACCCTTCCACATGAAACCCGTTGGCGACCACTGTGCTAATCAAGCCGTCAGAGATTTTCTATATGAACAATCGCCAGAGTCAAGTGCAAATACGAAATGATTGTAGGTGGCGCTACTGAAATAAGACGGCCTCTACATGTACAAATATCAAAGTAGTTAAAATACATTCAAATAAACAACAAAAATTGAAATCCTGTCTTTAATAGTATGTTGATGGAATTCAAACTTGGATAACAAAACTAAATTAAATTCTGATTTCATGGATTAATGGAAGCGAAATATTCTTTGATGATTATTCATATCTTTGGTGATAAGTTTATTTTTGGTTTTGGTGACAATAAAGATTATCGGAAAGGTATAATGACATTAAATCTATGTTTCATTGAAGATAAAAAAAATTTGTCTTATGATACGTAAATGATCTCCATTCAATCTTTCTAGTATCGACAACAGCGTACATTACTCGCCCATAGGACCACAACAAACGGCGCACATCTGACAAAATATGTTTCAACAGGGAACGACAAGACATACATAACCCACACCAAATTAACCTTCAAAGAATCAGAGCAGACACATGGATGAAAATACATTAATGAAGAAAGGCCAAGTGAAATGTTCAACGTCTTCAAATTCAATAGCATCATTCAAGAACTGATAAATTTGCAGCATGGACCAGACATGCACGTTTCGGGTACTTAACCCTCTTCAATGATCCCTCAATCTGAACAATGTAATATGGCCAAAGAGTGTGAAAGCTATTATGTCCCAAATGCACCGAAAGATGTAGCAGGATGGATGGGATATGATGCTACAGGACCCACATTTTAGACATTTCAAGAAATTATGATAACAGAGAATTTCGACTGTGTTGAAGGAACGATCAACCGAAGTTGATCGAACTTGGCTACATCTGCCCTCGGGGACTCCTGGTCCACCAGCAATGACACTCACAAAGTGATACAAAAGTTAAACGTCTTCAAATTCAATAGCATCATTTAAGACCTGATAAATTTGCAGCATGGACCAGACATGCACGTTTCGTGTACTTAACCTTCGTCAGTGATCCTCAATCTAAACAATGTATGTGGTCAAAGAGTATGAAAGTTTCTATGTCCAAAATGTATCGAAAGACGAAGCAGGATGGATGGGATATATGCTACAGGACCCACGGTTTAGACATTTCAAGAATTTCGAATACGTTGAAGAAACGATCAACCGAAGTTGATCGAACTTGGCTACATGTGCCCTCGGGGACTCCTAGTCCACCAGCAGTGACACTCACCAAGTGGTACAAATGTTAAACGTCTTCAAATTCAATAGAATCATTTAAGGACTGATAAATTTAGGATATGCAATAAACTGAAGAGTGGGTACGTGACCTCCTTCCCTCTCTCTCTGTAAAGACATCTTCGATGATACATACATGTTTATAATAGTACTGATAAGTTCGAACATTCCGAAATCAAAGAATGGAAATCAATTGAAATCGAAATATATAAGGCAAGTTAGTTTTTTGTCCGGTTTGTTGAAATAATTTATAGGTCCCCCTCCCCCACACTTTCCCCCTCAGAATCAGATTGTCCACCCGTAAGTTTCTCTTACAGACGATTGGTCCTTTTAACAAAAATGGTGTGATTTTAGTATCCTTCACAGGCTTTAAAATGAGATATAAATAATTTTATCTAAGATGAAATGAGTCCATAGATCCGTTCCCAAAAAATAAAGAAACGATGACGAACAGAGACGATTGTCTTTCGTTTTAACGTTCCTATAAATTGCAAACTGCAGAGTGTAAACTCACATAAAATAGATCATGATGGAAAAGGACAAACTTATTTGGTCGGTCAGGCGTGAAAAAGTTATTGAAATTACTTCGGAATTAACTCTGCATTACTCGTCTTTTATGTCACAGTCCATCGAATGAATTCCATCAATCGCTCTCTTAATTCGTTCTGATATGTTACTTTCAATTTATGTAATGTCGTGCCGAAGCTGCCTGATCCTGAAAACATTGTGACAAGACAAGAAAAGCAATCTCCGATAATTGGAAGAGAAAAGCATTTGTATGGTAACTACTAGTTCGCTTCAGTTCACTTTGCTGATGGCCAAATTGAAACAAATCAGCGGGGCTCTTAAGGTCTTCCTTTACGGGAAAACTTCTTGAAATAATTAGTATACTTCTTAGAATTAATGACAAAACAAGATTAACATCAAATTGAAACAAGAGCTCTTAATAAAACCTTTTTCCGATTTGATTAGCATTACCGAAGTTTGCGACATTCAATCGTGCATTGAAAATTGTAATTCGTATTAATTCTCACATCATTAGCAATTTGATGGTTTCTTATAGATTGTTTTCCTATTTCTCGGCGAAAAATAATTGCACGGAAATCCTTTTTGTGACGACGCTAAAAGTTCATCACGACAGTTATAATATCAAAAGTGCACATTTTACGAAAATACTTTAGCTAAGCAATGGTAGCCGTTTCTTTTCAAAACAATATTGAGAAATAGTTTATTGTCATGGTCGAGTTACTTCTTTGATTATACTTACAGTAACAGAAAAGAACTCAGCCCTCAATATACTCTAGCTACCACGATCATTCTCATATTTAATGTCATTATTTCTGGACATTGTCTCAAATTTCTAACCTGGGTCCTGTAGCATCATATCCCAGCCGTCTTGCTACGTCTTTCGGTATATTTAGGACATAATTTTCACAGATATTGGCCATATTACATTGTTTAAATTGAGGATCACTGACGAGGGTTAAATACCCGAAACGTACATGTCTGGTCCATGCTGTAAATTTATCTGCTCTAAAATGATGCTAATGAATTTGAAGACGTGTAACATTATTAACAAGAGTGGACTACAAAATACAGCATCTTAAGCGACTTTGTACAAAAGAAATTGTCCGGTTATAACTTATGTCACATTCAAGGTCTTTGCTATCTCGTTATCTTTGAGGATAGCTTTTTTTTAAAATTATTTAAATAAAAAATCTAAACCCGTGGTCGAGATTGCTACTTCTTTGAATCTACTTACAGTAACAGGAGAGAACTCAGCCCTCAATATACTCTAGCTTCCTCAATCATTCTCATATTCAATGTCATTTTTAATTTTCATGAGATGTTGAAAATTTAGTATCCTTGAAATATCCTTTTTTATTGGTAATTAGCTGCACATGTCTATTAGATACACTAGTTTTAAACGGTCAGCTTGAGTAAAATTGTGAAAAAGATTCATTTTTTGTTTGTTTACTTACTATTGGTACACACTGTACATCAAGTTGTAAAAGGAAGTCGATAGTGTACGGTAAAATGCGGTTTTCTTGTTTTAAGTGATTTACTTGCAGTAATTGACATACTTGTAGATCATCTTTTAAATACATCGTGTTCGCTTAGAATTCATCTATCTTTTAGTTTCATTGATGTATTTTTTTCAAATTTATTATACATTAAAAGTAATGGATGTTAGAAATTGTGCTTCTGTCTATATGGACTTTTTGGATTGGCACAAACGGGGAAAATACATATAAGTAAACTTTGATCAGAGGTAAAAAAAAACATTTCAAAGAAAAATGGGCAATCTGAAAAATATTTTGAAAGAATTGACATTTTTTAATTTGAATATAAAACAAAAAATTAAATTAAATTCAAAAATTTGATTTATTATTGAGCAGTTTCATTTCCAACATCAGACCAGTTCGATGACAATGGGCAGTGACGTATAATTGTTATTGATTCCATCCAAATAATTACCATTTTGGTTTACATCGTGCGTTAGAATATTAGAGCTTTTACGCAAGACGACACAAATCAGATCGTGGTTGCTTTCATATGCAAATATGTATTCATTGCTAATTTAACAAATTTAATAGAAGGATTAACTAAGATTAGCTAGATCCTCATGAATATTTCCGAACGTTGAGGAATTTATATCGGACAGATATAGGCGATAATTGATAGACATCATAATTCCGATATTCCGTGTAACATTGTCAATTACAACGACGATTGTCCTTCCTGATAGACAGGCTGTAAATTTGCGCATCTGTTTGGATCATCCTTTAATTAAAATCCGCTATCTTCGCCACACATGAATGCATTCGAAATTTGTCAGAGGCCAAATAGTTAATTACAACTGTCTTTTCTAGAATTCATTTCCCCAAAATGATGTCTTTATATTTGAAATTACGATCAATCACTCGGGTAGGATTTCTAGTTCTTGTTTTATTTTGTTTTATTTATTAATTTTTTTGTGTTAAGAAGGTGGGGTGCTCTTGGTTAAATAAAGACTTTTCTGTATGAGGGGTTTTAATCTCCATACGTTGTTTTTATATATTTTGAACAAAAAGGTAGAAATCTATAAATCGGTAACTATCTATGAAATGATAATCGTCTTCGTAAATTTATGTTATGTCATCCATGCATTGATGTGTCTGCATTTATTGTTTCCTGGGACTTTTATTCGGAAATTTGGAATTTCATCCTAAAATATCATCGAAATTAAAGGTGGTGAACATCTTAGCAACATCCCTCCAATACTCATGATTTATTTTATTACTGTAACGTTTGTATTAATATCGCGAAAATAATCCCCGTGTGAAAATTACAACCAGTATATATGACTAAAGGAAATGCTCCCGATTACACCCACACGAACTGTTTTCAATGGTCAATTTGCCCCCCCCCCCTAACGAAACTTCCACGTTTACAGTAAACTAGTGTATCTCTATGGAATTTGGAGCCGCGCACTCTTAGCAATACAGATAGACGAAATCCAGATATCAAACTAGAGAGCGCCACTGAAAATCGCCAATGATGAGGATTTAATAACCGAAAGACGTTTTTTGGTGCATTCAAATTGATTGGAAATGTTGTTCAAAACGGTTCCTTTTTTGGAACACTCCAATTTTCTTGTGGGCATTAAGTGTCTCATTTTCGGTGTTGTTTGTTGAAGTTGTTTTATCCGACGTTCGTTGTTTGCTAAAATCGTGTGGATGTGTTCCGCTGTAGTCAGTGCAAGGTTGTTTTGCTGGATATCTTTTTTGTAACTGTCTACTACTAGTTTGGTTTTTTTTGGGGGGGAGGTGTTTCTTCTGAAGGGTCAGATGGAAGCGAGGTCCCCATCGCTTTGAATCCCTCAGAATATTACAACAAGAATTTTATAAAACCTACAAATGTAAGAGTTTAGAGAAGTCATAAGTTGGGTTTCATAATTAATAATCGTGAATAGTACCATAACAAAAAGTACAGAGAACTGTCTTTCCGGTTGAACTAATGGTATTGAGCATGGAGACAGTGATATGCAAAAAGGAATATTCGTGACATAACTCTAATATTCGGTGTGGCCCCATGTCATGTTCTAGTAAAAAGAGTGTTTCAATTAAGTCTTTAAATAGCAGATCATTCACTGATAGACAGCATTTTGGAAGTTTTTCTTTTGAGAGAAAAAATAACCCGTGAACGAATATTTACATAATTAAATCCCTTTAGTTTTCAAAGTCGAGCAAGGTTCATTAAATTTGAAGAAAGAAAAACAAAGACTTTGTTGACTCCGTCTCAACTTATAAGTTAATTAACAGCTTCGTTATTTTTCCTTCCTCACTAATGAAAAGAACGCAACGTCAGTCAGAGAAATTCGAGACTGGCAAAAGCAATCTCTTAAATCATTTACACCTTCATTTGCGTGCAATTCCAAACATAATCTCGGTCCAAAACAAAGAAATGAACTTTTGACAATAATTTTTCATGTGCCAGTTTTCCGACTATTCTTTTATGGGTTTTTGTTTGCAATTCAAAGGGTACTGTTACAAATATTTGACTATAATAGAACCCCTCACTGGAACAGTTTTGTTTGGCGAGAAAGTTATCATGAAATCTTATCCTCGAGAACGACTATAAATAATCCGAAATCGAGCATAAATATGGCTAATTATGGAGAAATTATACACTTTATATGTAAATTTGAAGTAGAAGTAAATAGGAGATGCAGATTTCCAACTTGCCCATATCAATAGGCGTGGTTTTGGCTTTATTCCAATGCCCAATCATAGTAATTTGAAAACAATTATACAATAGGAGAATAGTTGACATTTGTTCCGGAATCGCTAACCCTACACGGTCTCATCGGTTCCTTCCGAATTCAATATACTTGAGTCAGGTGTTAGTGGGTACCTGATAAAAAATATTTTCTCTCTTAGAGTAGTGGAAACATTTCTGTATCATAAAGGGAAGACTTGGATCACCTATCATGAGTTATTTTAGGCAGTACACGAAAAAAGAAAATCCGGTGTATATATACTTTTTAAATTCTTTACTATTTCATCAATTTTTAGAGTAATAGAATATGCAACTGTTATACCATAAGTCGGGGTTAATTATTTTGTTTTATCTATTTTGTTTTACAAAAATACTTACGAAAAGGTTTTAGGAATTTTCGTAACTTTCATCAACAAATAAAAGCTTGAAATTGTTTTCACTTTAGATTATGTTGTCCTTCTCTATAGCATTTCTATATACTAAATACAAATTCCGAAACAAAACATCTCAATTTTTAGTTTGTAAGAAGTACTAGGCGATCAAAGGTTACGAAAATTCCTCAAATTTTTCGTAAATATTTTTGTAAAACAGGCTCCTGAACTCTTATCATAGATAAGCTGTTTGGACGAAAACAAGACATGGATGTTTCGGATAATAAAGTCAAAGGAGGGAGGGAATCTCCAACCAGACCCTTTTGCAGCACCAACAGCAAAACACCCGATGCGAAAATAACTTAATAATCGGATAATAAAGTCAAAGTGTCATATCTGACCAGTAAAGAACCATTGTGTAACATAATGTGATGGTGCCAAGTTGAATCAGTTCCATGTGATCATGGGGTTTTATTATTCTTATTGTTAGCGAAATAAATATTTCCCTTTTCATTCATAAGATTTTTTATTTGTTCACAATTTGAAATTCGATAATTGTTTTATCCTTCTCATTTTGTATAATAATAGAAAAATAAAACATCTCGTAAAGGTCAATCACAAAAAGGAGACAAATCACAAATGTCAATCTATAAAACGAAGGAGATCAATCACAAAAACGAGATCAATCACTAAAACGAGATCAATCACAAAAACGAGACCAATCACAAATGGTAACATATAGAAGGAAGGATACCAATCACAAATGGCAACATATAGAAAAAGGAGACCAATCACAAATTACAACATATAGAAAGAGGGAGACCAATCACAAATGGCAACATATTAATAGAAGGAGATCAATCACAAAAAAGAAGGAGACCTATCACAAATGGCAACATATGGAAAAAAGGAGATCAATCACAAAAAGAAGGAGACCAATCACAAATGGCAATATATAAAATGAAGGAGAACAATCACAAAGAGAAGGAGACCAATCACACATTGCAACATGTAAAAAGAAGGAGATCAATCACAAAAAGAAGGATCACAAATTGCAACCTATAAAACGAAGGAGATCAATCACAAAAAGGAGACCAATCACACATTGGAACATATAAAAAGAAGGAGATCAATCACAAAAAGGAGACCAATTACAAATGGCAACATACGACAAAAAGGAGATCAATCACAAAAAGAAGGAGACCAATCACAAATGACAACATATAAAAAGAAGGAGACCAATCACAAATGGCAACATATAAAAAGAAGGAGACCAATCACAAATTGCTACATATAAAAAGAATGGAGACCAATCTGCACCCGATACTTTAAATCTCTAAATTTGATTAATTATTCGAAAACTAAGGGAGATCTTCTTGAAGGCACATCTCTTTTCTTAGCTGGTTCTTCGTAATGAATAATAGGTCATAAAATAAATATCAAGGTAAGGCAAAAGCATTTGAATTTCCATTGGAACAGTTGCGAACCTCGGAATGAACAACGTTCCGAATTGAGCATCCCCAACATGCCGAAGAGTGTATACTTGTTGAAATGTACATACTATGCACTATATAATTATAACAATATAACAGCAATGTAACATATATATCACAGAAGAAATTTATATACGATGATCTATATTTATTGCAATATAACAACAATATAACATATATATCACAGAATTAATGTACATACGATGATCCGTAATTATTACAATATAACATATATCACAGAAGAAATATACATACGATGATCTATAATTATTACAATATATATGCACAACCAATGTAATTCCCTGAGATGTTACTATTGAAAGAAACGTGCTGCAATTCGTGTATTAACACTCGTGACGTCACAATGCATAAGATCTAAAGAAACATGCCGCGACGGCTGTTCTAACCTGCAAACTGAGCCCGCGGTGACCTGAATTTTAACGTCACCTTTTTACCTAGAAAACGCGATTTCAGAAAACAAGAATGAAATAGACAACTATGGTGCATATATATAGAATAAATGTCATAATTTGTGTTTTGTTACGGGTATACAACACACAGCAAATGCATTTATCGCATGAAATGCGCTAACGCGCATTACATGTACGATAAATGCACTTGCTGTGTGTTGTATACCCGTAACAAAACACAAATTAAGACACTTATTCTCTATATAACAACAATTTAACATATATATCACAGAAGAAATGTGTATTCGATGATTTATAATTATTTCAATATAACAACAATATGATATATATATATATCAATATCGATAATAATCATGTTCCTGGAGGTTCCGCTGTAGCATATCAAGTCATAAAATTCCTCTTTTGTAAATATTCATAATTATATTATTTTGAACATAGATTTTATTTGTATATGCCACTGAATCGACCCTACAGGAAATTTGTAACCGCGTAGTCTCTGTAAATTAAATACACAAATTTAAATTCTAAAAATAAAACCATAGGGCGCGAATGAAATGAATTTGGGAGGCTTATGAAAAACACTTTAGCTGGAACTATCATTGCATAATAATTGGTTTGAAATTTTCTTCAAGAAGGTATAGAGTTTATTTGTATATGCTACTGAATCGACCCTACAGGGAAATTTGTAACCGCGTAGTCTCTGTAAATTAAATACACAAATTTAAATTCTAAAAGTATAACCCGAGGGCGCGAATGAAATGAATTTGGGAGGCTTATGAAAAACACTTTTGCTGGAAGCATCACTGATAAGAATTGTCTGTTGCATAATAAATTGGTTTGAAATTTTCTTCAAGAAGGTATAGAGTTGGAGCCCTCCGCATTATTCGCATATATTTATTCATGCGTGTATAAAAAAAATACGTAACTAGTGGCGCACAGATAGGACCCATAGGAATTCAGATCGTTCAAGTCACAACAAAAAGTACGAATTTCTTTTAGCTCTCGAACACAATTCCCCTGCACTGACTTGAAATATGACAAATAGTGATAATGACCATATCCCTGTTTACAAGCACAAAATCGATAATTCAGAAAATCAGAAACCGAAGGCATACAAAATCAGGATAAAACAGGAACCAAAGCAAACAAACAAAAACCTCCACCATATGAAAAGAAGCGAACTCCCGATATGGGAATGAGATCAGGTGCCCAGGAAGAGTAAGCATCTCCTGCTTGCATGCAACACCCGCCGCTTCAATTCGATTAGAACTGTCACATCCGTTTACTTCCATTTCGGAAGACATAGAGTACAATCTTTGGTTGGATGGTTCAAAAGGTCTATGACAGAATATCATCCACCATTCTGGAGGGTGGGACATCATAGTGTATGACGAGTTCCTCATATCGACCGTAGAACTTCCTCAGTGACGATGTTAGTCGGTCACAAACATATCCCTGACTGAGAAGCTTATCTGAAAGACGCCTATCTCTCAGAACAAAATCCGTATATTTGGTACTTGCTCTGGCATAGCGTATCAACTGAGATATGAACACGCCATAAGCAGGCGATGAAGGGATGTTGCTACTCAGAAAGGAAAGTTTGTAATGCTGAAATTGATGTCGTCACGTTTGTCATATTCTGTGTATTTAGATGTAGTGAACTGTTTTAAAACGGAGAAGTATTCCCTCTTGCATAGTTTGTTCTTAGCTGACTTTTTGATCATTAATAGAATTTAGTTCTTTAACTATTACCTTGGTTTCCTCCATTCTGGCCTCGAGTATCACTGTTGCGACATTGCTTATTTTTAATGGCCATAAATTTATTTAAAAATTGTTTATATGCAAGCAAGAGATGCTGACTCTATCTGGGAACCTGGTCTCACTCCCATACTGGGAGTTCACTTCTTTACATGTGTTGGGTGTTTTTCTTTGTTTGCTTTGGTCCTTGTTTTTGTATGCCTTTTGGATTATCAATTTTGTACTATGTATTGGGATATGGTCATTATCCATATTTGTCATTAAACAGAAGAAATGTATCAAAATTTTATGACATAATAAAAATACGTAAGAGAATGCCCTAAAATCGATTGATTGTATTAATTTATATTATTCTATAAAACATCATAATTCAATTGTATAATATTTCAACCAAAAGCTTCACTTTTGTCATTCACACTCATTTTGCTCCGTTTACAATTTTTTGTGTGGGAGGAAATACCTTCTTTATACATTTTGTAGGGTAATTTATTTCTCGTTTAATGGATGACGGCCCTCTTTACAAATGGTTTTCAATATAGATAAAGATGATGTTAAATTATCTTGGTCAATAATTTATAAAATAATGATACTATACTATTTACTAGACAAAACTTAAGTTTGAATACAAAAGTTTGGGACGTAACAAATATTCATTTGCTTGAGGCAGGGATATTTTTTTAATTAAGTAGTGCTACTTTATTCAAATTAGCTTCGATTAATTTCTGTTTCAAATTTCTCATCAATAATTTAAAGTAGTCATTGATAAAAGGAGTGACAAATAAAACCTTGGATACTAAAGAAATATGCACGCGGCTGTTTGTTAATTGGTCACATGACACGAGAAAGGGTGGTGATTTGAAATTGATCACATGACTCAAGAAAACGTTGTGATTGACACTCATTCATGACGTTGCGGTTGTTCTCATTCGCGTGATCCATGATAACACATTTTGGCTTTGTGTGTGCTTTTCACTCATTGCTTTATACAGCATTTGTCAATGGACCTAATAATCAGGAAAATCGTGTATGTTTCACCCAATGCATTAAACGCTGGACCTTCAAGTAGTCACTTTCGGGCAGTAATATGCTCATTCTACTTTACATTTTCCCTATAGTAAGAGAAAGCCTATATTGGTGGCTTGTTTTTGTTTCTCTAAGGGTGGTCTCTTTGGTTAAGTCATTTCATATTGTAAAGGAAGCAGTTTACTTCTCTATGCACCCCTGCAAATATTGAGGTATATGTGTATTTTTTACCATCTCAACGCCAAGTCTTGTTTGGATTGAAATAATTTGAGAGTTAGCATCTCCTGTTGCTAGCAACACCGTTCACGTAGTCCAGGCGGAAGAAATCATATCCGTTAAATTTGGTGTTATTTTCGATGATTCGTACCTGAAATATCTTCCACTAGCACCAGTAAAAAACCAGATTGTACTTCATGCTCCTGCACTGTAAGTCGAACACTTTCTCTCTAAGGTCGTTCCACTCTCTTCTTCGGTTTATTTTTTGTTTCGATGCGATCTTCTAATTGTGGAGATCCCTCGTTATCATGTCGAGGTCACTGCACTTTGTATCAAACTCGTCAATTTTACAAGACACAAATTCTTCTGAAGTTTTAAAGTCACTGGTCGTCCTCTCCTTCCATCCTCGTAATTGTAGCGATGACTGCTCTATCGATCCGTTGTATATCTGTCTCCAAAATTTCAAGTCTGTCCAACGTTTCATTGTAATGTCCAGCTTTTCATGTACTCCGTCCGAATTTTGCGTATCCAAAGTACTAAGCAATACAGGAGCAGCTGAGCTGGCGGTCTCTATGCCTATACATGTATTGATGTCACTGGACCGTTTGAAATACTTACACCATTTTCTAGCTTTTCTGTCGTTTTGCAGGAGTTCCATGTAAGACTCCATTCAGAGCATACAATAAACTACTCAGAAGTTGTGTCATTGTTGTTCATCACGCTTGAATCACTTTGACAATTAGATTCCTTGTCTCATTTCCTTGTTTTGGAGTTTCTTCTAATCTCCTCCACAATTCAAAACACACATTTCCCTTTGTCGCGTAACATCAGGTTTCAGATAAATTTTCAATTTTTCGGCCACTCATTTGGTTTTATTTCAGAGCAGCTTAATCCATTTCTGTCTGCATAGCTATATGTACATACACATCGCTGCTTTTGGACTACTGGTATTAACCTTGAAAGTCTTATCTATCTGTATCTGGTTTCAAGGCACTTCAGTTCTGACTTGAAAGAAGGGAGGAGATCTCCAACAAGACCCCGTTGCAGCATCAACAGCAAAACATCCGATGCAAAAACACAAAAGACGAGTACAGCACGAGACGGAAAAGAGACACACGACATGTAAACATCAAACACAAAAGACTACACATAAACTTGAAATCTTCTTTGTCTAAATTTGGTAAATTATGAAGCCGAAAAGCGTCTCTCTCCTTTCCTCAGCTTGGTCTGGTCAATTTTGGAAAATATATACAGTATTTAGTTTTTCCATTATAAGCTATTCGGAATTCCGATATTTTGGTCACGAGTACCAATGATTAATTTGTGAAATTATCATTCGCTATTTGACTTATCCTGTTTCCCTTGCATTGTCGTAGCGCATAATGGAGACGATGAATGGGCATAAACGCGGTCATATAATGCAAGGGCTAAGATCAACGGACTCGACCATGAGATCATTTTACAAGGCAAATGTAGCCGCAACAAAAAGTAAATCCAAAAGCAACAATGAGAAAAATGAAATATATGTTTCTTTCATTTTAGGTTTTTTTTTTTTTGGAGTGTGTTTTATGATGAATTTCAATGCTTTATTGATGAGAGCTTCTGAAGGTGGCCATGTCACATTTTCTGCACTCTTTAAGAAGTACATTTTCTAAGAATCCTACGACATCTTTGCGTTAATTGATTTTCTTTGACAAGCAAATATTCCATTATGTCTGTCTTCCCATTTATTGGCAAACTAAACATTCCAAGGGATTACCGGAATTAGTCAAATATCCGCTACTGAAGTAAACCAAGGGAAAATCAAGCTATCTTTACCGAGCAACGCATTACATTTCTTCATACGATGCCACTATTCTGCAGCGGGCTCGGTATCTCGATAAACCTTAATCCCGTGGAATGGGTTTCGGCCATCTTGTTCTTATCTCCACAATCGTCGAAAAACTTTAATGGTCCTATTTGCATGCAAAAATACGCGAGACAATCTCATTTCTTGTATGGTTTGTTTAACCATGTAATTGAAGTGATATTCACTAAGAAAATGTCGAGACATCAATGTCCAAACTAATTAAATTTGAATTAATCAACACGACTCAGAATAGCGAAATTATTCAAAGCGATTGAGTGTGTATTTGGAATACTAGGAAATTGAGGATATGTTGTATTAGGTTGAATGTGCATAATGTATTTCCTTCGTATTGTTTCATAATCATATTATATTAGAAAAGACATTTTATGAAGTGTATGGAGAAGTAGCAAATTATGATAGCAATTATGATATAACTTGTAATAGATTAATTTGCATACGTCTTTTAATAATGTAAGAAACATATCTTTGATATGAAAATAATGATAGGCCTTAATAATACACATGCACACACAAACATATGCAAGCACAACATGTAAGAAATAATTTGTAACAGTCCAAAATATCTTATTTCAATATACAAATGTACTTCAAATTAAATTCTAAAAATAAAACCAGAGGGCGCTAGTGAAATGAATATGGGCGGCGTATGAAAAAGCACTTTGGCTGGAAGCATCACTGATGAGAATTTGATATTCGAAGCACGTGTTTGGTGCATGAAAATTGGTTTAAAATTTTCTTCAAGAAGGTATAGATTTGGAACCCTTCCGTTTTATCAGTATATCACGACTTCAACATCAAAGTCACAAATCTCCCATTCTTGAGTAGTAACATCCCTTCGTCCCCTACATATGATGTATCTATATGCCAATTGATGCGCTATTCCATGGCGAGCTCAAACTACAAAGACTTCTAAGGGAAAATTAATTTAGAAACTTTTTAGCGAGGGATATATTCTAGCAACTGATTGTTTTTGACAATACAATGAAACTATTAAAAATTAAAATACTTTCCACCATTGTGTCTATATTGTTAAAAATAAAAACACAAACACTCGTTTACACAAATGATATAAATAAAAACACAAACACTCGTTTACACAAATAGATGAGCTTTATGAGGGATCCCTTCCCTCTGGAAGAAATATTTCAATCTACTGTATATTGTTTAAAGCTATGTAAGGGAGAATAGCCAAAAACTATCCATTTTGTCAGAGAAAGTACTGATCGTGGCCCGTCATGGCCCGAGATCAGTTCTTTCTCTGACATCATGCATAGCTCCAGGCTTTCCTCCTACTTAAAACATGACACCTTTTGTTTTAATACAGGACAGTCACATGTAGATCTCTTTACGGAAATTTGGACACCTCAAAATTAAGAACCATTATTATTAAAATAATGGACAGTTACAGGTAACTTAATGGACAGTTACAGGTAAACTTTTGGACGAAAAAGGATCATATTGAGACAATATCGCATAGATAGAACCGATAAGACAATGTGATAACGATAGATCCATACAACAACATCGAATTACCTTTTCTGTACAGATGAAGAGACAGGTTTCGGCAGCAATCAGAAAATATATACTCTTCCCGGGTATCTGATATCATCCTCATTTGGGATTCCATCCTTGCTCCGTTGTAGAATGTTTTGAATTTGTCATAGTTTTGTATGTCGATAATTATAAATAAATTGGGGTTTTTAATTAGGATTTGAGTTTTGTGTTTCATTCATTAGAAAAGAACAAAGGCGCATTTGTCGTATATTCATAAAAACACCCTTCTTTAAGCATCGTTTTTATCGTTGATAATACGTCAAATGATATAGATAACATGACTTGTTAAAAAATATGTCTTTCTAGGCTACATTTATGGCGTGCTGATAGAATTCCAATACGCACAAACATCGCTCCACTTGCATATAGAGAATATGTGTCTTAATTTATGTTTTGTTACGGGTATGCAACACACAGCTACTGTAGTGCATTTATCTTGCATGTAATGCGCATTAGCGCATTTCATGCGATAAATGCGCTTGCTGAGTGTTGCATACCCGTAAATAAACACAAACATTACATTTATTCTATATAGTCACAACCAATGTAATTCCCGGAGATGAAATTATTGAAAGGAGCGTGCATTCATTTCGCATGAAAACGCTCATGACGTAACAGTGCATACAATCTAAAGAAACACGCCGCGACGAACCCTCGGTGACCTGAATTTTAAATGAGTTAAAGGAGATCCTGACGATAATCTCAACAGCACTCACAATAGAGCACCAAATTGAGCATCGATTGACCCCTAGCAAGCTAGAGGTGGGACCAGGTGCCCGGGAGGAGTAAGCATCCCCTGTTGGCTAGCCGCACCCGCCGTCGATGTTCACGCACGAAAATGAAAAGAATATATAAAATACATGCACTGTCTGAGGCCACGTCTATATAGAAAGTGCTATGGCGAAAATGTCAGGGAAAAATATTCAAAACACTTACTGTCAAACCCCTCGCGGGGAACTTTTTTACGAGCTCCACACGGCAAAGGGCATAAAGTCACCTTTTTACCTAGAAAAAGGCGATTTCAGAAAATAAGAATGAAACGGACAACACACAGCAAGTGCAATTATCGCATGAAATGCGCTAACGCGCATTACATTGCGGAAGTGTTCCAACTCTATACCTTCCGAAGGAAATTTCAGACCAAGTTAGTATGCACCAGACACGTGTTTCGGATATTCAATCCTCATCAGTGATGCTTCCATCCAAAGTGATTTTCAAACACAACCAAAATTAATTTCAGTAGCGCCCTCTGGTTATATTTTTTAAAATTAAATTTGTTCAATTTGCACACAGAAAGAACGCGGCTCCAGATTTCCTGTCGGGTCGATTCAGTAGCATATCCAAATAAAATCTATGGTCAAATTTGCATAGGAGGGATGGAGCTAAGATGTTAACCTCCTTTAATTTCGATGATATTTTTGTTTCCGAAATAGCAAAATAATATTTATGACGTCAAATTGTGCCAAGTGAAAGCTTCTTTCAGGAGACAGAGCCGGAAAGAAGTAAAATACACGTACGATAAATACATTTGATGTGTGTTGCATACCCGTAACAAAACAAAAATTAAGACCCTTATTCTCTTTATATATGTGCACCACAGTTGTCAGTTGTATTCTTTGTTTTTCTGAAATCGTGGTTTCCAGATAAAAAGATGACGTAAGAATTTAGGTCACCGCGGGTTCAGTTTGCAGGTTAGAACAGCCACCGCAGCATGTTTTATGCATTGTGACGTCACGAGCGTTTACATGCGAAATGCAATACGTTCTTTTCAATATTTTCATATGAGGGAATTGAGCCTTCCGACTGCGGGGAAAAATGCAAAATTTCGTGACGTCACAATACTTTTACCTCGGACAAACAAGCTACGAACCTCGGTCAACATCGAAATTACATTGTGACGTCATGGATTTTCTCATATTTTTCCCGCGTTCGGAAGGGGTACCCTTATGTTTGGAGTCATATCTTTATCATTTATGAAACTGAGTACCTGTATAGACCCTTTCACATTATCTGCGGTACTAAATTTGAATGCCAGTTCCGGGGGACAACGAATAGATTGCGCATGCACCAGTGACGTCATTTGATTGTTCTAGGACGTTTAGCGCGGATCATGTTTCGTTTGTTTCGCGGAAAACATCTTGGAACAATCAAATTACGTCACTGGTGCAATGCGAAAGGGTCTATTCTATTTTTTCTTCATCTACATACATAATATCATGAAATATTAAAAAACGAACAAAATTCATCTGTTTCTTTTTGCAAAAAGTTGGATTTAGTATATGTTATTGGTAAAAATGTGATAAATTATAAGGGGTACCCTTATGTTTGGAGACATATCATACTTAGATTTATGTTAGAATATCATTTTATGTGTTATATTTCTTCTATATGACTTGTTATCATAAAATAAAACAAAATAAATAAACATACTATTATCATTACTTAATTTTGAGGACGTTCTTCAGTCGCTATGGGGATGTTATAAAAGCATATGAGATCCCCCTTTCCAGAATGATCAGTGACATTCTACATTGTGATTGAATGGCTGTTATCATCACCAAACAAGACGTACTTACCTGATATGTACATCAAAATGTACATCTAGACAATCACCGAATTTGACAGGTTTCAATGGAGCTGTTGCGACGGGTCTTGCATGCAATCAGGAGACGCTGACTCTCCCCGTGCATCTGGTCTCACTTCGGAATGTTGTTCATTCCGGGGTTCGCAACCGTTTCGATGGAAATTTTCACTATTTTGCCTTGCCTTCTCGACTTTGAGACTGAATAACGGTTAGGTACTTCCTTGATGTTTATATTAATTTGGAGGGTTCAAAAGCATATCTGTATATTTGATATTCCTCAATCTTATTGTGCAAGGGTACCTTTCTATAATGTACTGTATCTTTGATGAAAAATATTACATAATATGTCTGTGTTTTATTTCTCATTTTGACCATTTCGTTTAGGAAAAAAACCTTAAATACATATTTCATCTGTTATAATATAATGAACAAACTCCAGAGTCCAGTGCAAATGTTTAACATCTTCAAATGCATAAGGATCATTTAAGGAGGGTTTGAATACCAAGATGGCGGCGGCACAATTTGCTTTCTCGCTTCCTAGGAAAAGTACAGTCTTAACTCCCTTAAAACATTTGATACTTTGATTGATATACGCATTTGCGTATCCTGATGAAGTTTGAATAATTTCCGGCGTCATTTGAAGAAATTATGGCGAATTTAGAAATTTAGGACTTTGGGAGTTTTATCCATGAGCAAACCACGACGTCATTTCGACGCAATCGGGAAAAATGGCGTCACAAACCTTCGCATTTAAAATGCAATAAAAACATTATTAATAAACGTATTGCATTGAAACTTAGCATGTATAAAATAGAAAATTAAAGCTTCATTACAGTATATTCGTTGAAAAATTTACGTTACTGGAAAGCGGATGTCACTTCATTGAAAATGGACGATTTTGGAAGAAAAAATTGGAAAATATAAAGCCTTGTAATATTTTAATCCTAAATTCAATTTTCCCCATTTAATCATGAAATCATCTCTGGACATTCTTGATAATTTTGATAGTTTTTGACAAAGATTCATCCACAGGATTCCTAATTATTAACTAGCAACTACATTAAATTGGCCCGAAATTGCAATTTTTTAGCGACAGTGTCATCTTTTATTCAAGTATCCTGCCTATGTTTAAAACACAATTCATTTTATCTTTTCCATACGTAAGTGCAATATATTTATGGTTATTTTGGAAGTTAAATCAAAATTAATTTCCAATAGGTTTACGAGAACTGGAATGACACTTTCAATATTATGACGTCATCAAGAAATTCACGAAAACGTCAACTAATGCATATTTAAAAGTATCGTAGAAAATTTTCCTGTGGATAGAATCAAATGTAAGTTTGTATAGTCAAGGAAAGACAAGATATATATAATTTCAGAAATATTTAGAAAAATTGAATTTGGCGTCTAAGTGTTCAATACCTCCTTAAGAACAGGTAAATATGCAGCACGGACCAGACATGCACGTTTCGGGTATTTAACCCTCGTCAGTGATCCTCAATAAAAACAATAGCAATCCAAGGAATGCTTGTGTCGCCTGCGAAGCGGCCTATTCTAGGAGGTGGATCACATGGTTCAAAATTACTGGTATCACTATAAAAGTCTTGTCTAATGAAATTCATCTGTAAAATAGCAGACCTCTTATTTACCAATTGAAAGATATGGTCAATCTCAAATTTTCAGAAAATAGTGTCAATCAACTAGGTCAAGGTCCCTACCTAAATACTTTGGTAACAAAACAAAGGTCACATCATAAGAAATATATGTGTGAAGTATTAAAGCCTTATATCACTTAGCAATCAAAAGATATACGCAATCCTTAGAAAAAAGGTCAAATATGTAGGTCAAGGTCACTAGGTAAAAAATTATGGTATGTTTCAAAAAGTCTTGTCACAAAGAATACACATGTAAAATATCAAAGACTTATCACTAACCTATCAAAAGATATAGCGAATCCCAACTTTTTTGAAAAATAGGTCAAATATCTATTTCAAGGTCACAAGGTCAAAAATCATGGTATGTGCAGAAAGGTCTTGTTACAAGGAATACACAAGTGAAATTTCAAAGCCTTATCCCTTACAAATCAAAAGATATATACAATCTTAATTTTTTGTTAAAGTAGGTCAAATATATAGGTCAAGGTCACTAGGTCAAAATTATGGTATGTGAAGAAATGTCTTGTTACAATCAATACACATGTGAAATATCAAAGTTCTATCACTAACCATTCAAAAGATATAGCAAATTTTAACTTTTTTTGAAAAGTAGGTCAAATATCTAGGTCAAGGTCACAAATTATGGTATGTTTACAAAGGTCTAGTCACAAGGAATACTTGTGTGAAATATCAAAGCCCTATCCCTTACCAATCAAAAGATATAAGCAATCTTATTATTTTTGAAAAGTAGGTCAAATATGTAGGTCAAGGTCACTAGGTCAAAAATTATGGTATGTGTAGAAAGGTCTTGTCACAAGGAATACACATGTGAAATATCAAAGCCCTATCACTTACCATTCAAAAGTTATGGGCTGTGACACCCAAAGTGTGACAGACAGACAGACGGACTGACGGACGGACGGACGGACAGACGGACAAAGTGATCCCTAAGTGTCGCTATGCTTCGCAGGCGACACAACAATGTAATATGGCCAAAGAGTGTGAAAATTATATATGTTATTACATAGCAGGATGGGTGGGATATAAGGACGGAATACATTGTAGGTAGCGCTTTAAAAGCGGTGCCGTGCTGAATACATGTTGTAGTAAAGTTTAAACATCAAATATATTATGAATCATGTTACATAATATTATGCAATTTATAGTATCTAACTAAATATGACCAAAAAAGAGCTTAAGGCTTATTTCAATTTCTCTCTTATTATGGAAAACAAGGGAGAGTTTCGCTCATTGGTCCTGGGTATGAGAGCCTTGAACAAGAAAATTACCAAAAATGATTGTAAGCAGCGCCACCATGAATAAATAAGATGTACATTATACTGTTGTCGGAAGAGTTTCCGGACGATTTTGAGGGTTTTTAAGCGATAGCTCCTGTGTCCTTTGGTGGAAAATGTTCAAATTTCTCTCAAATAATGATTCGCCCTTCCCACAGATGTACATATTGAAAAAAAAAAGATGGATTTATCTAGAAATATGGTTTTTAGACCGATTTTATGACACTAAATTTCGGCCGTTTTTCGCAAATCACTGGAACAGCTTCCGAACACCTGATTTTAAAGCTGTCGATTTCGATCAATTTTGGGCCAATCAGGATGAATTTTGGAAGCTATTTTCTACATTCTTTTCTACAAACCACAGTGTAAAAATTATTTTGGAAAAAGAACCGAAACTAGATTTAAAACGCATGTTTCTTGGCGACTTCCCCTATATGTGCTGTATAAAAAGGGACAGAATGGGGTAAAAAGGAGGTACAACAGGGCAAATTAGATGTAAATTTTTTTTTATAATTTGAAATTTCCATATTAAAATCTACAAAATTGTCTGAAAAATGTTAAAATAAGTTCCTTCAAAGCACTTGAAAAGGACGAGTGACCGGAAACTGTTTCTGTCCGGAAACTGTTCTGACACCAGTATTGAATAATGCAATTCCATTGATCCTAAAGTCTGCCAAACATTATAATTTCTTTAAGAAATGAGTCTTATATTTTTTCTGTTGATACAGGTATCACCCGAAAAAAATGGACAGAAAACTGCTTCAATGCGCGAATTTCATTCACTGCTTGAATTTTATTCACTGTTTGAATTTCATTCACTGCTTGAATCTTATTCTTTGCTTGAATTTTATTCACTGATTGAATTTCATTCACTGCTTGGATTTCATTCACTGCTTGCTTTGAAAGTGGTTATCACGGCAATTGAAAAAAAAATGGATTTTCGAGAGTTTTGCGAAGGATTCAAACCCAATTCGTGTGAAAGAAAATTGTTTATTAAAACTATTACTTACACGATATTTTTAATGAAAACTATCAGTCTCAAAATTTCCTTAGCAAACTTTATTAGTTTTTATTCTATCAAAATAAGCATTACTTATGTAGTTGTATAATTGTGGTAAATAGAAGGCAGAGGAAACAAAATTACCTAAATTTCTTATTAGTTCTCTTTGATAACCTGTCTTTCATGACCTTCGACACAAATTAGTTTTATATTTCCTCCAAAACATTTTAAATATATCTATTAACAGATTTTGATAGATAATATAGCAAAACATACAAGGTATTACTTTCCACCTATTAACTTGAGAGTATGAAATTAGTGCGATAGTTAAAATTGTTCGCTTACAAATTAGAGAGACACGCTTTCCATTGTCTTCCTTTTGTTATTTTCTGCCTATTTCTTTCTTCAGAGGATATATAATCTAAGTAATTAGTATAGTTTTCAGTTTAAGATTTCGATAGATCACTGAAATGGGCACAGTATCTTCAAAAGACAAACCCAATACTGTTAATTTAATCTTAATTACTGTTAATTGATTGAGAGATGTTAAAGAAACAAAGGGTTTCGATTCCTAATGACATCGATTTACGCCAGTTTTTGTTTCAAATCTTTGTTTTTTGTTGTTTGAAAAGCAGGAAATGTAAGAAAATCAAAATTCAATTACACCAAATTACCCTTGAAAATCAAAGGTAGAAATTTCCTTAACGGCCCTTAGTACAAGCTTTGAATCTGAATCGAATTTCTTTTTTTCGCATTAACGAATTCAATTAACAGAAACGTTTACCCTTGTGGTTCTGCAGGTGTCCCTTCCGTTAAGATGAAAACAGGGGAGTATTGTATTTATGTGATGTTTTAGTGTAGACAAATGGTTTTTAGAGGACATTTCTCTTGAAACTTCCTATTTTCGAAATAATGCGTTTTAAACACGATGTTAACGTTTTCTCGAGAATTTTTTTTTTTTTTTTTTTTTTTTGTAAAGTTAAATTGATTCAAATTATTACAAATGATTAACTCAGTCACAACAAACAAATTCATATCGTCACGATTCATTATCATGAAAATTAACAAATGATGCACTTTTAAGTATTGTGAGCACTTAATGTTTAAGTTTTGCAATGAAATATGCATTTGAAATCAAATCAGGAAAAAATACGTAACATCAATACGATGAAAGTAACAGGATCAGGAATGAAAATCAAACACAAAAATCAGATTCAAAAAATAATTTATTGATCACTATGCATACAAATCATGAAAATTCAAAACAAAACATATTGTCTCGAATATGCTGCAAAGGAGGACCGTAAATCCCTAATGGAGATGAGATCAGGTGCCCGGGGTGAGTAAGTATTTCCTGTGTGCTAGCAACTGACAAAAAGTAAAAAATAGTGAATGTGTCAGATCCGGTGTTTTGGATTCTTTCAAGCTGAATTTTCTTATGTAGATTGAGGATCACTGACGAGGGTTAAGTACCCGAAACGTTCATGCCTGGTCCATGCTGCAAATTTATCTGTTCTTAAATGATGGTATTCAATTTGAAGACGTTAAACATTTCAACATTCTGGTCAACAAGATGCTATGGTGTTTTTACGTTTTCAGTGTATCGTCCAAAACAGTTTGCAGTTACAAAGTCATTTGTCCTTGGATGAGAAGTTAGCTCTATTACCGTTGCAAGTCTTTAATTGTGTACTTCTCAGATGTATGTTTCGGAATGGAAGTCCTCATCTTTTGAACTTTTTGCCAAAATTATGGTCCTCAAACAATAAGACTGTGAATCTAATATATATTTCATCCCCCCCCCCCAAAAAAATAATTACGAGGTTTAATTTATTTTCTTCATACAAGACTGTTCTCCTTGATGCTTTCAAAATATTTACGGATACTATCTGCTCATTATACAAACTATAATTGCTTTCTAATTTTATTTCCTCTAATAACTTCTCTTTTTTTTCATTTTCGAGGCAAATACAATTTTTCTTTCCTTTGAAATTCAGAGACGTTTGTGTACGGTATTTGTGGAATCTTTATGTAAAATTGCTGCAAAATCCAATACCGAAGAGAATGTCGCTTTTTCTGAATTCTATAATTTGTGAGTCAATAGAAAAATCCAAAAGCATAGATAGCTAATAAATACCCGGATTCACTGGGCGTTGTTAAAAAACTTGAAGAGTCGAACAGCAAACCACTCATTTATGAGTGATTTTCGGTCATTCGACCCTCTTTATCGTCCCCTATCTTATGTTTTGACCTCGTTGTTTTAATTCAGAATCTTTATCTAACACCTTAACTATAGATAAAGATCCATATTGCCAGCATTAGTGTGCTCTGGTATTTTAATTTTGAACACTAGTAAGCAGTCAGAATTTAAATGGCAACATACCTGATGTTTGCACTTATTTACCTGTATCGGCGTCTTATGATCTCTTCAGGTAGCTGATCAGCACTAATTACATGTTAATTGATATGTTCAAATTAGAGAGCGTAGAAATTCGGGAACCAGATCATATTTGATGCGCTCGTTGTTATTGTTGGTGTGGTACAAAGAATCAATATAATTGTTTGAGGAACATCTTTTATTCCAATAAAATAAAGAATTTGACCTGTACTAAATTAAGAAATTGAAATTCTATTTCAATTTCGTTTTTGTTTGTTTATTTACTTTTAATGCCCTTTTTGAACCATCATAGATATGAAAATAATAATATAAACATGAGTTATGTTAAAGTACAGTGCAGTAAAAGTACAGTAAAAAGTTCGATCTCGAAAATAATTTTGATTTGTTTCGAAGCATTTACACGATAACAGCAACTGCATTGATAAGATTTTAGACATACCCTTCTTCATCTCTAACTTCTCAAGATGTAGACAGACAACATGCAAAAATTGTTTTCATGTGATACTTTTGCTTCGGATAAGGACAAAGAAAAGTGGGTGAATAAATGTCAATAAAGTTTTTAAAAAGAATTTATGTGCTGATCATGTAAAATATCATCCGAATTTTCCAACATTTTCATTGACCTTAACACAAAACATAAAAATAACATTTTGGCTTGTTCTGGGTGTTATAAAGATGTTCCTTGAACTTTCTCAGAATTTTTTCTTTCAATTTTCCTTATCTATACTCGTAACTTCGTAGTTAAACAGAGACCCAGAATTTTAACATTTGTAGAAAAAAAAGTCTCCAACAAAACTCCGTAGCAACTACAACAAAACTTCATACGACACGAGGCAACGTTAGAGATCCAAGGACGACTGAAAACATTTGCTTTGTTGACTAAAGCAAGCTCGTATCAGTGTTTGAGGTTTTTAATGCGGTGTTCAGCAGAGACAACGTCGACAGCTTCTGCTTCCTTTAGCTAAGTATGAAGAGGATGCAATATTGAAAACAATGCTGTCTTTTGACATATACATTATCTCATTTAAATAATTTACAAAATGCAATTGAAATTGTAAATGAAAGCGTCAGCTGGCGTCTATAACAAAAATTGATTTGTGATGTAGATATCACATATAGAACTTTTCAAATCATGAACTCTCAACTCTTAATTTGTGTATACAGGGATTACATCTGGTTTGAGTACAAGTATATATAAAAAAAAATGGAAATTGTAAAATGAATGCGTCATCTGGAGTCGAGAAAAATGTTGGATTTGAGGCGTTGGTATCAAGATGCAATGCTCCGTACAATATTTATCTACGAAATCAAAGTTTCAAATGCAGGCCAAAATAATGATAAAAAAGGAGTGCATCTTTATCTTATCAAGACAAATCAAAATCGCATGGTCTAAAATGGAGTTTTACAACACTTGTCTACGCACCAACTTATGAAAATATGAGTGAAAGATGTATTACTTGAAGAGTACATTTATTCACATTACGTTATTTGAACAGAAGTAACTTCTGATAAGCATAAAAAATAGATATAAAATTGTTAGCTTGATGGAATAGATGTGAATTTATCCGAAAGATCGACGTACTAAATGACGATGCAAAACGTAAATTGTAGAATTAATGACCTGTAGATTTTTCAGTTCGGCGAATAGAATAATTTCTTGAATTACTTAAATTTACATACAATTTTCTGAATGGGAGAACATTCCTAGCTGTCGTTTATCCCGGTATGTGTCTGTTTAAGAAAAAAAAAATGAGCGTTTCAAATTTTCAATATTTACACGAAGTAAAAGTATACCATCAAACTTAAGGGTTTTGTCATGTTTTCCGATTTTGAAAAGACATATTGGACGCGCAAATGTTGCCTTTTATATCCATTCTATCTCTGAGTAGAAATTAGCCCTGTATGAATCTGTTTCAATATTTTCACGAATTCACCGTCAAATTTGGGGATTTGTCAAATTTTACCTCGAATTTAAGATAAATCTGTCAAAAATGTTGCCTTAAATTTGATTTTCATTCTGTTTCAGAGTAGAAATTGTCTTGACCAAAACAATATCTTAATATGGCATATGTAAATCTAATGGGTTTTATTTTCCTTGGCAAAGAAACACTTGCGGAGGAAATTCAATGAAATATACCTCCCAAAACAATATCAGAAATCAGCGCCGTATAGATAAGGCCGGTTTGATATAATAGTTCTTCAACAAATACATACTTGCCAGCAATTTCCATAGGTCAAATATCTGAGGCAATAAAATAGAGACGAATCTGACATTTTTGGCGATGACTTAATGATATTGATATAAAGTCATTATAAGATTGTAAACTGACAACAAAAAAGATCATCGCACTGGCGCTCGATCAAGCTTGCTAAATAAACTTGTTACAGGGAAATTATTTACGTCGCCTGTCCGACTAGACACCACGCGAACGGTCACGGTTAAAAAATCATTAATATTGGATACGACAACTTTCCATTTCTGAACATCGCCTTATTGAATCCTTGTTTTACGACTTGGCATACGCCATATGACGTAACATACGCAAGCCCTTGTATTTCATCCAAAAAAGTCGCCCGATAGAATTTTAATCTATTCGCACATAGCAAAGACTTCTTGAAGTTTTAAGCCGTATACGTAACATCTTCTTTGATATACTCGTATTTGTTCCTAGTTTTTTTAATCACTTAAAAAAAATAATCTTTAAATTTTGATTTTTAAAAAATTAAAAAAAAAAATTCTCTCTTTCTTTTTTTCAATTTTGTTCTTTCTGATGTTAATCTTATTGATTTAGTCCTTTTACTGACTTATATTTTTAAAGGAAAACAAACTACATTTTTAGTTATAAATCAATACCAATTTCATGTTTGAATTTTAATTACCTCCAAAATTACGAATATTAATGAGCCTCGTTTTGGCATTCTTGTCAACATGGTTTAAACCTCGCCTCATGATCATCCAATGGGCAACAATTCGTTTTCTGATAAAGACCTTCGTTACATCAAAAGCTAGCTATGCGATATTTAATCACTAATTCCTATGACAAATTTATCCCTCCGTGAATCTGGGAGAACTAGCAAAGTATCAAGTTACGATATTTATTTAAATGATGGCTTTTCGGATTCGTTATAATCAGGGCTATCATGCGGCAATGATCGGTCAGTAACTGCTGTTTACTTTTACACTGTGGTCTCAATAATGAAGTCGTCTCTCCCATAATGCCCGCCTCACTTTGTATTTCTTCTAATACTTTAGAAGTATTAATTCAATTTGAACTTTAGCAGATAATTTGTAATTTGCCGTTATAAATCAAATTCTAATCACGGACACATTCAAAGATCTGTCAATTGAAAATGTAGAGAGTTGCTGAAGTTTATTACCCATCCACATGGGAGGGCCTATCAAAATACCCGTCATGAACGAAGTGACTCGTGAACGACTTGTCCAACTGCCTACAACCGTCTGTTGACCGAAGGGTACCTGGACAAAATGAATAACGATTTTCACTGGAGTTTGGTTCTATATTTGGTTTTTTTTTTTTTAAATCTTTTTGGCGTTATTTTACATAAACTAAAATTATAGATTTCTGTAAGTGTGACCGTTGTTTTGCATTGGATTTGACAACATTTTCATCCAATTTTTCATCTTTAAATTGTGCTCTATTCTCAGTTTACATGTATTTGCATGAAAGAGCTGATATCCCTGTAAGATTTATTCGTAGATTCCCGCTAAAAACAAAATGACGAAATATCATGTTATATCGATTAGAGAAAGAAATTGTTAATTTTATTTTCACATGCATTCAAATTAATAAAAACGTGCTTTATAAAGTGTCCTCTGCTTTTTTGAGAACAAAATGAAGAGCTCGGCGAAAAAAAAAATCCCAAAACAAAACAAAACCGATCGCGCTTGTCAGCTGGTCGTATTGATGCATTAAGACATGAGATGTTAATACATGTTTAATTTGTAATCACAAAATACAAATGAGAGCATGTCATTTGGAGAGAGTGACGTGTTAGATATCATGTAAACATGACAGATTTCTGCTTGTAACGGTTATCATTTCTGGCAGATAATGATTTCACTGACATGACATGTGACAAAGAGTAATTAGAAGGTAAAACCGTGCTTACTGTGATGATTTAATTCTGGTCAGAGAATAAAAATTAGCATGAGCTTTATTGGATCAAGGGAAATTAAAAAAGACGATAGTTGTAGTCTTCTAGAATTTGTTTCTGAACGCAAGGCCAAATCATTGAAATGTTTTGTGTGTGGGGTTTTTGTTTTTGTTTTGTTTTTTTTTTGTTTTTTGGTTTTTTTTTTTTGGTTTGTTCGTTTGTTTGTTTGTTTGTTTGCTTGCTTTTTATTTTTTGGTCTCAGTCATTTTTAAAAGTTACCATTCCGTCAGGACAGAATTACCATAAATAGACATTCGTTTTGTCATTTTTATTTAAAAAACGTGTTTTATATATCCGGAAAAAAAGAGCAAATTATCTCGTGTGATGGAGGTCTCGATTATAATTCTCTTGAATTTCAAGAATTATCCCCAAAGGTACTTGCCAGTGGACGTGTAAAACACCGGTGTTTTTTTTTTTTTCAATTATTATTGCCTATAGCGTACTTGTATGTAGAATGTACTTAAAATATATCAATTGTGAAACATTGGTATAAATGAATACCTCCTGACAAGTTTCATCATACTCTCACAATGAGTTTTCTAATATATACCAATTTCGTATTATATAAGGTAATTCATGATCACTATTAATTCTATTTACTTGAATATTTGCATTTTGAATAAATCGAATGATGGTACTTTTCGATATATTTGTTTACCCATAATGCTAGTAGTGTAACATCGATGATTTACAAATACATTGAACCGGAAGTCACATCGTCAAATTCACTTTTCATTAAAATGCACTTCGCTGAAAATTCATTGGAAATGTTGAACAAATTGAGCTACCATTCATTAAGGACGTTGGGTTCTCATAATACGAGTGATGTCATAAACTTAAAATTGTTATTTTTCTTAACTGTAATAATGGAACATTGCTCTCATGTAAAATTAAGTTTTGGTTGTCAGAAGTATTTTAAGGTAAATAGCTTACAAAGTAGGCACCTTAATCCACTGTCAAATACAGTACTCAGATAACTATAAGTGGTGCTATAATTTAAAGCTGTACAGAAAATTATTCAATTTGTTTATTAATTTATTTTTTCACTTTTTTTAAAGCATGGGGTGGTAAGAAAACAAAATAATATAAAAGGGGAGAAAATCTTAATTTTTGTCATACTTAAGGACCCTTAAAAGTAGCATCTCATAAATGTAAAATATGGCTTTTAGCATACTGTGTAGGGTGAATAATTGTCAAAATATGTGCGACAAGGAGTGATGTCACTTTCAAAGTAATAACTAACCCATGATTGATGTCTTTAGTACATTATATTTTTTTAAAAAAATTATAAGGTTGCCTCGCAAAAAGAGAAGATATGGACAGAGTTTCCTCTGACTTCAAGGTTTTTTTACCAAAGTTTTGGCCTTTTCCAATAATAAAAAGATGAATAAGAATTAAATTTGCTCTGACATTCATTATTTATGTTCCCTCTTATAAGGCATATTGACTGCAATGAAAATAGTCTAGGCTTACCACCCAGAACATGAAATACAGATAGAATTTCCTCTGACTGCCCCTTTATCTACCTAGATTTCAGTAATTCTTTTCGATTTTGACATGTTTGCTACATATTTTTCTATCTTTTAATCCGAATTATCATAAGATTAATTATAGGTACACTGATAATTAACAATTGACAGGAAAGTATATTTGACATAATGCATCCGTTTACTTTTTTTTTGTTGATCAGTGCCAACTTTAAACGTTGACAAAGGGCTGCGTAGCATCTGTACCAACAATGCTGGTCATGCATGTTATATACCGATTTTGTCATTGATTCAAGCTATATACGAAACTCAATAAAACTTCAGCAAAACCTGCTCTTTTTCACGCTATTTGCGTTACAAGGTGCGCTGCACAGGATCTTCAAATACCTCCCCCCCCCCTTCCATCTCCTCCAGCGGATCGGCATCCGATCATCGAAGCGGATTATATTTTGTTTGTGTATCGGTTTTTGTCAATACATCGATTGACAGATTATTACTATAGTCATTGCTTATGATTTAATTAATAACTATTTAGGTATCTGGTTTACTTTGCAATTGACGAAATTAAAGCATTGTTGATGTTCAATTTCAAAACTGGCGACGTAATATTTGAACAGGGCCCCACGTTAATGACGTCATAACGTTTGTATAGGCGTAATACAGACACTATATGGAAACAATTAAATTAATAATATTTGCGTACCTCTAAATAGATTCAAGGAACGAGATATGAACATTTGCACAAAAGATTTTTTTTCTTGACAAATACTGACACCAACAAAACATGACAGGTGGATCTGTAATAATGCTTGACCAGGGACATTTACATTGATCATTTACTTTTTTAAAACACATTATTTTGTAAACGTGTACATGTATATTTTAATTTCATTTCGTCGTTAATGACGGGAAAAAATCAAGAGTAATAAGTGATTACAGAATCACGAGCGCATTCCTCCTTGTACCGCATGCTAGGCGGAAAGAGGATAAATATCTTTTTTTTCGACTTACAGTCTCTTATTTCTATTTTTTTTTTTTTTTTTTTTTTTTTTTTTTTGCGGTTTCCTTTCTTTCTTTTTTTACGCATCCGTTTGTATTCTTAATAAAAGTATACATGTATAAACATGAAGTTCGGAATAAATGAGAAATGAGGACGGACCAAGGATACATATATATATATATACAAACAGAATTATGTAAAGGAGCTCTCTGATCACAGAGCTGAGTTACTTTCTTCGGTAACCGAATACCAAAAGTCGATCGAAAATGGATGATATATACTTGTTACAAGTATATTTTTTTTCATTCCGACACTATTGTGTCATTCACATTCGATGTTACAGATAAAAAGAATGTCAAAAAATAAAACATATAATTTGTCATTTGCAAATTTATATGAAGATGGAGGATTTGTTGATGTCTTGTACAGATGATAAAAAGACACGATAAGAGTGTAAATGAGGTGAACTTGAGACGCGTCAACAAAAGATACTTTTTTTTTACCACATCATATTCAAAATTTAAGCGAATTAACGAAAAAAATAAATATTTTTTATGTGATCTCTCCCTCTCTCTCAACTTCCTGCGGAGCCCCTCTCATAACAAAAAAAACAGAAAACAAAACAAACAAGAAACAAAAAAGAAAACCCAAACAAACCAAAAAAAAAAAAAAAATAAAATGTTATGATCGCTGAGCGATATAGTCCCCTACCGGCGGCATATATTTATGTCCTGCAACTCTGCCTATGAATTACTCTTCAATTAAACATATATGATTTTAAATTAAACTTACTGTCTGCCCAGCTCAGTTCTGAGGTTTTATCTGCTTTATCGATTCGAAAAAGAGGTCAAGCGTGACGAAAGTTGAACTTGCTCTGTAACTATCCAAGACTAAGCTGAGAATCAAATTTCACCTGAATATCTCTATTTGTTGCAGAAAAAAGTCTGGAAAACTGACAAAAACTGAATATTCCAAGTCATAAAGGGGCATAACTCCTCGAAAAATAGGTCAAGCGTGACGAAAGTCACACTTGCTCTGTAACTATCCAAGACCAAGCTGTGTATCAAATTTCATCTGAATATCTCCAGTCGTTGCAGAAAAAAGCCCGGAAAACTGACAAAAACTGAATTTTCCAAGTCATCAAGGGGCATAACTCCGCGAAAAATGGGTCAAGCGTGACGAAAGTCACACTTGCTCTGTAACTATTCAAGACCAAGCTGTGTATCAAATTTCATCTGAATATCTCCATCCGTTGCAGAAAAAAGTCCGGAAAACTGACAAAAACTGAATTTTCCAAGTCATCAAGGGGCATAACTCCTCGAAAAATTGGTCAAGCGTGATGAAAGTCAAACTTGCTCTGTTACTATCCAAGACCAAGCTGTGTATCAAATTTCATCTGAATATCTCCATCCGTTGCAGAAAAAAGTCCGGAAAACTTATATTCGGACAGACGGAGGGACAGACGGACGGCCGGACAGAAAGACCGAGAGGAAACTAAGAGTCCCCTTCGGCGTTGCCGGTAGGGGACTAAAAAATAATAATAAAATAACGATCATAATCACTTGCAGTTTCGACAGTTTCCCAGCTCCCTCTCATTTTTCAAAATATTGGTTACGCGAATGCGTAATGAAGATTTCTTCGAAGTTTGCTGTGCTTTCTCTTTTCATTTCTTCGAAGTTTGATTTTATCTGTATCAATTTTTCAAATTTGTGTCATTTCATACTATTGACTCCATATTCGTTTGCTGAAATACGGCGTACAATCTTACAAGAGAACTTCGAGAACAAGATATCATAGCTGAGACGATAAAGCGCCGGACATGCATCAAGACGTTCATTCTGAATAGTCTACGTTCGGACTCGTATAAGGCGGATTTTCTTAGAGGGGAATCATCTTCTTGCTCTGGACAACATTTTTTTGGCTCGGTCTGAGTAGACTCCCTAATAGCATAAATAGTATGAAATATGCATATTCTTTTATACTCAATGCATTTTCTAATGTTATATATTTTCCATGACGTTTTCCATCGGCTCAATGTCAAAATTAGATGCGCACACTTTCTCATATTTCATTTTTGACACTTTTATTTACTTTTCACATTGTGTTTTAAAAAAGTTCATGAGCTTTACTTTAATTCTTCCAAAAATGTTACTAAGGAAACATTGGTGGATCCATCTCTTGAGTTGGGGAAGGGGGGGGGGGGGGGGGCGTAACATTTGCGAGGGGTCTGGGGACCGCCGAGGTCCAGGGCGGAGCCCTATTAGGGGAACTACGGCCCCCCCCATCCCCCCTTCCGAAACTCTTGCATTTCAGCCATTTAGAACCAATTTTCGTGACTGTAATTTGAATGGAAATTGATGCATTTGACAATAATATATGAACTAAGAGGTAGTAAATATTTACATACACATGTATGCATCTTTTTTGGGTAGATATTTATAGTTTTATACCTATGATTTGCAAATCTTAGGATTTGGGTGGGGGCGTATAATCCGTCACTGGGAAAAGGTTTGTCAAATATTGGCTACTTTCCGCTCAAATCACTTCGGAAACTGAATACCGATTTCAATCACTTTTTCATGCAAAAATATATGAAATAGATCGAACTTGCGTAGTCGTAAATTCGTTTGTTTTTGATTCTGACATATTGAGATGACGGTCCGTAATTGGATGGAAATCATATTATTTCAAATTCATTTCATATAAATCTGAACAGAATTTCTCTGTACAAGTACCAGTCTGCATACGAGAGTCATACATGGTGCATTTATGTTAATCTTTTCCGCGCTAGCGCGGGTTCTTTTCTAGTGCAGATTCGTTGCGTTTTAGATGATTTGGCGTCTCTCGGGGTATCTTTTCCAGTTTTTATTGAACACTTAAAATCCAAATATACTCATTAAAAGCCGGCATATGTATCAAATTTTAAATTACCTTCCGAATTGACAGGGCCTACAGAAAAATAAAATAGATCATGAAGCAATCCAAGTTCTGCAGCGTAACAGCTCATTTACACTTAGCGGGAAGGACGAACATTATTTTTACCGCGTGACGTCAAAAATTCTCACTGTGACGTAACGTTATTTGAACAAGGTTGTCGCAGCCAGCGGGTTTACAGCAACAAAAATTGATTCATTATGTATCATTATGTTTTTCTTTTTGTTATTTGATTAAACATATATAATTTTTTATTTTGTAAGCCCCCTGTTCATGTTTCTTACATTTTACGTCATTCCGACCGGTATACGATAGTTCGCGTTGCGCAGTGAATTCAAAATCGTCAGGAGCCAACTGCTTTAAGTCGGAAATTGTAAATATTTCCTCCATTAAGAGCATCGTCAGGACCGTTTAACTGGTTTCCACCTTCGCAACTTCCGAAAAATTAAAACATTATCGACAAACATGTATATAATGTCTAAATCAATTTTCCAAAAATGATACATTAAATTTTTGTTTACTCCATCGGGGAACTAAGATGAAATCAATGTAAAATCTTTGCTCACTTGTGTCGATATCCTTTGTTCTTTTGTACGAGAAAAGTTCGGCGAACAATGACTACCAAATTTTATGTTTACCGTTCGTGATATTAGAATCTTAGTAAATTATCTGACTGATTTATTAAAAGTAATATCTTTCAATTAGGGTATTATATTAAATGTTTTAAGCTCATTTTTCTAAAAATAAAATCTAAATACAATTTCAAAACCGCATAGTTGAAAGTAACCAATAAAAAGGACACTTCAAAACAAGGAGCACAGTAGTTATACGTATAAAAGGCACGTCACGTCCGGGGTACGCCGATGAAATTCTTTTATCTTAATTATTATTCAAGATTTTATCGGCGCAAATGTTGAAAAAAAGTATTTTAATGGCACATATTTACAATTTCTCTTAAAGAAAATTTAAAAAGTATTTTTCGATAATGAATCTATTCAGATATATTGCAGGGATCAAATTGCATCTTGTCTCATCTTCGTATTTACTATTATGTCAGCGCCACAGATTTTTCTGGCAATATATCCGTAAATGATCGTCTTCCCTCTATCTAAATACTCAGATATGGAGACTCTTTTCTCTTAATGAACCCTTATCAACACTTTTAAAAGCTCATAATGGAAAAGCAGATTTTGAGATAGAAATGGGATACGGACAAAAACAGGAGTTCAATACCCCAAAAAGACGTTAATTTGAATCCGAAATAAAGCGCAAATCTTCAAAGGGGTACTTTGCATATTTTCTAAGGCACTGATTATTTTGTCTGTTTAGTTAAGTTACTTTACGCAGGGGTATCTGTTTCTTCTAATTCTAAATAGCTTTGTAGAAAAACGTATCAACAAAGTACCTATTAATTATCTTCGGTGCTAATTATTTTCTGAAAGAATATGTTTGAAAAATGGACCAGAATTCCTTATTCATAAATCAAGATGTATACAATGTAGATATCAACAGGTTGAGTTATAAAAAGTTATATGAAATTAGCAAAGAGCGATAATGATCATATCAATTTGAACGAGTTTGTGGTAGGTTCGATGAGCAAAAAATTGTTTGAATATCTATGAAATTTATAAGATAATGGATATTCCAAATGCGGTTGATTCGATATGGATACGTGTATCTTTGAATGATTGTGAATTTTGAGTGTTTTGTTGGACCATTCAGTTTGGGTGTTATTGTGTGTCTGGTTGTTCCGATTTGTTTGCTGAAGTTGTTTTGTGGTTGTATGTGTGGAGGGGTTGCACTGTATTTTAGTCTGTTTCGTTGCATTTTCATTCTATTTTGGTGCACTGTTTTGTTCTGTTTGTCGTTTTGTTTTGTTCTTTTTTTATGTTTTGTTTTGTTGCACTGTTTTTGTATTTGATCTTTTTTTTTTGGTTTTTTTTTTTGGTGTCTGTTTTGTTGCATTGGGATTTTTTGTTTTGTTTTGTTTTGTTTTTTTGTTTTGTTTTTGTTTTGTTTTGTTTTGGGTTTTTTTGTGTCCGTTTCATTGCACTGCTTCGTTCTGTACGTTGAAGTTGCTTTGTCTCTTTGTTGATTTCTGTAATCCTGTGGGTGTGTTCCGCTGTGGTCAGTACCGGAGGGTCTTGCTGAAGATCTTATTTCCATATCCTTCACAAGTTTATAAACACTTTAATTGTGGTAGATTCGATATGCATCTATAAATGATGAAGAACTTATAAAGTTGTGGGCATTTCTGATACACACTATCCGAACTGTAAGAAATATCCTGTACACTATATGTTTAGTTGGTTTTAAATTTTCAGGTTGCGACAATGCAGAAGTCCTGAGTATCCAAAATGTGGTAGGTTCGCTATGTATGTACATCTTCAAATGATTACTAATTTCATAAGGTAATGGGCATTTCAAATGTGCCTGGTATCATTAAACAGGAGAGTACTATATTTGCTTTCCGTTTGGCAGTTTGTTTAATTTTCGCCGATATTCACCATTTTTCATTGTTCTTACGATCTCCCTAAATATTTAAACGGGACGAGTTCTCAAAATGGGATTCAACCTACCAGTTTTTGACATGTTCAATTAGTTTGCACATTAATGGCCCCCTTTTCTCCAAGTCGACATCTGTAAATGGTGCAGACTGCACCTACCATCTTCGTTAAATTGTTTTGTAACATCTATGTTAATAGTAGCTCTCCTTAAAGCATGCGCTTCATTTATGAGTAAATATCTATTGGAGTGCCATAATAGAAATAAGATACCTGGGTAAATTAAAATTCAGAGAGTAAGCAATGCTTGATATTGTCTTATAACTAGCCATCGTACGTGTCAAATTTAAGCAAATACATGAGCTCCGATTTCCAAACTTTGTCCGTCTTATTTGATTTCTAAATTTTACACCTTTTCTTTTGACATCAAGTAGTCATACTCACCGGTGACAGTGAGGGATTCTTTCACAGTTTGCGACCACCTGATGGAATTAAAGGTTGTAATATACCGTACAATTAGGTCTATTCGTGACTAACAAAAATACCTCCACAGTTACTGATTAAATTCAACCAAAATTCAAACAAATATTTAATTTGTCGTAAATAAATAGAAAAACCTGTCATTTAGAGCTGGATTATTTGCATTGGTTTCAAATATAAATGAAGTCTAACTTCGTCAAATAACTAAATAACACGAAAATCTAGATTTAAATCAATTATAAAGTTGTCAGATTGAGAGAAGTACCTCAAAATAGAACAAGCTATAGGGTTTAATGGATACCTCAAGTGTCATTTATTATCACATTACTGATTGTAAATAAGGAGCATAGAAAGAGGCTGGCCGTTAAATCCCTTATCCGTGCCAAAACTGGAGGCAAAGGACCCTTGACAAGAGAAAACTGACGGCTAAACAAGTTTGGAGAAATAATAGTTTACATCTTATTCAGCGAACATTTTGCGTTTATAACAATACTCGGTACACAAATATGATACACAAAAAAAGAGCATATATGAATGTTGTAGTAATTTTGGCGAAACTTAATATTTTGCGTTAATAGGCGAGCGAACGGTAGAAAAATTAAATACTACAAGAAAAAAGGCACGTGCTTTGTATCTACAACAGCAAATCATTCCATGGAAGTAAGATTCTATAAAGGATAGTTTCACGACGGAAAATGTAAAATCCGCTAAAATATGTTTACAAATATAAAGTTTAAAAAAATCAAGCGCGAACATACATGTAGTTCTGGTTTTCCTAACACAAGGTTTGAAATGTTTTCCAGGCCAGCTTGCAAGCTTTCTACTTCACCTAGCAGTAATTCCTTTAAAATCTAATGATTAATCAAAGTTTAATGCCCCCGTCTATCTGTAAGATCAGACATTTTCTATCCTATTCTCTCATGACGAGAATTTTTTCCACCAGCATCCTTAGGTCACCCATGAGAGCTCTGGTTGGACGCTTATTGTTTTAATTTGCAATTGATTCCCAAACATTTCTGAACATCTTAAGTCATTTGTCAGACTTTGATAGGTCGCCGGGTCTCTGGGGGTTATGCAGTCCCAGATGTCACGATCCGAATTATTAGCTTGCAATTCCTTTTATGCATAGTCTGTCCTAAAAGATGTGCTTCTTTCAAGCAAAGACGTGGAAGGGGAGTTTGATGTAATTTACGGGACTAATACTTTTTCTATCCGTCAGATTAGTCCGAACATAAAATAAAGTTTCTCCACAAGAAATCTATTAAAAAGGTAATTAAGGACCGTGTCATTTCATTTACAGAGATTTTAAACTAATCTTATATGAGGGATGATGGTACAGATTCTATCTAGCCAAATGTTATCGAATTAAGTTTTCGACCAGGATGTGTCGCCAAACATCGGCTATTTAATTAGCCAGTGTTTATGGTGACAAAACAGAGGCAATTCGGGGACTCGTTTTATATTTACTTTAGAACGATGGTCGTCGGAAACAAGACCATAATTTTTTTCAGTGATGTAGAACAAAAGACTTGCAAATCTCTTGAAGTGCGAAAACACATTCATACCATGTCGACAGAGGCAATTCGCGAACAAGTTTTCATATTTACTTTAGAACAAAGCAATTTATTGTTAAAGGGATGCAAAACAATAATGGGCGGATCTAGGAAATTTTTCAAGGGGTTCTGCCCATCATTGGCGACGGGAGAGTGTCCAACCTATGATTTGGAAAAAATGTATACATAAGTAAAATCGTGAAAAAAGGCATTTTTGGCAAATTCCAGGAATATCCTGACCCCCACCCCTTCTCTCTAGATTCGTGCTTGACAAAATAGAAATTACAAGACTCTGGAGGTGCGAAAAAAAAGAAAAGAACTATCCATCATATGCATTTGTTCCTCCCCCCCCCCCCTTTTTTTTTTTGGCATTCTCTAATGCAGTCATAAAAGACAACACGTCTGAACCGAACCATTTAAAGATTTGCTTGACTTTTAAAAGTTTCATCTTTTATTTAAGGTTTCATTTTCTTGCCAACGGCTGTTCAAAATGGACAAATTGTTTTAGCATGCAATATGCATGCATCTGTTGTCTTGTGAATTTTTTTAATAATAAAACTTTATGAAAACGAAAACAAATTGGAAAATCAATCGCTAAATGAATTAATCATGAAATTATCTGGAATTATTCCAGAAAGTTTGTGCAAAAAATATCAAACCTAACTAGAAATGTATTGAATTATCTTTTAAACTTGTAACCATTAAAATGATAGAAAGACATAAATGCGGTTCACTTTGAATTCGCTAATACAAAATATAACTGAATTATGAAAAAGAAGTCGGCAAATGAATATTTACGCTATAGAAACGTTCTCATTTACATGAATGCCTATAGACACAAACAAGCCAAAAGTACTGTTATTACAGAGTACCATCGTTAATAATGCTGAATAATACAGCGAGAATTCATTCTCATTTAACATAGATTATGGTATCTCACCGTAGCAAACTTCAATGGCTTTCAAATATAATATGGCCGTGCGATCTCTTCTCATGCTCATAATGTCGCACATACATGTATCATGTTCATATCGTCAACGTAATGATGCAACCAATCTTGAAACATTTTTAAAAGACGCTTGGAAATAATCTTATACATTTTATTTTGTATCTCCTTCGTATTTGTTTTGCGAATGTCCATTTCATTCTTAATTGAAAAATAATAATTTTGGCCATATTTTTCATATACATGTAATTACGCTTCTGAAAAGACCCTACTGGAAATTTGCCGGGACCCACTTACTCTTCATCAATTTCTTGTATTTATTCTGCTTTGTGTCCTTTTGAAATTAGAAAAACTAACAGCGCAGCCATTTGCAGGGAGAAAAACAAACAAGCATATTATTCAGCAAAAGGTAGATTAATAATGCAATGTCTTGAATTCACATTTTTATGTGAAATATAACAAAATCAAACAATTTTTCTATAATTTTTGTAGAAAACACATTTAATTTGCAACAGATGTCTTGGTTATGATTTTGTTTTGTTTTATGACTTTCGATTCAAAACCTATTAGCACGGGGATGCAAAACAGAAAATAACAAAGAAATTGCCTTAACGTAATAGATAGTTGCGAAGTGGCGCCACACTAAATCATTTTGGCTCAAACTCACCGCGTGGGATCGAAACGTATGGTGGTGTGATTCCTTACATAGTCTGGGGGCATTTTTTTCATTTTCTAAATGAAACTTTACAAAACTGATTAGCCGTTACAGTAGGGCTATACCTAATAAATCAATCCATATCGTTCAGGTATATGAAAAGTTCATAGTTTCGGCAAACACTTCAAAAGTTTGTCGGCAACAGGAAATCATTCCTTCTGACGAACTCTTGAACTGTTTGCAAAAACTACAGACTTTTCAGATATATAAACGACATGGACTTACTTATTAGGCATTGCCCTACTGCAACGTCTCATCAATTTTGCGCAGTATCACTTAAATGATGAGAAAACATCAAAATTATCCGTTAAGAATCACGTTTCGATCCCACGCGTTGAAATTACCAATGACAATGAAACATGTAGGTCTGGTGCACCGCTTTAAGAAACTTCTGTCCAACGCTGCTCTCTGGTATCAGAGTCGGACGCTTAACTCCAATGAAGATCACTTTGATACGATTTTTGAAGCATTCAATAGCATACTTATGTACATTTTCGAAAATGACAAGTTTTCATGGAGCTGTTGTGACGGGTGTTGCATGCAATCAGGAGACATACTTATGTATATTTTCGAATATAACAAATTTCTATGGAACTGTTGCGACGGGTGTTGCATGCAATCAGGAGACGCTGACTCTCCCCTGGCAACTGGTCTCACTTCGGAGTGTTATTCATTCGAGGTTCGCAACCGTTCCATTGGCAATGTTAATGATTTTGCCTCAAGTTGCCTTCTCGACTTGGAGACTGAATGAGTACTTCTTTGATGTTTATTAATGTGTTATGCAAGATTGTTTACCTCCGATATTCTAAATGAGAATGAAAAAGGTTTCGAATACGAAGGAGATACAAAATAAAATGTATAATTCTATTATTATTAAGATTAAACCAAGCATCTTGAAAAACTGGTTGCTTCATCAATGTGGAGATTCCCCTTCTTATTTGCCTTATCGTGACCTGAATCCTCAAATGAGTGAAAAATGAGGCCAAGTAAACTATTAAACACCAACGAAGTTAGAAAAGCAGAAAGTGATTATTTGTCAACATTAAGCTAAATCGTCGGAAGGACGCGCGGATATTCGGTTTTCAACTTATCTCTAACATTCGCAAGGCTTTGCGATAATTTCACGATTTTTCCTGATTTTGCTGGATAATTGTAGTTAAGAAAATTGATGTATTATCGCCCATATAGCTTTGTATTTTGAATTTTCAGATATTATAGCTGTAATGTGTACATTAAGATAGATTTATAGGCTGTGAAATATCAAATCTAATTCATATCAAATAAGTTATTATCGCTCTAAATAACTCTTGGATGCAAGTTAACATATTAGTACATAAATTTTACATCCGTTGAAATATAATATCAGTCATTATTGAAGCAAACTATTTTACGGGTATCGAGTGCAAATTATAGAAATGAAAACAAAATTATGTCTTTTCATTTTGAAAAACATATATGGCCTCAGTTTCGATCATCCTTTAATTTGGAGAGTTGGGAGTTCATCGGCAAATGCAAGGTGTTCCATAATATATGACATCAGTTAAGGGTGATGAAACCCTCAGAACGTTTGGAACAAACATATGATGTTACTATTGAATAAAACATGAAATAATAAAGTTTTATATCAAATATTAAAATTCTATTAAAAAATGGACATTTAAAAGGTATTATGACGTCATTTAAGCACCATTACAATGAGGCTTTCCATGAATTTTGTCAAAAATTAGGAAGTAGCGGAAATATTAATGCCATTATGTTCTAATAGACTATTTTCTCTGAATTGCAGCAAATAATAACAGATTAATGCATTCTAAGTTTACTTCTGTCACGAAGAATGTGAAAAACACACGATCGGGAACTTTTTTTCCCTATTTGTATTCACCTTCACCTTTAAGACCAAGTAAAATGCAAAAAGAATCATATCTCTAACAGATTCAGCGGAGTTGCAGGCAAATAATTTATTATGTAGGAGAAAATGACCACACCCTTTTTCCAAGACCCGTGGAGTCTAGGGCAGAAATCACATGTCAGGTGAACAATAAGACCATAGACCTAGTTAAATGTAAAATGAATTAACTTTTTTTCTCTAATTAATGATTTCAGGGGAGTATATATCAAAGAAAGTTGTTCAGAATCCCACCGCATAGTAAATAAAAGGGCTTTTTTTTCAAAAAGTTATCCCTCAAGTGTTTTCTTTTGTTTATGTTTTTTTTTAAATATTTCTATAACCATTTTAACTTTTCAAAGCAAATTATTTCGAAGCCAAGAATTTCAAATACTGTCAAACAAGGTGAAATTTTGAATAATTTTGCATTGTAGAAAAAAATATTATAACATTTCTTAAATATTGAACTTTGTGAACATCTGTCTGTAAATGGTTCACTTTGCTATACATGTATAAACTATATGTGCCTCCTTTTCGATTTTCTAAAATTTTCTTGTCAGTTTCGTAAGAACACGCAAGAAAAATTAATTGGAATTTTGGATCTATAAGCATCACCACCACAGAAGATGGAATTTCATCCAATGAAAAGCGAGATAGATTATCAGCCCGTTAATGCATCATGGGACAGCCATTTACAAAGGTTTATTAGCCGTTTAATACACTTTCTCCCCTATTCTGCTGATGGATGACAATAAGAACGTCAAGATTTTAAATAATGTCCAAAAGCGGATTAACCAATAATAGAAAACACAACGTAATTAATGTCAATATCTCGCGAAAATGGGGACCTCTTGCACTCGTTGATGCCACAATAACGAAACCATTTCTTCTGTGTATTATTAATTAGTTCTGTGCGAGGCAAAGGTCTCAAACTCCATCTCGCCGTCATACCCTATGCCATTGTTTTAATAGAATTACTTTGCTTTCCCCATTTCTATTTGATTCAATACCATCATTGTTAGTATAAATTGAGATTTGATGTATGGGGTTGGGAGATTTTTATCCTGTGATGTAGACAAACATTTACATTTCTGCCGGAATGTTACTGACATTGTGATTAGTTTTACACGAGTTTATAATATCCATTCCCCGATGTCATTAATCTTCAGAAGACGCGGAAGACAATGCTTTCTTCGTTTTACTGTGAGGGAAGCAAATTGACTTCTTTAACAAACTATGCGGAAAAGAAATGGTGTACGTGTCCGCTCTTTTATTTCTATGATAGTTACATATTGAAAATGTCATTCCTTACATGGTAAAGCACAAAAATATTTGCAATAGTCATATTTACGTCATAAAATCTTCAGTGACGTCAAAGTACAAATGTATAAGCAATGTACATGTAACTAAAGCCGAATAGGAACGAAAGTTAACACGTTCTAGACACAGGGATTTATCACGCTTCCCGGTTGCTAAATTTTCTATGGATTATCTAATAACCAGTTGTAAAAAGAGCATCAGGGAAGTGATAAATCCCTGTGGTTCTAGATTATAAAGCACAAGACTTTGTAATGGTCATCAGTGATTACATATACATGTATATCAAGGTCACAGGCACACGAATTTACCCTACTAAATTAGAAGTAAAGGAAGATATCCCCAACAAGACAACGATCCAATGAAAACCACGAGACACGTGAACAAGACTGTAACAGATAACAAACACTATGTAAAACAAATACACCGTCATGCTTCAGAAGACTAACAGGTAAAATAAAACACTCATATCTAGAGATCAACTTACAAAATAAAGGAAGCAAGGACAACGTGACAACACATAAAAGGAATGAGACCAATGTGCACCCGGAGCCGCTCTAGGTTGGTCATCTGCCATATTAATAGCAAATAGCGTGCTTATCCCGGTTACACGCACACAACCCTTCCATTGATATGGATACAGAGAGGTCATTTAAATCCTTTTGTCACGGATGGTCAGTGTGCATTGTTGAAAAGGTCGCTAGTATACAACTGTATCCATATTTTTTTTTTTTTTGGAGAACATATATCCTGTAATGTTTGTGTACATCGATGTTGTCTCTGAAGAAATATAGTGATGATGTTCCTCCCTTATATTTTAACTCATATAGTCAAGGTGATTGTATTTTGTGAGAGAGCTACCCCCCCCTCCCCAACCCCCAACTTGAAAACGTTTTGATAACATTTCTTCATATTTCTGTATAAGAGTATCTCTTAATGGCATAAACATCACCGACAAATTATGCGAAGCATATCAACAATGATTGTTTTTAACAGAAAAAGCCTGACACACATGTACATGAAAACGTCGCAAAAGTTGAGGCCATCGGAAATGGAAATCTATCAATGTAAGTTGATAGAAGAACTGCATATATAAGCAATATGATTTGTTAGAAATATCATGATTACATTTTTGATTCACCTAGGGGCTTAACCAAAAATGTAAAGACTATACATTCCTTTTGGCTTACGCATTTTGAAATGTCTACATGGAGCCTCCATGTTTTCTTTCTCTTCTGTTTTTTGCCGCTTGCAATACATATACAAGACGTTTTAGTGCATACTGCAAAAACTGATATGCAGACGGAGATACATCAAGTAGATAGTCTGATTGAAAGCTATGAAAGGGTGCATTCGAAGATGACTTCGAAACGGCAGTTGACTCCGCAAGAAGCATCACTGATGAGAATTTAATATTCGAAACAACTTAGTCGAAGTTGATAACATTGGGATTGACGGAGGTATCGACATCCGATATGAAAGAACAACAGTTGTTCCCTCACTTTTGGTTTCGATCCCGACTCAAACATAAAGCTTTAACTTATTATTGTGTGCAATTCGTGATTTATACATTGACCTTAACCTTATGTCCTATCTGATCTTTGGGCGGACCTACAAGCTCGCTTCAACCAAAAGAGCACGGACTGTTTTTACACTTACAGATTTGTAGTTGCATTCGAGGGTCCTTGCAATTTTTTTTTTCGACGTTACCTTTGAGTAAACAATTTGGTTGTCAATTAACTGTGAGTCTTGGTGCACATCCATGAATCCAGACAAATAGAGTAGGGTTTTGTGTATGCAGTCCTGACAACAACACCATTTGATATTTATAATACAAGCGGTCTTCCAAAGACTGTACATTTACATGTTGGAAAGTTGAAGTGATCCAACTCGTTACCTTCTCGAACAATATTCCAAACCAATTTTAATGCATCAGACACGTGTTTCGGATAGTAAATCCTCATCAGTAATTTCTTTTAATAACCCAAGTTTAGTTTCATTTTTTGGATTTTGTTCATCTACTTTGTAATGAATGCGTGGCTACAAATTTCCTGTAGGGTTGATTCTGTAGCAAAGTTAACTAAATTCTAGTACCAAAACAGTATTGGATGGATGGTGCTAGGATGTTAACCTCCTTTACTTTCGATTATGTTTTAGGATAAAATGACAATTTTCCAAAGTAGCAAAGTAACATACATGTATGATATAATATCAATAAAGGGCCAAAGCAAAGCTTCTTTATTAAGGCGATGGAACTGGAGTTGCTGTTTGTTTATTTCCTAATTTGGTACCATTTGGTGAGTGTCACTGCTGGTGGACCAAGAGTCCCCGAGGGCACATGTAGCCAAGTTCGATCAATTTTGGTTGGTCGTTTCTTCAAACGCATTTGAAAATTTCTGTTTACAAAATTTTCTCAAATTTCTAAAACCTGGGTCCTGTCGCATCATATCCCAGCCATTTTGCTATGTCTTTCTGTATATTTAGGACATAATTTTCACAGATTTTGTTCATATTAAATTGTTTAGATTGAGGATCACTGACGAGGGTTTTTTACCCGAAACGTGCAAGTCTGGTCCATGCTGTAAATTTATCTTCTCTAAAATGATGCTATCGAATTTGAAGACGTTAAACATTGTCTTCTTGATGTGAGTGGTTTATTTTCAGTAATAGTGATTCTGGCTGTTCGTTTGTGATATTGTTTTGCGTGGTGTCCGTCTTGTGGGTGTGTGTTCCGTTGTTGTCTTTGTTACGTTGTCGTGTTGAAGATTTTCTCCTTATTTTTATATAGGAAAATCAGATTCGTCGAGAGGTAAACCAGATTTTATAGGCATTAACATTCCTTTTTCTTCGAAAGCTGGGTTAGGCGGCTGCAAATGTGGGATCTAATTTTTTTTTTTTTTTTTTTTTTTGATAGATTTTCCAAAATTTTGAAATTTAATAACAAAACATGTATTTGAAGAACTCGTTCTTGAAGCAAATTACCGGTATATTAGCACTCGTTTTCAAGTAAACATCAAAGAAGAAGATTATATCAGTAATATTTTCGTCGTAAAAGCACTTTGCAAAGCATAAAATATTTAGTGTGATATATCAAAAAGTCATAGCCTCTTGATGTTAGTTATGATGTGCTGTAAAAAAAATATTTAAAATCATCTTTCAAATATGTTACGGAATTTAGGTCGTTGTGTTCACAACATGTGAACAATTTTAGACCTCAAAATCAAAATATAGTTTTCAAAAGTCCTGATAATGTCGTCAAGTTCACTCCCGTCTTTCTAAATTTATATTTAGATTTAAGAAACGCAAGAAAAGAGTCCGAGTGCCAATGTTGCACATTTTTATATATATGATGGTCATACTAACGTAGACTTGATGCAAATTGGTTTGAATTTAAAATTATAATTTTGTTTCTTGTTATATGGTTTGCATTCCTTTGCTATTTCTCGAAACTTTTGGTCTCTGTTGTCATTTAAAACAATTAAATGATGGAAAATTTAATATTTGAAAGCGTAAGACTTTCATGTTTTATTTTTTAATGCAATGTAAATGAAAATTAAATTCTTAATTACCAATGACATTTGATTCTCACTGTCTGAGAAAGAAGTTTAAAAATATATAATTTCATATTTATTCGTCAATGTAATTTGTCTTGATGTCTTAATTTGATCCGTTTTGCATAAATCGAGAAATGAAATAATTTAATAACGATAAATGTATGATATATATAGAAATGTTACTAATTATCTAATTAATTACAATCCATAATATATCTCTTTTCATTATTCAAACTATTTTCATCCACAAAATATATTTATTTCCTGTTTAAAGAGAAAGTGAAAATATGCAAAAAATATCGTTTTAATCCGATATAGGTCGATAGTTATTTTTTGATTTAATTTTTTTCAGAGAAACAAAAAAAAATTTATGCATTTATATATACAAGATTAAGAATAGATGAAAATAAGGAAACCATCTTCAAACATGGAATAAAATAAATTTAAGAGTAAAGAGTGTGTTCCTTTTAGAGTACCAAATAAGCTTGTCGCTTCATCTGAATTTCTTGCTCGAAAACATACTTTAATGGCGTCGTACCGTCCCTCCATAAATTCTTCGAAATCGTAAGTGTTGGTAGATGTGATTTTTAGGCCTTTATGGAATGGGACCACCCTGACCACCGCCATTAAGGCAGTGATGCACAGAGCGACTACCAGCTAAACGAATCTTGTTAACCAAGGTTTAAATAGAGACAAGCATCAAATTAAGCTATTTGCTGACATTTATTTGGACAAACAAAATAGCAACGTTCACATAAATAACATGAGCCGCTAGCACGCTTTGTTCAACTAGCAGCAAAAGTCTTTTAGTTGACTGAGTTTCTTTCTGAAGTCCGAGTCAGATGGTACAAATCACGACACATTAAGCCGCCAATTTGTCATGCACATTGCACATGGCCCTACCACTGATTTTATAAGATTACTACAAGTAACAGAACAGAATTAATAAATTGGCATTTTCACAGGGCTTTTTTTTTTAATACGACGCCCTTTTAGATGTTTCCTATCTTGGGAACCATCTAGCTTATGCCATTTGATATTAATGAAATAAGACAAAGAACTATTGACATTTTTTCTCTTGATTTTCAGTTTTTGTATTGATTCTGTTCGATTTCTGTGGGACTGTGGCTTTTGTGGGATTTTTCATCATCTTCACTGTCACTCGATTCAACGTCAATATTGGTGTCTTCCTCTATGTCACTTCCGGTTCTGTCGTGAATTTCCTCTGACGTTACAGAAATGTTATCGTCTGACAATGGGGACCGCGATCTTTGTTCCACGATGAAGCCTACAGGTTGTGTGATGGGAAAGAGGGGCATCATACCCAGTCCAAGAGCACTAACTGATTTACTAGCTTGCACACGAGGATATTTGGAATTCGGTCTCCTTCCGCGCGGGACTTTTGATGCTTCTAATAAACTGTCTATACTGAATGAGCACCTTCTGTTGCCCTCCTCTATATTAAAGCTGTCATTATTACCACTGCTTACATTATGAGAACTCGTGTCAGAGTCTGCCGCGTCACTATAATGGGACTCTCTATCATCATCAGATAGCACTCTAGACGACGACGAACATTCGGATATTCTAAAGTCTTGATGTTTTTGCTCTTGTAGATTTTTCCTTCTTTCTTCTAATTTCTTCAGCCTTTCTTCCTGCTTCCTTCTCTTCTTTTCTTGCCTCTGTATTTCGCGCTTTTTGATTTCTTCTGGATCCATCGGTTCACCGCTGCATGTTTGCGGATGGGCGTTATGAGCCGGACGACCGGGGCCTTTTTTCGTGTTTTCCTTCTTTCGCCACTTTGCCCTCCTGTTTTGAAACCAGACCTGCAAAACCAATAAGCCAAAAATTAGTCACGTGGCATCTTGAGGATTTCAGATAAATAAGCTGTGATAAATGCAAGATATGAAATATATCGTCACATAAAGATGAACTTATGTATATAATGTCTTTATTATGGAAAATGCTATGTACATTTTTGATTTTCCACTTGTCTGCTCATACGATTTATGTAATCAAATGGCAATAAGTATTTTACGCATCATATCTTTAATATACATTGGCACTGCAGTTATCATTTTAAATTAAGGTATGCAAACAGAATAAACATCATTTTTCTTCAGGTAATGCATTCCGAATGCATTTAGAGGACCAATTACAGCTAATAACTTTATACGACTGCAATTATCTGAAACTTTTTTTTTTTCAAATATACGATACGCCGATTTTTTGATAATGAGTTTTCTCCCTTAGTTCAATTGAAATTGTGACTTTTTGACGACAAAGAAAGACAAAATTTAACCGTAGCTTATCACTTCCTACAATCAAATTACCCGTCTATTTTTAAAAGAGTGAATTCAAGGCCCCCTTAATAAAAACCAATTACTAACAATTTTTGAATTTAAGTTTCAAAATGTGAATGCTTCAGTCGAAAGTTCTGTTTGTAATTTAGCCCAATGAGCCAGATATTTGAAGTAATTATTTTGAATAAGCAGATATTGACGCGATGCAAATGAACGCATTTTAAGTGTTATCACATCTTAATTATAACGAATGTTTGGAATTGTCAACATCACTTCGTATTTCTAAAGTCACGTGCGGTTGCGTGATATTGAAGCTGTAATGGAAGAAAACGTTAACTTCTTGTTAACATTTCGCCAATAAATTGACATCAGAGATGTCATAATGTCTCCTTCAATGGAGCAGCCATATGCAAACGCACGATATTTAGTGTTGCTGAACAATCTTGTCTAACCGCTTTTTGGTGTAGCTTTTCTGTGCAAAAAATACTAGTATTCCATTATTTTTGAATTGGAAAAAATTGTTGAATTATGTCTTTTTGTGCTTTTTGTATTTGTTTGTTTGTTGTTGTTGGGGTTTTTTGTGTGGTTTTTTTGTGTTTTTTTATTTTTGTTTTTGGTCTTTGTTTTTGATTTAATAAACAAATTTTGCTTTTTGTTTCGTTTTTTGTTTTGTTTTTATTTTGGTTTCTTGCTTTTTGTTTTTAGGTTTTTCATTTCATTTATTTATTGTTTTCTTTCTTGTTTTAGAAAATTTTGGTTTTCAATTTTGGGCTTTCATTTTGCATTTTATTTTTCATTCAATAAACAGTCGGCAATTTTACTTCAAAACTTAAAAAAAGACCGTTTTTTTCACCATTACCGGAATTATGGTAATGTTTTTATTCATTTCATATATTTTCAAACGTTTTCCTTTATTATACAACCAAAAAAAAATATATTCCTGGAATTGCGATGTCCAATTTTATCAATTTGAATTGCAATCATATCGGACTTTGTCGCTCGGTTGCACATAAATCTGAAGATTAAATATTGAGGTTATTGTTTATTTGTTTGTTCTTGTTTTTGTTTCTTGTTTTGCTTTTTTTTTTCACTCCATACATCTTTGAGAAAAGCGATATTTACGGTTTATATCTTATGCTCAACAAGTAAATAGAGTTCAACTAATCCGTGATTTTCGGCTTTAATGGTTTTATCCCATATGTCTTAAGATACATGAGAACCCTTAGCATGATTCTGTAAAACGGGTAGATTCGTTTAATGTGCTATTATATGTAAAAGATGAACCGGTGCATACCATTATAATTGAATTAAGAGCACATCTGTTCTTAAGCTAAACTGTAAATTATGGGGTACTAGGGTAAACCAAGTCCTTAAGTTTTGGTTATGTTACTTGAAGCATGTCCCAAAGTACACGGTGTTGCTCCAGACATAGTTTTTTTCATACATCCAGATACCTAATTATGGAATAATTTACGAGCGCGGATTTCTAACTTTAAACATATACTTTACATGATGATTTTATTAGGTTACATCTAAACAGAAAACATTTTAATTTTGTTAAGAACTTCAGGTGCGTGATAGCATGTTATAAAATTAACAGATCAAAATGGGATTTTCTCGCGAAACGAATATCCGAGAAACTCGAGTTTAAGTATCCGATTATTTATAATTTGTCTGTGACGGAGTCAATACAGAGATAACATCGCCTCAATTTCAAGTAAAGTGACGAATCGAATATATTTTAATTCCTATTTTTTCGCAGATTAAATTAATTTAAGGTGGCATCTTCAAGGACTCTTGGTGTAAACAATGACGCAAAAGAAGCTTTTGAAATGGTGTGAAAGAGAACAACGTACCGATAACGTCGTTGTCAATCGGTTTGTCAATCACTGCTACCGCGTAGCATTTTGTATGTCAATGTGAATAGGCCATTGAGAGGTAATTAACTCTAGAGCATTGACATAGTTGAAAAGACATGACAAAACGGGGTGGTTTGTAAACACTGATGAATAAAATGCCGTATCAGAAAAAGTAGTCCCCGTGCAGACCTCCCACTTACCATATCTGAAGGAACAACCAATACCCATTTAGACCATATTATATGCTGCCGTCTTGGATTTCAAAATCTCAGTAATAACTTAATGACATTTGTCGAAAATTTCAAAATGAATTAAGGTAATGACCGTGTAATGAATTGCAAAGACAACTCTCTCTCTCTCTCTCTCTCTCTCTCTCTCTCTTAGAGGCGTTCTAGATGGCTCCTTATCATTTTCTGAATTTCCCTCTTGTTATGAAATTTGGTTAAAGCTTTCAAAATCCTTGAGTTCTTGTGTTTAAAGTATATACATGTACTGATATAGTTTCAACAACCAATGGTTTTATCTATGTTTGTTTACTATATTTTTGTTGTCTTCATAATCCTGTCAGGTTATTTCAAATTCAAAAGGGAGTATTTCATAAGTCAAGCTAAGATCCAAATCTCACGTGCAGATTGAAATAAACAAGATAAGTTCAACCTGTGACTTATAACGTGCACCAGGTTACACTAAAAAAGGTGACGTAATTAATTTAATTCAATTAAATATTTGACAAAAATCGTTTCAAGAAATATCGAGCCTTCAGGATTTAATTAGCAGATTTAATCAATGAATTCAGCACAAAAGTCTTATTTTGTTGTAATTAGTTATACATAACGCAGGCACGAAATATTTCTTTTTTAACATTGGCGCTTGAATACTAAAGCTGATTTACTATGACCTTATCCCTTGACAATCTATGCAGATTTTTCAGATTTTGGGTTCATTGCTTTGAGACAGAAGAACTGAACTTCGGTCGAATACGCCCACTTCTTTAGAATTTTTTGTTTCTTCTAAAATGCTAACAAAGAAAGCTTTCAATAGAAACGCGCCTCGCGAGACTAAAAAGACATTCCGTTGCCTTATGACATTGCGCTTTTCTTCCTCGAATATACCTAAGTTTGTTTTGTTTCTGTTTTTCTTGGTTTTTGTCTTTTTTGTGTCTTGTTGGATTTTTTCGGGTTGTTTTTTATTTAATACTTATAGAAAATTATTTATGAAGAACATTTAATCTCTTAAATTCACTTGTAACCAATGTGAATACTAGAATATCAATTTGAAAAGACGAATGTTCCTCGATATACATGTACCTAGATATAATTTCTGTGGTAACGAATTTCGTTTGGACCGCACAAAATCTTGCACTTGAGGCTATTATTTGTTCTTTTCTTTCCTTCAATATTTGAGTAAATAATATCCAATGTTGATCAATGAAAACAAATTTACCCATGAAATCGTAATAATATCACACCAAAGTAAACAATCATGTAATTGATTCTAGATTCTGGATTCGGGTTTGGGATTTCAAAGTCAGCCGACGTGTTAGACCGAGCCCGTAAGCAAATATATTAATAGTTTTATCGGATTCTAATTCTCTATGTAACTATATTAAACAAATATCATTATGACTATATGAAATAATGCCTCTTTTGCTTCTCCTGAACTAACATATAAAGTATCGCAGATAAAAACTCATTTGGAAAAATTAGTAGTATAATTGTCCTGAATGGGTAACGTAAGAAGGTACCCAGGGTATTAATTGTTGGGAGAATCGCTTAAAAGTCGATCTCTTTTATGAAGATTTGAAATAAAACCTGTAAAGAAGAATTTTATGAGCTTCAGGCATAGAATATTGACAAATGTTTTTGTATCACACAATATCAACTAGCAAAAGGAGTATACAAAACAGAAAAGAAAAAGGAGAATACGAATTTGGAAAAAAAAATGGAATGGATTGCTGCACTTTTTGTGCCAGTAAGATGATCGTTCCTCTTTTTCAACTTTGAAAAAATGCCTTTAAATTAAAAAAAAGGAAATTTAAAAATGCAAAATTGTATTCCCTTTTCTCCACTAAAAGATATAAAAAAGGTTGGTTCGTCAATTTCATTGTCTGATGTCATTTTTCAAAGAATGTTATACTGAAGTTTTAGAAGTAAGAAGATAGAATTTAACGAGAGATAGAGAGCAAGAAAACAATCTTGACGTATTTTCATCAATATTGTTCTTTTCAATATTTGAGAAAGGCCACCAATTATATGACAGCAGCCTTTAGTATGGCTTTATTTATTTCAAGTCATTTCGTAAAGTCAACAGAGCCGGGATAGATGTATTTTATTTCAAGCAAGAAGACTGGCCCATCAAATATATCCGGAGAGTTAGTTCTACGTTGCGGTCGACATTCGCATTTCCAAGCAAAGATGCCCTATTCCCAGTGTAATAATTTCCTTTTTTCAAGATCAAGTAATTAGGCTGTAATAAAAGATATCAATGCGCAACTTTGATTCCGGAAATTGGTGGCGATATACAGAAGAAGCTCAATCCGATGGGTCGTTAATGGATTTTGAAATTGAGAAATAATCGCAAATCAAATGATTGCTGTTTGAGTTACTTTTATCATATCGTTTGTCAGAAATAAAGTATAAATCAATGCGGATTAATGACATGGTGTCAAAGAAACATATTGACCCAATAGAACTGCTGGAATCGTATTGAAATGATGCCAATTTAGCTATATCAATTTCGGATGTTTATGATTAATACTATGATTGCCAGTTTTCAGTTTATTACAATAATTTCAGACGTTCTGTTTGATTGTCAAGAATTAATTATAGATTTTTTCCTCTCTTTTTTGTAAAAACTTCCGATTCAAATTTTGCGAATAATTATAATTATAATATTGTTCTTCATTGATCTCCAAGGTTTTGAACAAGTTTACTTGTCAGGAAATCATAAGATAGGCAGTTTGTGAGATTCAATGAATTTGAATTTAATTTTTTTTTTTTTTTTTTTTTTTTTTTTTTTTGAAAACTACAATTTTGAAATTTTAATTAATTTTGATATTTCATCAATTTTCCTACGAAATATTTAGTAAATTTACCACAAGTATCATTACAAAAGTAATCTATGTAGATAAATGATTAATTTTCAATTTTATGAATACATGATGCATCAGCGAAGGCGCTGATTAAGACATGACTTTAATATTTGATAAGAAATTCCTTAAAATTATATTTTAGGTAGACAATAAGGTGTGCACAATAGTGTCTTTTTGCAATCAATATTTACTTGTGGTAAATCAATCTTAAACAATTGATGTGCCGAATTTTTTTGTTTGATCTTTGATTTATGTTTACATGTTTTAAGGGAAAAAATGAGTACTCTAATACATGTATTAAGATCAATCACGACGAACATGTCGAAGGATGAATAATTGTACATTCGAACAAAAGAATATGCAGAGTGATATCGTATGGTTAATTTGTCACCCTTAGGTCACCATGTACCGTAGAATATGGATCAATTATCAATATAACACCTTAATGATCGTAAATCTGTAGAAAGTGTGAGTATAGACATGTTTTTTGACAATTTCGTCAACTGTAGTGTGAACTTCAATAGGACCGCTATATGTGGGACGTGTTGTATCATTTTTTCAGATTATCTATTGGATGTCCCGGGGATATCGATGACTAAAAAAATTAATGTATCAATTATTAGATAGATATGGATGATGTAAAGATATCAATTGTTTTTCGGCCTTTTATGTATAGTCCGTATATTGAACAATCAGTCAATTTATGATCCGTAGTAATAATCCCGCATTCCTTTCGATCTTTCATTTTTTGTACTGTCTGACTAAAGCCCAGCTAGTCAGGGACTGATGGATGGACGAAGGATTAATTAATTTCCCACAAAGTGATTAAATTCTATCTGGCTGTTTTTATTACCCATTGTTTCATGGTACCGTTCTTCCACTTTGTCATAAGATAATGCATCTAGCGTCAAAAGTGATTCCCGCTTATTAATTTTCCCGGGTTAGGTATAATACCTTGGATAAATCCAAAATGTCGAGAACAAACGCAAGAAAGACCAAAAATCTTTGGGAGGTATAAAATGGCTATACTTATCAGGAAAATAATTGAATAGAAAGTTGCATATCATTTTGGGATTTATTTGTGCAGCACTTATTGCATTTTCCTGCAATCAAGTCAATATCCCTGTCCCGGATGTAGCCATTTTTGTCAAAATGAACCTTATTTTCCAAAGAAGCTATTGCATCAAAGCCTCAAGGAAAGGATATGATGGCATTTTGTTTTTAAGAAAATGATCCTCTTATAAAATCTCCCTTGAGTCTTTACCTCATAAATATTAATCTTTCAATGGTTAATTTGAGGTAAATGGGCAATTTAAAGCATCTCCCCACGCAGCCTTCACTCTCGTACATGTACCACACCAGAAGTTTGATATTTTTGATTCAACATATGTCCTCCGTCAATTTGATGTCAATATTTAATTTTTACTGTAACGTTACCGACAATCACAAGTTGTTTAAAACTAAATGTAGAGTAACTTTTTTCTCTTTGATCGATCATCCTATACTATGATTATCCACGCCAAGCGTCCGTGCCTTCGCAACCACTTACCCTGGCAAACTTTTACGTTCGATTCAATTTACGAGGCAAAACAGAAAAAAAATATAAATGGAACAAATTTAGAAAATACTACGGCCAAGAAAGAATGTAAGACGATTATGAAAGTAGATTTTTTAAAGGGTTTGACATTTGTAAACATACTTTTCCCATTTTGACTGCAATTTGACAGAAAGATGTTCGACAAAATTTATGGAGTGTAATCTTAATTAATTAATTTTGCCTTGACGCATAATGCAATTCAAAATAGGCTCTGGAGAATAAGATCTGTACAAAGGTGTTTAGGTTAAGGAGTAATCGTGAAATTTGTTGTACAATTGAATAACCTATGGTAAATCAACTATAAATTATTTATCCTAGGTAAATAATTACCGTCGTCCTGTCAAGCAAGAATGGTGAAACGACATGATGGAAAATTGATAATTATGAGTCCCTTTGAATCATTTTAATATACGAGTAGTTTTGGTACATTGAAAAAATCTTATTCATTTTTTTTTTGGGGGGGGGGGGGAGATTTTTATGCTGTTACTGAAGGAACTCCTCAAAGACCATACTTGCAAAATGAATGATTTTCATCAATTCGACTAAGTCGCTCATTTGTGTAAACCATGTATGTCGACAATTATTAACCTCATTTTCCTTGATTTATAACTATCTAGGCAAGCATAATTTTTATGGGTTCGAAATATGAAAATCTTGAATATGCGTCCATAAATATATATCTGGTAATTTGAATGTAAAAAATAAAGAATATTTGCATGATAAATAATTTTCATTTTGCCTTACCTGTACTCTGGATTCTACGAGGTCGAGTCGGAGTGCCAGCGCCTCTCTCATGAATACGTCTGGATAGTGGCTGTCTTGGAAGGCCCTCTCAAGCTCCTCGAGCTGCCACCCTGTAAAATTGGTCCTGGTTCGGCGTCGCTTTGCTGCTGCACTCTCTCGGTCATCGTCACTTTTGTCTATGAAAATAATTTAAAATAGTATATAAATATGTGCTTATTTGTTCGAGTCAGTAAATTTGTTTTGAATATTTGGTACTATATTTTACCTACATATTACATGGCTTATATTGGTCAATGTTGAAGCATTTAGGTGGCGGAGTTATCCATTTTTTTTTCTTTATGCTTAGACACATACTAGTATATTCTTGAGATTCAACTGAAAAGTTTTCTGGTTACAAAAATTGGAAATATTTCTTCGAGGTTCTGTTTTGTTTTGTTTCTTTTTTTGTTGTTATTTTGCGACATAAACGCTCTCATTTACCATTTATACCCTTTTTATTGTTTGAATTCAGATACTGAATAATATGTGATTATATCGTGGAGAAAATAAAAGAACAAAAATTACAGCATGCTATTTCCGTTTTTTTTTTTTCTTCTTTTTAATGTAAATAAATATTTTAATTCATCCTCGTCATATCAATTATCAAAACATAAAATAGAAATATACATTCCTCAATGATAGGGATAGGTTTAATAGAGTATATTTTTGTGAAGAAATATTTATCCGAATCGACTAATGCAGCGTAATTGAAGATTTAAAGAAAATGTAATACGAAAGCAATTTAGTATCTCCCATTCATCAGTCACTGGGAGGTTACATGTAGGAATATAAATTTTCAATTATAATTTTGGATTATTACCTACTTATGGGTAATTTAATCTTGCTAAATAAATGTCATGTTTCTTGCGTGTTTGCAAAAAATATTCCATCTAAAACATGACAGTAATGAATTTAAATTTCATACATGTGACAGTGTCAAGTTATATATTTTTTGTAAATGCTTATATACTTTGAAATCTATAATTCATTGATATATATTTCTATTTCGTTTTCTTTCACGTGAACGTTTTATTGCGAACTATTAATGGCTATAAAAAAATGTAAGCAATGGCACCAAAGTTCTTACTTCAGTTCGACTGATTGGGACAAATAAAATATTTTCTTTTTATTACGAAAAGAGTTGAATAGATCAATTTAGCCTTTTTTTATGAATAAAATTGATTTTTATAAATGGAAATAAATGGTACAGGTATGTCAATTTTTGATGGTATAATCTAAAGATTTTGTTATTGAATGTTTATAAATTATGCATATTTTTTCTGAAGACATAAATTCAGTTTCTAAATTTTAGATTAGAAAAATTCTAGTTTCTATGTTATATTATAAATTAAATATATAATAATCAATATCATAGATAAATGATAAAAAGCTTACCTGGAGAATGAATATTTCTCTCCTTTCCAGTTGGACTTGACAAAACTTGGGATGCTGAAAGACCTCGAGAGGATGCGTTTGGGAGGAGTCCATCCATTGTAAAGGCCCCGTGACCCCCATGATGTGCACTATAGTCAATATTATATGGGTTCCCCACGGTGGAGGCAAAACCTAGAGCGGCAAAGGGACCCCCAAAATGGGCTGCATACCCAGCAAGGGAAGATAACATTCCGTATCCATGTTGGTAACGAGCGTCCAACAAACCAAGGGTACCGGTACTCATATTTCTACGTTCATTAACTTGCCGTTCGCTATACGTTAACATGGTCCTAACACCTCTTTACAAGAATAGTCCCTATTTGGCGTGAGACGACATTTTACACATGATACACTCCGCGCGTTAATAATCACTTGCATAGCCCTCAGCCAATCAGATATCAGTATGAGTGTCGTCCTGCGCGGAGGGGAGGGAAAGTTTTCCATAGATGGTGTATGCAAACCATAGCATCAGTGTCCTGGAGCCCTCTCGAAAGGGACTTTGATGGAAAGCAAATTGACTAGATTTTGATTGATTGATGTGACAGTAATAATACGGTCTGGATTAACCTACAATTCGACGCACTGAGAGAATCTATAAAATTTTTAATAGATTTCTAATATTCAGGTAAGGGTTTTATTCGTGCAATTACCACTGCACTTAATGAATATAGAGAACCCCAGTGTTAGTTAAGCTATATGTTTAGTATTTTTTTCGCAGCATCATTGAAAAATAAATTACTTGACCACTCGTTGTTTTAATTATTGTATTTATATAATTTTTTTGTCAATTTTCATACCTAATTTTAGAATCGATTTATTAAAAAAAAAAAAAAAGATGCTGATAGTAAAGTGTTTATGAGTAAAATAAAATAATTGGAAAATTAGATTTACAAAACTGAAAGGGAAGAGTTATAAAAAGAAATAAAAACAAAAGAACCCTTTTCTAAAATTTTCTACCTCCTTTTGATAAAGCTTTCGTTTGTCGAATTTTTTTTTTTTTTTAGAATGGTGTGAATAGGCTTTATCTAAATCTATATTTCAATTTTTATTTCATTATTGTAGTGCCCATTTAATATCTCTTCAATGTGCTGAAGTTTTCTTTTTTACCACTATAGCCAATGTCCTTATATCTTAAAAATAGTACCATGGTTATTAGAAATGTTCTAAGCATATATATAAAAGTATGAAAAATAGTGGTAGGTGATTCATAGATTTTATCAATACAGATTCATCCAATATGGAATATCCAATGGCCCGAAAGAAATACTTTCTAGCTGGTATCTTTCACTTCATCATATTTTCTCTCACCGTAGGCTGCATAATTAAATATCTGGTCTAACCATTTGAAACACCCGCTAACTTTACGGGGATACATTTGACAGATAAGAGCAAAAAATTTATAATCTTGATACACTCTTTTGGCCAGGTCTTCCTTTGGGCGAAGTGTGAAAAGTTTTGCCGGATTACTTTTATTTTATGATTTACATATTTTCATAAAACGATGGTAATCGGCTCTTATTTTGTCACGTAGCTCAGGAGAAAATTAATCAATACGCTTTACAAAAATACGGGGTTTTTTTTCTATAAACATAGGCTTTCCTTTCTTTTAACATATCATGTGAGAATAGTAAAATGATTTAATTTGACTGACATCATGTTAAATATTATATGCATCATTATATCATTTATCGTCAAATAATTATATAACATAGAATATGGAAAAAAAAACCCGAAAATTTTCGAATGCTATAAATTTATTTGAGTGAAAAAATAAAAATAAAATTGATATACGATGTATAACCAATTATTGCACAGAAAATTTGTGTTTGGGGAAGTTTCTTTCTTTGAATCTAAATACGCGAAAAGTAAGATTAAAAAGAGTATGAGTTATAAAAAAAATATAGAAATATTATATTGAGAATTACTAATACTAAGTACTGATAAATAAATCTGTGAAAAAATCTCGATTTTTCAAGGGGGCCCTAGTTGATAAAATTATAATTGATAAAACGAAATCACATTATCCATGAAATTTAAGTCATGATCACTGTGGTAAATTATAGTATAATTTTCGTTTATCTGGTCAACCGCATGGATTCAAAATTGAATTTGGGCCACACAGGAGTATAGCCTCCTTTTTGAGTAAAAAATAGCTTATGCTTTCTTTTTCTCTTTTTAATTGCAGATGCACAAACTCTATGCACCGTTTATAACAGGTTACTGAACCTAAAGTTCATCTGAAAATTACAATGTAAAAGTAAGCGAAATAACATGTTAGCCGTTCACAGATTTTCTTGGTTTGATTCAGTGCCGTAGGACAGTGTTATAGTATTTTCTCGCAACAGGGATTTTCTTCAGTAATGTGGGCTTTTAGTTACTCGATCATATAATTTTCTAGAGCACTGCTTTTGATCAAAGTTAGTAAGTTAGCTAGCGTACTAAGGGTACATGCAAATACAAAGTAAAACTCGAAAAAGAAGAGCATTCTCTTTGACTATTGCTCAAACTTTGATCATTTCGATACGCAAACAAAGTTTCCTTGCGAAGGCGGCCTTCGGTCACGCGTCCCTCATAGAAACAGCCGGACACTTCTTTCCGGCACGACGGCTCGGTCAATAGATGAGCTGAATTATCACTTTAAGAGATTATTATTTTCTTTATTTGAAATATCAAAGAATCAATAGACGTTGTATCACCTGTTTATTTACCTAAATTTCATAGGATACATTGTGAGAAGAAAATTATTTGATCTTGCCTGGTGCTTGTATTTACCAATTAAATTTTGCATCTGTTTCTAACAATGCGCCACCACCAGAAAAATAGAAGGGAAACCGACAACAAACAGAAAAGCATTATTTTGCATCCTTAAACCTGTCACCGATATCAAGTGGCTTTCCATTAAATACTTAATTTGATTTGATGTCCAAATTCCTCTTAGTAATTCGAATTATATAACTAAATATTGATAAATCGAAATTTTATTGGTACGATGTCCTGAAATTGCATTCTACTTATCATTTTTAACGAAACAATAGTCTTCATCAAAAGAAATATAAATAATTCGTAAATGCGATTTTTCATAATTTTCATTGTCCAAAAGCCATACGATTTTTCATAATTTTCATACGAATTTCTTGTATGCATTCTACTTATCATTTTCAACGAAATAGTATTCTTTATCAAAAGAAGCATTTATAAATCATTTCTACAAATATATGCGGTGAAACAGACAAAGTGCATTCGACTTATAATTTTTAGCGAAATAATAGTATTTATCAAAAGAAACATAAATAATTCCTACATCTATGTGTGTTGATACAGACAAAATGTTCATTTTAGCTGTCAATATCAATTTATGTTTTCATGTATGTCATATATCAAATCGCTTCAACAATTGTTCGACGAATCGTCTTTTTTCAACCGGATACCACATGCCGCTCGGCCTTTGCCGCATGGCCATCGTTCCCTTCGGCCATGGGCAATCATCACATCAGAATGACCCGTAATGGACAAATCTGTTAAATTACACGTTTACTTAAATTTATTATCACCCATAAACATAACTGTTCTCTTTTGATCTGTAAAATCGAATGATTTCTCTTAGATGTTCGCATAAATAACCTAGATTTATTTCTGAGTCTCGTTTACTATTTTTTTTTTATCACTTTTACACGTACATATTGTATTCAAATGGGTAGAATCTTGTACCAGCCAATGGATTTCGAGCATTATTCCTTTTTGTTAAGCACATTTTGGGTTTTATTCTCTATGAACAAAAGAGGCGATAAGGAAAAGAAGTTTAGAAAAAAAAAATTTTTTGCCATAGACTAATTTTCTTGCTAGTATCTTGATGACAGGAAATCGGTAAAAAGAAAATCACAGAAAAGAAAAAAAAATTTCGAATCTTTTTGTAAAATCAAACTACCCTACTTCGTGTAATAGGATTAGAATTAATCAAGCGTGTTTTCGTGATAATGAGTTTTTAAATTCAACAGAATCACGGAAAATGACCTATTGCCTTTAATGGTACCCGATATCTACCCCCTCTTATGGCAGTCTATAACTTGATTGCCCCGTACATGGAATTACAATTAAAACAAATCAATAATGCATCTGATAAGACAAAAAAATTTATAACTGATTGCTTCACTAATTAAAGACCTTAACCCCACAAACGCCTTCCGTGACACTCGATATTAAATCCTAAAAGATCTGCTAGATCAACGCGTTATAGAGGTCTTAATTACCCACGAGGACCTTACTGCATGTGTAACATCATATGTCTAAAAGCACAAACCGGACCATGATCAACCGTCATTAAAGTGTCACCAAAGGTTTAGAATCTCCTTTTCATTTCCGAGGCAATCAAATAGAAATTGTTATATGACTCATATGTAATATAATTGAAATAAACATTATGTTTTATCGCTTTTTTACACTGATGACACCGTTAATTGAAATAAAAGGAATTTGTTTTTGAAACACAAATGACGTTTGTTATGTTTATGTTTATATCGACTTGTAGGTAGTTCAACCTCAATATCCTCCGAACAGGTAAAAATGATTGAAAAGAGAGGAATCAGTACGTCTTTCATATATATTATCAAACGATTATTCTCTCTCACTTACAGTGAATTCATCATTTCATAACTTCTTCTTTTGTCTGATTTCTAATTGACGTTTATTTTACCGAGTTCACGAGGTGCTCTTGCTAACAAGGTTGTCATTTAAAACAGACTTTTCAATCAATAAATTGATTATGTAATTGTCAAATGTTTTGTCTTTATATTTCAAGGAGTTCAGGTTGTATTTTTTACAAGGTGTGCAAAAAACTCGGCGTATGATGATCTGAATAGGAAGAGAAAATTAAAATTTTGTTAAATATTGTTTGTCTTAGACACATACAGCTCTCTATTGAATCACTGTCTATGTGAATGCAAAAAATAAAATGGGAAAGGATGTCGGACTTTATGACAAAATTCAATAGTCTATATGTCATTCTAATGCAATGTCGCCATAACGCCGAATCTCATTGGTTGTTTGCTCCTTAGTTACGGCTGTAAAACGAGAATATACTAGGTTTTGACGTTGCTAATACATGTATCACATTTCGGTTTATATTCACAAAAATATAGAATGCATTAGAATGGGAATAACTAGATCCTGACGTTATGTTTGCGGACGGTAAATACTGATTATATGGTCGCAAACTGAGCTGGTGACGCGTTAACGGAAATACGACGTTAGCAACGTCAAAGCCTGGTATGTTCTCGTTTTACGGCCGCAACTAAGGAGCAAACAACCAATGAAATTCGACGTTATAGCGACATTGCATTAGAATCAGCATTTACCGTCCGCAAACATAGCGTCAGAAGCTAGTTATTGCCTAATTTGAATCGTTTAGTTGAAAGTTTTCTTTTTTTAGTTTTGTTTTGTATGTTACAAAGTTTTGTATTTTCAGTGATTTTGATTTTTCGATTTTGTTTGTTCTTGACTTTCTGATTGACTTTCACTCACTGATCAGCAGCAAAAATGTCTGTGTAATACTAGTACACATGTATTTGAAATTCGCGTCAAATGACGAAGAAGCGTTGAGAAATCAGACACTGGCCAAATGAATAAGTGAAGGAATTAAAAATTAACACTTTCCAATCTTTATAAGAAATTAAATCGTCGCAAGTGATTCCGATAACTTATGGGTCTTCCTCTGTTAATGTGTTGTCTATCCTTTTGCTCTTTGCATTTTGCGTTTTGCTCTTTGCTTTTCGCCTTTTGCTCATAGCTTTTCACTCTTTGATTTTTGCGTTTTGCTCATTGCTTTTTGCTAACTGATTTTTGCATTTTGTTCTTTGCTTTTTGTGTTTTGTTCTTTGCTAATTGTGTTTTGCTCATTATATCTAAATGAAAACCGGTCCCGAGGATAGTCAGTCTTTCTACCACAAACAACATTCGTTGACTGACATATTTAGGCGTGAAGATGACACAATCGAGGAGAAGATATTTCTTTGCTTTTTTGCGTTTTGCTCTTTGCGTTTCTTACTTTGATCTTTGGGTTTTGCGTTTTGCTCTTTGCGGTTTGCTCTTTTTTTTTTCGATATGCACATCGTTCGTTTTACATTAAGTGATCATGTTAACAGGCATCCGGCTTACAATGAATTGATAAACTGACAATAAGTTTAAGTGAAGAAATATGTGTCCGTTAATCACTTCATTTATTCGTTGGTTATCGCTTAATTTATTTCTGAATTTGAATTACGTAAAATGGAAGTGGGTGTCTGCAGTGAAGAAGGTTTGGTTATCTGGATTATCAGTACAATCAACCCTTCCACTTGTTTAAATGTGTCTGAACGCAAAGAGTAAAACGCAAAAAGCAAAGAGAAAAACGCAAACGTCATAGAACAAAAGGCATGTCGGTTCAGCATTTCTATGTTGTCATTTATGTTCATTAATTTATGTTTCAGTTTGTCTGCTTTGATTGCTGGTCCATTTTGTATGCTTGTTCTTATGTGTGCCGTTGTCTCCGGTTGTTTGATGAATTGATTTGCTTTGTTTGATTTCCGTTGTTTCAGTTTTGTGATTGTGTTCTTCTGTGGTTAGGACAGCATAATCTTGTTGAAGATATTTTCCAAAATTCTACAATGAAAAGAATAAATAGAATGAAAAAAAAAGAACAAGAGCACTTTTCCCTGAAAGAAATTAATGTAAATACATGCATACTAGTAAATAAAATAAGAAGAAATTGGAAAAGAAAGCAGAGTAAAGCACAAATATACGTGTTTTTCATATTAATCCTATTGGAACGGTGGGACCTGTATTTTTTTTTTTTTTTTTTTGGTTTTTTTTTTTGGTTTTTTTTTCTTTTTTTTTTTTGGTCTTCATTGTCCCCTGTTGTTTCTTGTGCTTGAAATTTGGAGCCGCGCACTCTTTTCCCTATAGATACACAAAATTAAAAAAAATCAAACTAGAGGGCGCTACTAAAATAAATTTGGTTGTGTCTAAAATCACTTAGGCATTAATTACCACTGATGAGGATTTATTATCCGAAACATGTGTATGGTGCATTAGAGTTGGTTTGAAATTTTCTTCAAGAAGGTAACGGGTTATAACACTTCCATCATATTCTCTTTTAATTCAGTGACATTATCTATAGTTAGATATGAAAAAGCGATTAATTAAGATTTTTCCTCTTTGTATACAATGGTTTGTAAATTAAGGAAGAAAATATCTCGATAATATTTTTGACTTCTTGATCCGGTAAGTGATTTCCTATGCCTAGATGCAAATAGTATTGAATGCATTGAATTGTGAGCCTTTTGTCATTGCATAATGTTATTCAAAGAGCCTAATACATGCAAATGATCTTTTGTAAATAAATATTCAATATAGTATGGTTCAGATATGTAACATTGAACATGGGATTCGACAATACATTGTAAACTCCATCTCCAACAGAAAACCTTAAATCAGAATCCAAAAATCACAATCAAAAAGGCCGACAAATTCTTGAAAAATATTAAGGCAGAACAAAGATAGGGAGGTGATACTCAACAGCGGAACAAACTCCCAAAGAAAAAGAGGACAAACAGATGAAGAAAGCAACATCACACCATAGAAACACGTAAGCCACCGCTGTCTTTATGAACAATTCTACAGAGTCTTGTGTAAATGCGAAATTTATCATTTTTTCTGTTCTGAAATTTAAAGACGTTTAATATTTGTACCACTTGGTGAGTGTCACTGCTGGTGTACATGGAGTCCCCGAGTGCACATGTAGCCAAGTTCGATCAACTTCAGTTGGTCGTTTCTTCAACGCATTCGAAAGTTTCTGTTATCAAAATTTCATGAAATGTCTAAAACGTGTGTCCTGTAGCATCATATCCAACACATCCTACTACGTCTTTTGGTACACTTTTGGACATAATACCTTTCACACTCTTTGGCCATATTACGGTACATTGGTTAGATTGAGGATCACTGACGAGGGTTAAGTACCCTAAACGTGCATGTCTGGTCCATGCGGCACATTTATCTGCTCTTAAATGATGCTATTGAATTTGAAGACGTTTAACATACACATCCATTCAAATTAATGCGGTGCCGCATAGATATCAAATTTGTTAAAATTAATTCGAATTAAGAATGAATTTCTCACTCTCATATCGGAAGTTCGCTTCTTTTCATGTTGCGGAGGTTTATGTTTGTTTGCTTTGATTCCTGCTTTATCCTGATTTTGTATGCCTTCGGTTTATAATTTTCTAAAGTATGGATTTTGTGCTGTATATAAGGATATGGTCATTATCCATATTTGTCATACTATGGTCATGGTATCAGACCAAGGTCAGAAAACTTCAAAAATATAATCTGACAGCAAACAAAGAGTTACAAGTCTGCAGCAGGATGTAACTTTTCCTTGACAAATAGGAAGAAAGATAAAAGAAAACAGAAAGAAACACGAAAGCTAAATTTGAAACACAATATACATGTTAAACGTCTTCAAATTCATTAGCATCATTTAAGGACAGATGAATTTGCAGCATGGACCAGACATGCACGTTTCGGGTACTTAACCCTCGTCAGTGATCCTCAATCTAAACAAATCTCTACATGTTTTGGATATCTTAAAAACATATATTTGCAACAGCGCGACTTTATGTCTCAGTATAGATTTCTGTGTTGACATCTATAAAAGGATTGATACCCTACGTGTATACAATGGTTTGCATTAAAGGAAGAAAACATCTTGATAATATTTTTTTGACTTTTTGATCTAGTAAAGGATTTCCTAAACCTAGATATATATAAACGCTTATCTTTAACACAAGAAGGAAATTGTTTAAAAAATGCCATGTACGAAGAAGATGATAACATCAGAAAATATCAAACATTTACCTTTTTTTCAATACGAGGTCATGGCGAAATACAGAAATAAAGAAAAAAAGGAAACTATCAAAAATGTTTTAATTCTTTATCGTAAGCATGATAGTGACGTCATTCTTTATCTTGTAGAAAATATGTATTGACGTCATTCAAATATACAACATTAATTATTGAGCCAAACTATCATGAAAACAAAACAAAAAATAACAATAATTCCGAATAAAACCCTTTAAATTCATGTTACAATCTAAGAATAAGATACTTATTTTTAAATTATACACGATATACAAAAATGATTTTAGAAAAAAAATCTTTTTAAGAAATTCAAATATTACCGATATTTTCTAAATACAAATTGCTTCATGTAAAGAATTCTTGCTGAAACAACTGTACATTTTTGAAAATTACATTAATTCATAATTCGTTTCATAAGCAATTGTTGCTAAAAAATTAATTCAACCTGAGCATTTGAAAAATATTTAATACCGAAAAGCAAATATATCTAAATACAAGTAAATGTATTGTATAACAAAACAATTTCACTCGAAAAGAAAAAAAAATGATATTATCATATGTAATATGCATTGGGTAATTTTGAGCAATGAATATGGTAATTGCTCATAATTACCCATATTACATATAACAATAACTCTACATTTCAAAATTTAATACTACCAGAGCATAAAATGCTTTTGAAAAGCTGAGATGTATAAGTTCGTTTCAAGATACAAAAATACATTTTAAAGCAATTTATTTAGAGCGGAAGGTAAGAATTTTTCAATAACATTTTAGTTTAGTCTTTCGTTTTGCGATTTCTCTTCTGCAGCATCAGAGTATGTATCTGGTGATGCCTTGATAAACAAATCAGAAGAATCCAAGGTAGATTAAATTTCATCGAAACTAAAAATAATAAGTCACCAAAAACGTTTTGCTGGTACTAAAGAATATTTCCAGCACTGCACGCTTACCAAGACGATCGAACTCGATGGCAGATACTGACCCGCGAGATTGCACAAAAGAAGACTAGACCCCTTTACCTGGCCTATCCAAAATTGGTCAAACTTCTCGGATGATTGAAACATGAGCTCCACTGGTATAACAGAGCAATGCCTGTTTTTGTATGCTATATAATTTTGATAATCATTTACAGATATTTTTGTGTAAGCCAGGGACACTTTGGACTACTGTCTTGTTACAAAAGTCATCTCACAGTGAGAGGGTTTCCACTGGTCTCCGTAAAAGAGCTCAGTGTATCCGGATGGTGGGGAAGTAACCTGTTTTTGTTGTTATATTCTTTGATATTACAGGGTCTGAGGAAAAAGTTAAACGTCTTCAAATTCAATAGCATCATTCAAAACTGATAAATTTTCAGCATGGACCAGACATGCACGTTTCAGATACTTAACCCTCGTCAGTGATCCCCAATCTAAAGATAAGACAGTGAAAAATTTTTGGCACTTTCATTTTGGAAGGGACATATTCAGAAATATATGGATGGAAAATTAATATTTTGAAACCTGATAGGAAAATGTCATTCAGTTTTTTATCTGTAGAACAAACTTTTACAAGGTGTAATTTTTCTTTAAAGATTCCCAGTAGCTACATTGAATAAATACGAGTAAATGTTAAACGCCTTCATATTCAATAGCATCATTTAAGAACAGATCAATTTGCAGCATGGATCAGAAATGCACGTTTCGGGTACTAAACCCTCGTCATTGATCCTCAATCTAAAAAAAAACGTTATATGTTCAAAGAGTTTGAAAGTTATTATGTCCAAAAATGTACCGAACCCGTAGCAGGATGGGTGGGATATGATACTATAGGACCCACACTTTAGAAATTTCAATAAATTTTGATAACAGAAATTTTCGAATGCGTTGAAGAAACGATCAATAAATCATAAACTTACACACTGAGATTATATAGATGTATATGAAACATGAATATCTTGTGCACAAAATTTAACTAATTTGGTCATACATGCGGTTTCTAGAGTACAGAATTAGTTTTTATTTCACTCGAACCAAGCTATTCTATGAATCAAGACGGTGACGTAAAAATGCATCTTCCCACTAAATGTAAGATGAGTTAACTAAACGTCATACTTATTTGTTTTTTCACTTTTTTTTAAATGAATGATATCCGACCCACACACAATCCAATTAAAGGCAGATTGTCTTGACTTACTTTGATTTGTGCCCATTATGATGGTGTTGCGCTTGCATGTTCGTAATATCATTGGTGTTTTGGTTAGCAGTATACTTTATTTTTTATCAAAGTATAAACTATCTGGAGGCAAAGCAAATGCTCATTGTAAGTTACTCAAGCTTTCTATTTTAAAACTTTTAAAATAATTTGAATTTACAAAAGTAAACGATTCTGGGCCCGGCACCATAAATTAAGAATTGACTTAAGTCTAATTCTCAAAGTACTATATATAGCATATCCGTGAAAATTAAAAATTTGAGTTCATCCATTCTATTCTACTCTGAAAATGGACACTTTCTATGAATAATCTCAAGTCATCAATTTTATTATAATAAGACAAAAGAAAATTGAAATTTAGACTTAAGTCAATTCTTAGTTTATGGTGCCTGGCCCAGATATTCAAAGAAATAAAACATGTTTTGAATATATTAATACCTTCAGAACGTATTCATAAGCTGATAATTTTTTTTGTAAGAAAAAAGTTTGAGTGAGAGATGTGAAATCAATATTTTTAATGTGTTGGCTAAATAATTTCATAAATATAAGTAAATTATTAACTCGCACAACTGAGCTTAAAGATCAGAGTCATGTATATCTGGTAGACTACATGTGCCCAATTTAGTCAAGAATGCAGATTTAAGGCTGTATATAGTTTGAACCCTCTTTTTCCCTCCAACTGAAATATAAAGAAGAATTTTTCCACTCAATGTAAGCTGTGTTAACATACACGTCATACTTATGATTATACATGAAATGTGGAAATAAAGAAAATAATCAATTTTCAACAGTTGCTGAGTCACATGATCATTTTCTTAGCGTTAAATTAATTTTTCTCTACTTAAATGAAAGATTTCTAATGATATGATTATCCTATAAAATACACTACGCGAGAAAATCCATCAAAATTTTCACTATAAACTCTTTGTTTTAAACAATCATCCCATTGATCTTATTAACAATATTGAATTAATTAAACCATTCTATCACCGTACCGACCCTAAAACGCCCAATGCTTTTGCAAAGAAAAAACTTTTGATGGATACAAAGGAGGATAATTTATCAATTGTGTGATATGCAACAATATTCATTTCAACGAATATTCGCTTTATTACCTCTGATTGATAACTTTAATTTTTCCTTTGTAACTTTATTATAAATTGTTACAAAATGCAGATAATATGTGCGCAATGTATCATCCTTGGGCTTTGATAAGAAGTAACTCACCAATTTTTTCCCTTTCCTACTTCAATATGGACATTAATTTTTGAGTCTACATCCTTTGAAATTTTACAAAGATTTACCAAAAAACTATGAAGTCAATAAAGTGATGATTACAGATAAAGCAATCTATCTTTTACTTAAAATAATATCATTCCTTCTATAAAGTCCTCATTCCTCATTTCCTGTAAAATGGAGTTTATCGTAATCTTTTTTCATCCCCTAAAACCTTGCTCTAAAGATTTTTATATGAATAAGTATAATTTATAACGAATCGAAAAAAATGAAAATAGAAGATACGAAAAATGTACCCCAAGAACAATCAGAAATGCTTGAAAAATATAGAATCTGAAGTCGATTGCATTATTTGATACTTCTCATATTTTATCCTCTTTGTCGGTTGGTTTTTTTTTCTGTAAATTTTCTTATTCTTCATTCTGATACCGGGGCCAATGAGCGAACCCCACCATCCCTTTTGCTTTGACATAATACAGCGAGAGAAATGAGAATAAGCTTTAGGCTTCCTTTTTGGTCCTACTAACATAGAAACTATAACTTGCATCTTATGTAACATGAATCGTGTGATATTTGAATGTTCAAACTTAACAAAATAGCACGCCGCGTTTTAACAAACCACCTACGGTGAATTGACTCTGGAGATTGGTCATTAAATTAAGTTGTCCTTCGTGTTTCTATGCCAGAGTTGTGTCATTGTCTCCGTCTGTTTGTCAGATTTTTCTTTTCTCGGAAAAAAAACATTGTTTCACTTTTTTCAAGAATTTGCAAACCTTTTGATTGTGACTTTTGGATTCTGATTCCGGCTTTAGTGTTGACTTTCATTCACTGATTAATAAAGAACTCCAAATGTATAAATATTTTGTTGAGTATGCACTTAATTTATGTTAAACGTCTTTAAATTCAATAGCATGACAAATATGGATAATGACCATATTCCTGTATACAGCACAAAATCGATAACTCAGAAAATCAGAAACCGAAGGCATACAAAATCTGGATAAAACAAGAACCAAAGCAAACAAACAAAAACCTCCACCACATGAAAAGAAGCGGACTCTCGATATGAGAGTGAGACCAGGTGCCCAGGAAGAGTAAGCATCATTTATAAACGGATAAATTTGCAGCATGGACCAGACATGCACGTTTCGGGTACTAAACCCTCATCAGTGATCCTCAATCTAAAAAATGTAATACGGCCAAAGAGGGTGAACATTATTATGTCAAAAATGTACCGAAAGATGTAGCAGGATGGATGGGATATGATGTTACAGGACCCATGTTTTAGAATTTCAAGAATTTTAGTACCAGAAAATTTTGAATGCGTTGAAGAGACAGATAAATTACGAATATATTTGTTTATAACTTCGTTCGAACTACTTAATTTGCTTCAAATAACACCTAAAGGTACTAGAATGTTGAAAAATATAAGTTTGTCAGAAAGAAGATTCATGCCGGACGAATCATAAGCTTTCCTTTCATTGTCATCAGCCACCACACAACCACCATTCAACTTGCAAATAGTCGCAAACATCAGGGGATAACAAGACACAAGTCAACATCCTCTCCAAAATAGAAACACACACAAATTACAGACCCACCTCAATAGGATGTCAAGAAAATCACCGAGCGAAGGACGTCAAATATATCAAAATGATGGAATGTATCGCATTTTCGTATGAAAGTATGTTAAACGTCTTCAAATATTCGTTGGCATTATTTAAAAGCAGAAAAAGCAGATGAATTTACAGCATGGACCAGTCATGCACGTTTCGGGCATTCAACCCTCGTCAGTGATCCTAAAAAATGAATACCAGAAGAAGTACCAATCGTTGTCCAGGAGTCAAAGATCCTGGGGAAGATGACATAATTGTGTAAGTCTCCATTAAACATAAAACATCGTTATGTCACTGTGCATTAGCCTATATAGCTATAGAATCAAACGCCACGACGGCTGTTCGTGTTCTAGCCTGCACCATGCTGCCAATTTATCTGTTATTTAATGATGCTATTCAATTTGAAGACGTTTAACATTGTAACGGGAAGCGGCAAATCATAAAACAAGAATGAAACTGATAATTGCGGTACATGTGTCATAATGATACACATATACAAATTACTAGTACATGTTATTATTTGTTTTATTATGGTTGTGCAAACGCACATTACATGTACGATAAATGCACTTGCTTTGTTTCGCATACCCCTTACAAAACGAAAAAAATATTATATTTTTTATTAAGACACTAATTGTACAATTGTGCCCGTCCATATTCGGTCATGCATTTGTTTCAATAATTTTTCTTTCGTGCTTCAGTGTCATGGCGTTCGGTTTTCTTTTCTTGTCTGTCTTTTCTTCTTTCGTGTCGTATTCTTTTGTTGTTTTGTGTTGCACTGGTGTATTAGTCTTGCTGTAGTAATCATTTCCTTCCTCTGATTGATACTGGACAGATGGGAGTTAATAAAAAGAATGCGCAACGGCCATAATTTGTTATTTTCGATATAACAATCATATGAACTTATTATACGACCCACAAAGAAGTTGAGGGGGGCTTATACTTGATTCACTATGTCCGTCCGTCCGTCTGTAGACGAAAGCTTGTCATTGCAACTCCTCCAAAGTCATGTGATGGATTTTAGTGAACCTTTATACAATGAAAGATAAAAATTCATGATATGTAGATGTGCATGAAGAAAGGGGATTGCTGTCGAAAACGTTTGACCAGAGGTATCACCACTTTTCATGCATTTTCAATGTCCAACCTTGTCATCGTAACTCCTCCTTGTGATGGATTTTAGTGAAACTTTACACTATGAAAGATCATTATACGTTGATGTGCATGAAGAAAGAGGATTACTGTCGAAAAAAGTTTGGCCTGAGTTATGGCCCTTGGACTTTTTTATGCATTTTCAATGTCAAACCTTGTCATCGCAATTCCTCCCAAACCATTCAATGGATTTCAGTAAAACTTTACACAAAGATCGAAAAAAGTTTGACCAGAATTATGGTCCCTTGACCTAGCTTTTTTTTCAAAAATGCATTTTAAATGTCGAATCTTTTCATCGCTCATCTCATAAGGCTATCTTATATCATTAAACATTTAACATACTAAGTATACAGTGACCTTTACAGTGAATTATGAACTTATATTAGAGAGTATCTATTTGGAAAAATGAATGTCAGGTCAGATCATAAAATGCCAGTTCATAAGATATATCTGCTCAGAAAAAAATATTCAGCTTCGTCCCTTTAGGGCAGTTTTCATTTAACTTTATGTAACAAATCTATTTAGCCTTTCACTATACATGTGTAATTATCTGACATAACAACAAATAAAAAATTAAAACCGAGCAAGCATTTTGATCTTCATGCAAAGAATAACAATGTAGATTAACGGATGGAAGGAGCATGCCTTATAAATACGCGGATATGAAAAATATTCCTAAGACGCATTTAGATAATTCAACGGTAATTTCATAAGCTTACGAAGAAAAGGCCTAAAATAGCTGTGTCACAAGGACAAATTATATTATTTTATTACGATTTCTTTTAACATATATACGTAGTGCAAACTGATTTATCAAACAGGGATATTTATCGTGAAAAATTCAGGTACTGTGCGCATCGCTGACAACAGAACGTTATCGATGAAGAGAAACCACTTTGAACATATGAAATGATTGAGCAGCAATTCATAAAGTCAATAGCTGTTGCCGAAAATTGAATAACTGGAAGCCGTTTTATGGAAATGAAGAAGTGAGAGTCATGATCGACGGATTTACTGGCGACAAACAATTGAATATGCAGTTAACAATTAGCTTTTATGCCTATGTGGTTAAGCTTGACAGATTAGATAATCCATTAATCGTCGTCTTGTTGTCCAAATATGTTCACCAGACGCAACATCCATGAGAAATTATACATTAGACAGTTCAAATGTACACCCACAATTATTTTTATTTTTGAATACACTTAACGCTTACGCTAGAAACAAAAACAGATGACAAGGTAATAGTGATGTTTACATTTGCACTTCTCAAAATGTCAAGATTTGATAATTTATTGAGTGTACGTGAGAATATTGTATCCTGAAAAAAAAAACGTACGGAAACAAACTCTTAGATTTTGTATTGATAACCGGAAAATAGGAATCAGTTTAAGGAACTGATAATTAATTGATCCGAAAACCTAAAACCTAATTTAAAACCTAAATAACAAAATGACGACAAATAAAGCTGAAATTATCGAATAAAACACTATTGCAATACCCACAACTACGCGGCGTCAATCGAATTTTCGCATTTATATCCTTATGCATGACAAGACAGTACATTGTTTAGATGGAGGATCACTGACGAGGGTTAAATACCCGAAACATGCATTTCTGGTCCATGTAGTAAATTTATCTGCTCTAAAAAGATGCTAATGAATTAAAAGACGTTAAACATATAACACCTACATGCATACAAACACGAAAGTACACAAACATAAGGTAACTCTTCCATTACTAATCACACAAACGCATTATTAAGAAAACGGAACCCACATGACAACAAAAACCTAAGAAACTGCTTAGATTCATCGATCGATATAGGACACACTTGAATCACAAATGATGTAGATATCATGATTAATATGCATCAACCTTCCGCTGGTCAGTGTATACTAGAGGTTCCAAATAGCGAATACTAACTGTCTGACATTGAAATCATGCAGGCACAGGTCCCCAAGATAAACAAGAAACATTAATGGATATCAAAGGAATGAAATGACAAGCGACGAACATTCCATACTCTACCAAAAGGATCAAACTGAAGTCCAACAACAGGAGAAAATCGACCTACTTTTCGTCTACGTTCATTGTACCATTTGCGTCTCATTCTGTGCGTGTCTGCTTTGTGTTTTTACAATGGGTGTTTTGGGGTTTTGCTGTTGGTGCTGCAATCGGGTGTTGTTGGAGATCCCCTCCTTTCTCTTTGACTTGGGCTGTCCTTCACTAAAATCATCATGAGTGGTAAATTCAGGTGCGTTCAGTAGCATAAAGACGTTCTTTTAGAGACCATATAATAATAGAATTGTTCCATCTTTAACCTTCTTGAAGAACATCTCAAACAAATCTTAATGTACCAGACACGTGTTTCGGTTAGTAAATCCTCATAAGTGGTACTAGATGAAATGCCGAAGTGATTTTAAGTCACAGTCAAATTATTTTAGTAACGCCGCTAGTTTTATTTGTTGAATTTAGATTTGTGCATTTACTTTTCAAAGAGTACGCCGCTCCAAATTTTCCTGTTGGGTCGATTCAGTAGCATAGTTTAAAAAAGCTATGACCAAAATAGCATTGGAGCAATGGTGCTAGAATGTTAAACACCTTTAATTTCGATGTTAAAAGTCTTCAAATTCAATAGCATTATTTAAGAACTGATAAATTTGTAGCATGAACCAGACATGCACGATTGGCTACTTAATTCTCGTCAGTGATCCTCAATCTAAACAATGTAATATGACCAAAGGGTGAAAGTTATCTTGTCCAAAAATGTACCGAAAGACGTAGCAGGATGGGGGATATGATGCTACAGGACCCACGTTTTAGAAATTTCAAGAAATTTTGATATACGTAATTTTTGATATGATATATTTTTAATATGGATGATGACCATATCCCAATATACAGCACAAATTCGATAATTAAGAAAATCACGAACCGAAGGCATAGAAAATCAGGAAAAACAGGAACCAACATTAACAAACAAAAGCCTCCACCACATGCAAAGAAGCGAACTCCCAATATGGGAGTGAGACCAGATGCCAAGGAAGAATCAGCATCTCCTGATTGCATGCAACACCCGTCGCTTCAATTCGGTAGAATTGTCACACCCGGTACTTCCATTTCGGAAGATACAAGTTCATTCAGTGGTTGGATTGATCAAATGATCTACGAAAAAATATCATCCACCATTCTGGACTTCTCCGAAAAGGAAAGTATGTGATGATGAAATTGAAGTCGCCACGTTTGTCATAGAATAAGGTGTTCACGTGACCATCAGTGTCGTAGGACAACATTATGTCCAAATAGGATGCTGAATTATTTGTTTCTGTAGTTTCTTTCACTTCAAGCTCCGAAGGATAGATTCTGCTAAGGTAATAATTTTGGATTATTGATGGACAGCCCATCGTCTATGTACATGTATCTGTAAGTGAAGTTAAAGTCAGAAGCTAAGTATCTTTTCTCTTCAGAGACCAAAGATTGAATGAATTCAGTTTCGTGCGAGTAAAGAAAAAGGTCGAAAAAGAAAAAAGAAAAAGCATAACCATCGATATTGCGTCAGAATGATTTAACGCCTTTTATACCGTGGATATGATCCTAATGTCACCAGTCGTACACTAGACTTGGTACTAGACCAATCTACAGCCTTGTACCAGCGCATTCTTAAGACTTGCACTCTGACTCTGGCGACTGGACTCCATGACGGGTCCTGTCCAAACCGCTTTGAGAAGACAGGGTCCCAACCACCTATCCTCTATGAATGTCATTCGGACTCTTCGGATGATAACATGAATGAGCTCGCTACAACCGGCAGAGCGTTGCAAATGACCGTCCTATGTCGGCACTGGTTACCCATTGGTCTCGTTTGTTAATGTGTAGTCTTAGGTGTTTGATGTTTGTATGTCGAATGTCTCTTTTTCGTCTCTTGCTTTCCTCGTCTTTGAGTTTTCGCATCGGGTGTTTTATTCTTATTTCTTCTATACTTAATCAATCAATCAATTAAATAATACTTAAAAAATTAATCAATCAATAAATACACGTGAATATGATAACACTGAAGCATTTTTTTGTGTTGTTGCTTTTATGTTTTTTTCTAAATTCATCAATGATATTTCAAAAGAAATTACCAGAAATGAAAATCAAGTTTGAAAAATTGAAGCGATTCAATGATATTTTAATAGGAATTGCCAGAAAAGACGAATCAAGTTTGAAAAATTCAAGCGATCCAATGCAACATTAATAATTATATATCAAGCACCGGAAGTCAATGTCATTTTTTCAGGCGTAAACGGGTCTTTGTATGAAACGTTTGATTTACTAGAAGAGGGTGATATGGTGACCTTTTGGCATCAATTCTCTGATTTTAAGAAAAAAGAGTTATACGGCAAGGTTCTGGCTGATGTCCAATTAAACCCTGGTTATGAATGAAATACGTAGTACGCTGTCATTGGGTCTATATGAATTATGAAGTGCGGTAAAACAAAGTTTATAAAGGTTGAACTTTTCCACTACAGTGAGCACGAAAGCGTAATTAACTTTTGTCTCCTCAAACCTAAGAGACGGAAAAGTCAAAGTTTTTCTTCCTAAATCAAGTGTTAACTTCATTAAGTCCAAATTTTCTGCATTTATGTCAGTTTTTATTCCGAAGATAATTCCATTAAAATTCGATTCTGAAATTATCAATTAGCCTTTCCGGTGTAATTAACATTATTTATTAAATTCTCCCGAGACATATTGATAAAGCATTATGAAATTATATCAGGAAATATATATTATTAAGCTGTTAAATAAATGTTATCAAGTTTTACATGATTTGGATTATTTAACCTCTCCATATAGTTGACACAGGTATTAAGATATTCATTATTCAAATCAAATAGTTAGATTAGTATATATTTAGATATCAAATAATGATTTACGATTAACTGGAATGTACATCGATATAAATCTACTGTAAGCGTCCCATATTACTTGAACTGGTCAAAGGATTTTTACGACAAGGATTAGGATGCTAAAAACATACAAGTGCGAATATTGTTAACGAAATTTTCGCGTGGGGGTAATTTTCGCGGTTTTTAAGGGAATAGAGGATTTCGCGAAAATTTCACCCACGCGAAAGTATCCCCGTTGCATTCTTACAATGGGAAAGACATTTTTATCGTGAATATTTCCCAATAGCGAAAAGTCTTGCTGTTTTCCCAGCGAAAATAACCACGTCTACAGTACAAAATCTTCATCCAAAGCATGAATGGTTATATTACATTGTTTGGACCGAGGATCACTGACGAGGGTTAAGTACCCGAAACGTGCATGTCTGGTCCATGCTGCAAATGTATCTGCTCTTAAATGATGCTATTGAATTTGAAGACATTTAACATTAAATAGTCATGTTGGGTGCCTTCTCCGTTCGTCTAAAGTGTATTTACTTACCAGCCGGTATTTTCGTTAGACGACGGTATCAGAAGTGCTTACCATTCGTGTAGTTCTGCGTTCCTGACGTTAACTATATTGCAACGTAAACGCAAGGTAAACCGAAGTACCTACTTGCAACGTGCGTGTCGTACTTCTTGTTGAATTCTTAGACAACACGCAGACAGCACGCAGCGAAAGTTCTGTATGCACTAAAACTGCTACGTCCTGTCTGCGTGTACCCAAATCCGCAAGGAGTCCGTAGAGGACACGTACTGAAAACGCACGGACGTCGCTCGGATACCCAAGGTTTGCCTACGTTTTTTTGCACGCAGACAGCACGTACGTGCACATAAGGCGGGTTGTGACCACCGCTTTACTCTGCTGCAAAATTAACCAACCCTCTGGACAGAAATGTCTTAATACGATTAATCAGACGTACATGTTTCGGACAATGAATCCTTATCAATGGTACTTTCAGCCAAAACGATTCAAACTTGAAAAAAATATATAAAGTCATTAAACTCCGTACGGCGGCTTCGCCTAGCATACAAAGCAGAAAAAATAGTTTATAGAAGCGCCCCCTACTTTAACTTCTAAATTTCTATTTCTAGTATGTATTTAGTAACGATTGAGCGGGTCCAAATGATTAGATAAACAATGTGGCCAAAAATGTTGGACGGATGGTATAGGGCTTTTAACTTCTTATATTTTGATGATAACAAGCGCAAACTTCAGTCCAGAACTGCGTTTACATGACACTGAATGATGTGTCCATCACTGTGGTCAGAATGTTAAACGTCTTTAAATTCAATAGCATCATTTAAAACCTGATAAATTTACAGCATGGACCAGACATGCACGTTTCGGGTACTAAGCATGTCCGTGGTGACGTCACTGGGGGACTCTTTGTGCAATATATCAGAATTTTTCTTAACAATAGGAATTTTGGTTATATTGAAAATTAAAAAAAAATGTCAATGCTGAATATGGTAAAGATTTCAGCAAGACTACTTTCTATTGACCACAGCGGAACACACACTTACACCATCACAACTAACAGGAGATCGGACCAAACAGCTTCAGCAAACAGCAGGTGACCACGAGACATACAACGCCACCAACTTGAAATAAACCAACAATTCAAGCAGACAAATTAAAAATGAGTATCTTCACTTATGGCATTATGGGCATAATACTCTACTTCCGGTTGTTTTGATAACAGAAACAATAAATACAACGTAGTTGGTCGAGAAAACAACTGTAATGTTCGACTTCGGCAATGTTCGGATGTTAAACGTCTTTAAATTCAATTGCATCATTTAAGACCAGATAAATTTACAGCATGGACCAGACATGCACGTTTCGGGTAATTAACCCTCGTCAGTGATCCTCAAATCTAAACAATGTAATATGCCAAAAAGGTATGAAAGTTACTATGTCGAAAAAGCGTACCGAAAGACGTAGCAGGATGGGTGGGATATGATGCTACAGGACCCACGTTTTAGAAATTTCAAGAAATTTTGATAACAGAAATTTTAGAATGCGTTGAAGAAACGATCAACCGAAATTGATCGAACTTGGCTACATGTGCCCTCGGGGACTCCTGGTCCACCAGCAGTGACACTCACCAAGTGGTATAAATGTAAACGTCTTCAAATTGAATAGCATCATTTAAGTACAGATAAATTGGCAACATGGACCAGACATGCACGTTTCGGGTACTTAACCCTCGTAATGTCATGTCTTTGTATCAATAACAATTTACAAACAAAAATCCAACATTCATTTAATGTTTTCCCTTCTTCTTCCATTGTGTTTTGCAACAAACTCTATCAGAATTTGATAGATTTACCAAAAAAAAAACTCAAATGAATCAATCATATTTCATTTTGAATACTGCAATCTACACCGCAACATATGATGCCATAGAAGAAGTATTCATCCCTCTCTCGCTTGTATTTGAAATTTATGTCTCTCTAAATTTTGTAGCAAACATTTTTCTACGAATACAATAATGCTCAACTAAGTACCTGTGTGAATAATCTTTTACTCGAATCAGAAATTTCAAGATCACTATAAAAAATACAGAAAACGTGATGCAATTACAAACTATATCTGGCATAAAATCACCCATAAAAATATGACATCGTCTTGATGTCATAAATACCTACTGACGTGTATCATTCGGCAACCGCGTCACTATTGTTGATCATTTTGGTAGGTGTTTCAAGGAATGTTAGGAAGGCCGGACATCCCACCCAAATAAATATGCAAAAAAAGATCTACCACTAGGTTGATATCTCAGTTGGTGGATTTTTGAGTCCCCTGGGAAATCGTTCGCCTAGTTCATGGTGTTTCGGCACTTGACTTGAAATATATTTGCCAATTCTCCGTTACAAAATTTAATGAAAATTTTCCAAAGCTAAGGGGTATAGCCCTGTCTTTAGTCGGTTCTTTGGCAGACATTTTAGGTCAAGTTTAGACTTTTGCTCTCCATAATTTCATATTTATTTTGATTTCCTCTTTTCGGTCTAAAGCATCACTGATGAGACATAACTTATCGAAAATGCGCATATGGTGCACTGACTATTTTTCTAATAGAACATATATTTCAATATTGACTTTTTTGTTGTACTTGAGCTTTTCTAGTTTGTTTTTATACATATGATTTCTCTAAAAATCACGGGCCGAATACGAAAAGTATCTATATATAATCTTTATAAAAATTCAATGTATTGTTTCAATGTCATGGAAAATAGATTTCACTTGAATACCAGATTTTCACTCTTGTTGATAATTTTTTTTTATAAATCATTGCCATAACAACCACTAATCATATAGCTGTTTGTCTAAGCGTCACAAAGGGAGGGAGGATGTTTACGTAACAGATTTGATTGATTCCCTTTTACATAGATCTATCATCATTTTATGAAATTATCAATGATACCTTTTTATCATTTGGAACAAAAACATGTTGCCACCCAATTTTCCTCGGGCTCAGTTTGCCATGATTTTTAAGTATATCCTTTAGAAATGATAATGAAATGTGTGGAAAATCGAAAAAAAATGAAATGCAGAAAACAAAATCGATAAGTAAAATTTCTGGCCATATTAATGGTCACATTTGGTGTACAACGTTAACGTGCCAATGTCGCTAATCGTCGATGTATATAAGTGGCACAATGCTATGTACGTTATTGCCGAAGTACAAGGTAATAATAATGTCTGGGAAATATATTTATTAACACTATCATTTTACCTGGTTCTAGGTAATATTTATGCGCACTGCATGTATTGGGTCGAAGTTGTTATTGCAGCCATTTTCCATCATCATCATCATCATCATCATCACCATCATCATCATCATCATCATCATCATTGTTGTCTTTTTTGTTGTCATTTACATTTTTAAAACAACACAAAAAATGCATCAGAAAAAAGGAAATTGAAAAAAAATTATAATGATACGATATTAACCTCCTGAATATTTAAAATACTTTTAAGAAACGTTAAAAACAAGACATTGAGTGAAAGATGAAGGACTTATAAAAAGAATCACCATTACTAATATCTTTACCTTAAATTTTGTTTTTCAATGAATTCTGGGATCTCGACGACATTAACTTTCCTCTAATAAGTCTCCTGTTATAAATAATGTCGAAGGGTTCAAACTCTATACCTTCTTGAAGAAAATTCCAAACCAATTTCCAAGCACCAGACACGTGTTTCGAATATTAAATTCTCATCAGTGATGCTTCAGGCGGAGCCACCAAAAATAATTTCAGTAGCGCCCTCTTTAAATTTAGATTTGTACATTTACATTACAGAGAGTGCTTGGCTCCAAATTTCCTGTAAGGTGGATTCAGTAACATATCCAAATAAAATCTATGTTCAAAATAGCATTGGAGGGATGGTGCTAAGATGTTAAACTCTTTTAATTTCGACGATATTTATCGGTGAAAAGGCTAGTTTCCGAAATAGGAAAAAAGTTATAGGAAAAAAAATGTATAGGAAAGTTAAAAATTCTTCAAAGAATGAAGTGAAATTGTTTTTGGATGCATCGTCAAATCAAGCACATTTTAGGGAAAAATTTGAAAATATATACATCTATATATGTACTTGAATATGTTGTACAATGTAATTGTTTCGTACGAAATTTAATCCAAGAAATTTGCTGGATCAGCCAAAAATTTAGAAGGAGACCGATATTGAGTCTATTCAATTGGCATACGGCGATCAGACCATAAAGTGTAGGAACATAAGTATTTCACCATGACATTTAATGCCTCAGATAATCAACAATAATTGATAACAAATAGGCCATAAAGCCTTGTTCCACTTGCATATTTATTTATGTGATGCACAAAATCGTCATTTTATGAAGACATTTATAATCAAAGTCAATTCCTTTCGGAACAAGAGGAAGAAGTTCTTGTCATTTTCATTGAATGAGACGTGCGTTATGACCACAAGAAAGGTAGTCGTAAAGGTTTATGATCGTGATGTATTTATACGGTAGAAGGTGGCCGATGGCACATTAATGTGTTTTGTAAATTGTTTTGCTAATTAAATATCTATATAATCATTACAATAGGGGCTTGATAGGTGAGGATATGGATGTTTTGTGGGGAACGAGACATGTTTACACGGCTGGAGCGATTATTGCAGGGTCTTCTTGTAGTTATTACTTTTTTCGAGACTGTATCGAGTTATTAGGTCTTCCGACTTCCGTCGGAAGACCTATTGTTTTCGTAACCGTGGAAAATTGGATCAGCGATTTCTCAAGAACCCTGTAAGCTAGGACAATGAAAGTTCTTCAACGTTACGTTTGGAGTAAAAGCTAGATTGGTCTTTTTTATTTTTGGTCTCTGTTATTTTTTTTATCATGTTTTTTAGTAGATTCAAATATTTGACGGGAGCGTCGAATTACTCAAAAGGACCGAAAATTTCATGTTTTGCTATTTGTAAGCTTAAATATCTCGTATTTTGCTATCTACAATTTCCATTCTTTTTGAAAGTCGACAGCCATGCAAGATATGAAATGCTAGATGCACACTGTAACGATTTATTACGATGACGTCCTTCACCGTCCTTCATATTTCCAAATTCAGAAGTTCATAGGAGGAAGACACTTTTTTGCTTATAATAGTAAACAAAAATTAAGCTTATGAAGTTTCCTAAAAATTTCAATATTATTATTTTTTATCCATATATCTGTCTTATTTAGTCTTTCTGATTTTTCCTATCTCTTACTGTTGAAAAGATATGAGCATCGAAATTTTGAGTTGGGTATTTCGATACACCTTCACGCCAACAGATCGGGCGCACACTAAAATTGGTAGTCCGAGTCCGACTCGAGAAAAGCAGTGTTGAGATTTTCAAATTCCGATTTCACGGCAATGATGAATATGCATTTCATAAATACATTTCGATATACACAATTTGATTTTAAAACAGTTGATTAATTTAGAAGAGATCAGCTACAGACCAGAATTTACACACAAAAAGTGGTAGTTTGATTCCGATTTCTAACCTACAAACCTGTTTATAAACTTCAATAACTATATTTTGAACATCAAGTTTAATTTCTAATTCTAGCAAACGTTCGAACATAATTTTCGGTTGGTTTATTTACAAATTGATGAACAATTTCTGCAACATTCTTCCCTCTCCTCGTTTTTCGAAAACAGTTCTGTTTATATTGAACGATGTCGCCATGATGGAAATTCAAAATAAACTTTGAAAAAAGGGAAGGGGGGGTCCAAATTTGAACCTGCACAGCGAGAACCTCATGGTATTTATATATATATATATTGAACGTAACTTGTTATTACCATTTCTCTTCTCAAGAAAATTGGTTCTACAGCTACGAGCTCGCCTTTTTTATGGGGGAAGGGGGCAGGAAGAATTTGCAAAAAAAAAATCCCGGCTCTGAAAAATGCTGAAAGGCCCAAAGGGCCGGCAATTTTTTTTCCCGGACCATGCAAAAGTAAGGATACATTGCATGATATGGAAATTTTTGCTGGCCCTTTGTGCCAGACAATTTAAAGTCAAAAATTAATTAATATAAATACAAACTGTTCACATAGCTGTATCTACCAGAGACCTAATACGCATAGGCACAAAAATCTAGAAAAGGTTCTATTTAAACATCATACAATCTGTCTGAAATTCGCTAATTGCAAAGAGACATCTGAAGGAACGGTTATTAACTCATACCCTGTAACAGCGGTTTAACTTACACAGACATTCACAACATTTGACAATTTGTTTAAATCCGGCCCGAAGAACCGGCGAAAATTTTTCTCCGACTCTGGTAATGGCTGAAAAAAATGGCCTGCTCAGAAAATTGCTGAAAAAATTTTACCGGCTGGCAATAGAATTCCTAACCCCCCCCCCCCCCCCCAAAAAAAAATCAAATTGTTGCTCACCAACAATTATCGGTTTGAAAATTTAATGTTACTGCTATTTGAAAATTTAAATATATAATATAAATACATGTAATGTGACGTCCTTCATATTTCCAAATCAAAAATTGTATAGGAGGAAGACACTCTTGTTGCAACCGCAACAAGAAACCTTTCTAGTTTATTTTTTCTAGTTGTATTTTAAATGAATCACTGATTTTCACGCATCATTACATTTGCACTTGCAATAACTTCGTAAAGTTTCTTTTGCACTATTCGAGGGCTGTAAATGAGTGATTTTCAAAACATTAGATGTTAGTATTAAAAATATCAATACAGGAATATGGTCATTATCCATATTTGTCATTGATTCAAATATCACCATTAATTTGCGTTTACCTACATGCAACTAAACATGCAAATTTGTATAATATGACAATTTTAATTTATCACCACCTTCAGTGGGCATTTCTTGAAATCATACTAGACGTTGACACTGGATTTTTCTTCTCAGTTTTGCAGTACCGAAAGAGGATTGAATCTCAGAATCATGCATGTCAGGGACATTGTATTTGGACTATTTTGGCATGATGGTTGCCTTCTGATCCCATTGTTGGTGTTTGGATACTTTGATCTTTTATCAAGTACAAGAGAGGACAATGTATCTATATGTAGAAGACAACCTTCACGACCAAAGTTGAAAACACATGGTCTTTTCTTGCATTTGATAAAGTTCAAAGGAGGTCGACAATTTGTGTGTTTGAGTGTGTGTAATTTACATCTGAGTTTTCTCTCTCTCTCTCTCTCTCTCTCTCTCTCTCTCTCTCTCTCTCTCTCTCTCTCTCTCTCTCTCTCTCTCTCTCTGATACAACTGATTTCATATTACATTGAAATTAATTTAATAAAGCCATGCTCTGATCAAAGTTACCTGTGGACTAAAATTTAATAATTAGCCAAATTAAAGTCTCACTAAATTAGCTAGTAAAATGAATTTGGGCTGCTTGTGAAAAGCACTTCGGCTTGAAGCATCACTGATTAGAATTTAATATTCGAAACACGTGTCTGGTGCATGAAAATTGGTTTGAAATTTTCTTCAAGAAGGTATAGAGTTTGAATACTTCCGTATTATTATATTATGATCCCACGCCCTTATTGGGCAATACGCATTTGTGTACACTAAAAGTATACATTGTTTCAACAGTGATCGAGGAAAAATTATCTAAAGAAGTAGAACGATGCTATTCAATGGAATGTAAAATATTTCTATGGGTTATCCATGTTTGCTCCTCATTTATGGAACATATAGACAGAGTTATATTTAAGATATTCAAATAATCAATTTTACTAACCAACTCTAGTTTACTTCGAGTTATGGTATATGTAGTTAAAATGAAAGTTAATGCAAATACTTCATTAAAATTCAGTGGTTGCACTAAAATTGGTTTGAAATTTCCTTCAAGAAGGTAAAGAGTTGGAAAACTTTCGTATTATTATTATAAACACTTATTTACTGTTGCAGTGTGGAGCAGTTAAACTTGCTCCCCGTGGCGGGATGTTTGAAGTGTAATAATTAATTCTTTCCGGCTCTGTCACCTGATAAAAGTCTTGTTTTGGCCCTTCATCAATTTAACATCATATACAGTCTACTCTCGATAAGTCGAACTTCACGGGACCATCAGAAATAGTTCGACTTATCAGGAGTTCGACTTACTGAGTACATCATCAGCAATCGATTTTTCAAAAGACTATTTCCCTTTCTCTATCACCGCTCACAAACGTTTGTGTTGTCCATTTTAATGACCAAGCTACCTTAAATGTTTGTATTTATGACTCCATAGCAAGACAGTATCAATTATCCGTAAACAGATCTCCTTAAAATGAATTGGTTTTTGTTTAAGAATTGGAATTTATTTGTGGTTCGACTTACTGAGGTAAATTTTCAATGTAAAATGACTTATTGGACCTAAAAATTAGTTCGACTTAACGAAAAGTTCGAGTTATTGGAATTCGAGTTATCAGGAGTAAAAATGCATAGAAATCAATGGAAGAGAATCGGGACTTTTGAAAACAGTTCGAGTAAAGCGGAAATTCGAGTTAACCGAGTTTGAGTAAACGAGAGTAAACTGTATGTTATTTTGCTATTTTTGGAAACTTTTCATTTCATCCAAAAATATCATCGAAAATAATGGAGGTTAACACCTGAGCACCATCTCTCCAATGCTATTTTGGTCGTAGATTTTATTTAATTATGCTACTTAGTCGACCCTACAAGAATTTTGGAGCCGCGCACTCTCTGCAAAGTAAATGCACAAATTTGAATTCAAATAGATAAAACCAGAGGGTGCTACTGAAATGAATTTTGGCTGTGTCTGAAATTCACTCTGGCTGGAAGTATCACTGATGAGAATTTTACTATCCGAAATACGTGTCTGGTGCATTAAAATTAGCTTGAAATTGGCAGGGGCAAAATTTGCCATAGTTGGCACCAATTTTTGATATTTTCAAAAAAAATTTCCTACTGTTTTTAATCTTTCAAATAAGGGTAGAAATATTGCTGCTTGTTGAAATTGAATCGAAAAAAGATATTTTCAACTAATATGGGTGTTATTTCCCACCCAAATTGCCCACTACTACCGAAACTAGTGGTAAAAGGATAACAACTAGATTTCAACATTATAGTTTATAGTATATTATATATATTATATATATAGCACGTGTAACAAAGTTATACTTTCCGTGTAAATTCAGAATATAAAAAGGAACGTCCCATAAGAGTATGAACCTGTTACATGCTTTACATTTTCTTCATGAAGGTATAGAGTTGGAACACTTCCGTATTATTATTATAAACACTTATTTCATGCTGCAGTGTGGAGCAGTTAAAATCGTTCCCCGTGACCTGATGTTTAGAAGTGTATTAATTACTTCTTTCCAGCTCTGTCGCCTGAAAGAAGCTTTGTTTTGGCCCTTTAATTATCGATTTGACATCATAGATATTATTTTGCTATTTCAAAAATTTGTCATCCCATTCAAAACTATCGCCGAAATTAAAGGAAGTTAACATCTTAGCACCATCCCTCATATGCTATTTTGAATATATATTTTATTTGGATATACTACTGAATCGACCCTACAGGAAATTTGGAGCTGCGCCCTTTCTGTAAAGTAAATGTACAAATCTAAATTCAAAACATTAAAAAGTGCGCTACTGAAATGAATTTTGGTGGCTCCGCTGGAAGCATCACTGATGAGAATTCAATATTCTCATCAAATGTCTGGTGCAGGAAAAAATGGTTTGGAATTTTCTTCATGAAGGTATAGAGTTGGAACACTTCCGTATTATTACCTGTCTCTTGTCATAAATCTGAATTTCTAATGTGAAGAGATAGAGATCAATTTTCAATCATTTTACCCTAAAAGGCTGAGTTTTCGAGAAATCACATAAAAATTGTCCATTTTTGTTTAGAAGAAGCAAAATGAATAAGAAAATGGAACCTTTCTAAAAAAAATGATTGGGGCCAAAATGGTCACTTTTGCCTCTTCTACTTTCTTCAAGAGGGTAAAGAAGTGGAACACTTCCGTATTATTATCTTGGAAGGTTTTGGTGAAAGGCTCACGGATGCTCATCTACGTTAGAAACTTGGATCGACAGAATGAAAATTAAAGTGTTCAAACTCGTAACATTCTTGAACAACAATATTTCAAATCCATTCTAATGACAACTGTGGATAATGACCATATCCCCATACACAGTACAAAATCGATAATTCAGAAAATCATAAACCGAATGCATACAAAACCAGGATAAAACAGGAACCAAAGCAAAGAAACAAAAATCTCCACCACATGAAAAGAAGTGAGCACCAGATACGTGTTTCGGATAGTAAAATCTCATCATTGGTACTTCACAGTCAAAGTTGTTTCAGTAGTGTCCTCTAAATCTAGTTTTATATTCTTTTTTTTTTTTTTTATTTTGTGTATGTGTTTTTCAAAAGAGTGAGTGTCTCCAAATTTCATGCAGGGTCTATTCAGTAACATACTTAGATAAAATCTATGACCATAGATTGTTGGAGGGATGGACGCTTAGATGTTAACCTCCTTAAACAAGTTTCCAAAATGACAAATGACCGACGAATTACAGTGAGACAATGAGGTAATAATACTTGTTAGAATGAATTAGTAGGTTGATAACTATGTTTAAACTATATTTGAGCAGTGTAGATCATTTCATCATTTTGGTTCAGGTAAGCTAACAATAGAAAAATATCGCCCCGTTTCTGCATATGATAGGTAAATCTACTTTAAATTCAGGAATTAAGAAGAAGTCATTTTCGGTATGACGCAGCACGATAATTCATCATCCTTAATAGATGAGATAAATGAAAAAAATTAATTGATTGATAAGCTTGTAATAAGTCTCCCAAAATCATTCTTCTTGTGGTAAATGAATCAATTATCAATTGTAAAGATTTCAATAAAACTATTGATCTTTTATATAATAATATATAATAAACAGTACACGCCCTTGCTTTTTCTGAGGAACTTAATTACTCTGATCAATTTTGATTTATCACATTCCAAAAATGTCAGTTACATCTATGTAACTTATTAAGACGATCTAATTAGGAAGTGTTACCTTGTTAATTAGAATAATTAGGATGGCTCATTATTAACTCAATCAAACTTTGTATTTTTGGAATCATCAAATTATTGTACCTCTTCAATCTTTACCTAAATACTCTTCTGAATTTGTGTGCGTACACGACAAAATTTGAAACATTTTCCTTCAGTGTAGAACGCGGAAAATATTCGAATAATCCGTAACACTGATTCAGTGAATTTGTTTGTTTTGTTCAAGAAAGTAACGAGTTGAAACATTTCCATCTTCTTATCTATACTTATTTTCTATTGCAGTGTGGAGCATTTTAAACAAGCTCCCCGCGATTGAATGTTTAAAGTGTATCTTTCATTCCAAATTACTTTCATTCCAGCTCTATCGATTGAAAGAAGCATTGTTTTGGTCCTTTATCAATTTTACTTTCGATTGAAAGAAGCATTGTTTTGGTCCTTTATCAATTTGACTTCATATATTAATTTGCTATTTTGGAAACTTGTCATTGCATCCTAAATTTGTTAACATTCTTGCACCATCCATCCAATGCTATTTTATTTGACCATGCTACTGAATCGAGCCTACATGAAATTTGGTGCAAATTTAGAGCCTCGCTCTCTGTGCAAAACAGATACACAGAATTCAAAAAGTCAAACTATACTAGCCAAGTCAATTTGGACGTGCCAAAAATCTACCACTGATGAGGATTTACTAACCGAAACACGTGTCTGGTGCATTAAAATTGGTTTGAAATATTTTCTAAGACGGTAACGAGTTGGTCCAGGAACTCTTCCGTCTTCTTCCGTTTCGAGATAATTTCATGAAGAACCAACAAGTATGCCAGTATTCTACTTCCTTAAACAATTTGCTCATCTGAAGGTTCTTATCGGTGGCATACTTCTGCCTCCTTCATGCAAGATGGAAGATTTTTTCTAAATGTTCTGTCCACTTCAAGTCTTGCACTGAAGATATGTAAACTTGCAAGATAGTTATGACAATATGCTAGAAAAAACGTTGACCTGTGGCTTTATCTTTTTTTTTTTCGATAGAATGTATGTTCTAAGAATAAATAAACTGAACTGAACTTTAATCTAGTTGCATGTTGATAAAAATAAGTTGCAACTTGATATAAATAAGTTGACATGATTAAATTGCATGTTGTCACAATCATGCTAATCTGAAGAAACATAAACCAGGCAGACTTATTTATATAAGTTCCTTGGAATATTTTGACCGATCGTTTAGTTATGCATTCATATTTACATTACTCTGAAGTATTAGGTATTTATATATATCATTATCATTCATTCCGGATCTCGTACGTTCCGGATTTACTTGTCCCTATCGTTTCTAGCGTTCTGTTTGTCCTTGTACAAATGCAAATCTAATGTACAAATGAAGATCTCGCGGACGTCTCGTCCATTTAAACAGTGTTAAAATTAGCTCGGTGATCTTCGGCAGTGTCTCGATAGTTTCCGAGGCTTGAGCGACGGTCGGCATGTTGACCTTTGATGGTAGAAACCATTATTCATGTTGTTTGAGGTATATTTAGTTAAAATATGCCATAATTCTAACTATATAATACACTTGATATTTATTTGTACAACGGATACCTTAAGTATCCTGTTAATGGTTAGACGCCTTGAAATTATTGAATGAAAGTAAAACTCAAAATTCAAAATCAACAAAATTACAATCAACAGTCATACAATACCTTAAAATTCACAAAAAAGAAAAGGGGGTACAACAGCGAAACACACTCTCACAAGACGGGAAAAGGGGAACAAACTGACGGAGACAATAACACCACACCTTAGAAACATGCAGGGCAACACAATATATATAAATGCTATCGACAGATTTAAAGTGTAAGCGTATGATTCGTTATAGGTGGCGCCACTCGGATGAATTAATGCGGCGCCGCGCAAATTCACAATGTTTCAAATAAATGCAAATGAACAAGTTTTAAAAGGAGGTTAACATCAAGGTTCAGAACAAGGTTTTCGCTTTCACAAAATAGTAAAGACTTTCTGGAAATTTTTGTAAAAATTATTGTCAACTTCTTCTAAAATTCGGACCAATACAGGCAATAGAGAATATTACTTTGGATATTTCACAGCCTGCATTTTATGGTGACATAAAATAACAAGATAAGAAGGATCAAAGATAGACAACATAAGTATCGAAAATGCGTCAGAATCATCAAACGCCTTTTATACCGTGGATATGATCCTAATGTCACCAGACAGACACTAGGCTTGCTACTTGACCAATCTACAGTCTTGTACCAGCGCATTCTTAAAACTTGCACTCTGATTGACTGTGACGACGGGACTCCATGACGGGCCCTGTCCAAACCTCTTTAGAGAGGACAGGGCCCCAACCACCTATCCTCTCTGAATGTCAGTCGGACTGCTCGGGTGATAACATACATGAGCTCGCGGCGACAGAGCACGGATTGTATTACGTACGCCATCTTTTTATATCCATTTACATATTCATCTGTTCTGCTTGGGCCCCTGCGTTTTGCGGTCTTGTTTGTGTGTGGTCATCTGACAGTGAGGAGGTTGTTTTACACCACAACTCTACGTTCTTCGAGACCTCTGGGTAATCGGAAAAGTTGGAGGGTTGTGCGCATGTAATCCAGGATAACCACACATTCTGCTATTTCCTTGGCAGATGACCGTCCTTCCCGTCGGCACCGGTTGCCTATTGGTCTCGTTGGTTTATGTGTAGTCCTTTGTGTTTTATGTTTATGTGTTGTGCGTTGACGTTCCTTGTCCCTTATGCGTCTCTATCTGTACTTGTCTGCTTTGTGTTTTTGCATTGGGTGTTTTGGGGTTTTGCTGATGGGTGCTGCAACCTGGTGTTGTTAGGAGATACCTTCCTTTGCTTTAAAATGCTGACGTATCATGGTGATGGTATCGAAACTCAGATGTGAAAACTTTCAAAATTAATTCTGAGTACGTGGATATAATCCAGAGGATGTATCACGTCAGCTGTGTATGTCTATGTGAAAAAAGAGACTTTTTCATAGCTTGCCAAAATATTCTATAAAACTTAGACCTGTATGATAGGATATTAGAAATCTTGCTAAATTGCATTTGACTGCGTTAGTTTTGCACTACATATCTGATCACCTTTGAAAAGATTTTGCGATGACACGAGTGCCCAATTTTGGGGAATTTAAATTCTAATCTGCTATAAAAATAAATAATAATGTCAAAATATTTAGTAATTACAGTGAGTCATATATATACATTTAATTGGATTAAATTGTCAAATTTATTGAAATCAAAATCATTTCTCCATTTCAAGGTTTAACGAAGGGTAGAGGAATTAAAAGATTCTAGATGCAAGATTAACTCGAAGGTGTTAGTCATCTGAATGATTTGTCAAAATCAGGTAGATTTATTTCTTTTAAATAAAAAAGACTTTCAGACTAACAGAAATTTATCAGTTCAATAGGGTGAGAGGCTCCATGCAAAGATGATATCTAACTTGCAGAGGCAGGTAATGATTTAAATACCACCATGGGGTAGAATTAATTGAAAGAAAAAAATATATAAATTCACAAAAAAGGCGCAATGTAAAAAGTCTATATAATCTAATTGATACCAAATAGGCGCTTGCTAATATTTTTAGCAAGGGATCTCAAGCAAGTTTAAAGTGCTTCATGTTGGTCCGAACTTTATTTATATCAGTTAATGAAACTAAAGAGGAAGAGTTGGTTGAATTTGAGAACCCTGATTCTGGATTTTCCTTTGTGTTTGATTTCAAAAATGACCTTAGCTATGAAAGCACTCCCTCATTTCTATCGTCATCTGAATTTCTAATTTCAGATCGTTACCATTCTATTATTTGCTGAACAAAAACAAACAAACAAAGCCCACACAAACGGAGGGAAATCTTAGTTTCCTCTAGGTGTGTCTGTTCGTCTTTTTTGGGGGGTCAGTTTTACGGATTTTAGAGGTATTAAAATGATATGCAGATTTGTCTTGGATAGTTACAGGGCTTGATTTTGATCACGTATGACCTATATCTGGAGGAGTGATGCTCCTTGATGATTTGTAAAATTCAGTTTTCGGGACTTTCTCTGAAATAGATAGAGATATTGAAATGATATTCAGCTTTGTCTTCAAAAGTTTATGTGCTAGCTTTAGTTTGGTCATTGTGGACTTATTTTTGAGGGAGCTATAAGCCCCTTAATATCACTATTTTTACTGCCAGTAGGGGGCTCTGTATTGCTTGCTATTCAAACAGAATGATTGTTTTAAGAATCGAAAATTGAAATTAATACAAGTTAATACTAAAAATCGATAAACCATTCGAATAAAACCACAACACACAGACAGACGGAGCTTTGTTGAATTGCCTTTTTGTTTTCGTACAATTACAAGGTGATAAAAGCTCAATCATATAGACGACTTTTAATTGGGAAAACAATACGCAATATGGTTATGATGAGTTTTGCGTAGAGTGCAAATAATCATAAAAAAAGTTTTAAAACATGTGGTAAGGTTAGAAGGTGCGGTGTTATATCTAGTCTATAAATCTGAATGATTTGTTCAAATTGGAGCAAATTACAACCTTAAAATGTTTCACAACTTTCATCAAAGCGCACCTCTTATCTGGATATTGAGTTGCGATATTTCGCAGCTACTTCAGAAGAAAATATCGAGAGATAACATCGTCCGATATAATCTTTTAATAAACCGAAAGTATAAATTATAAGACGGTATATCTGTGATGTCTAAGGCAGTCTGGAGTTTGATAACCCGTGAATCCTGCATAGAGATATGTACAATTGCAGTTTTTTAGCCTTAAATTGCTGCACTTAATTTGGAGCCTCATTTTTAAGCAATTTCGAAGATAAAACCTCAGTTTGAAATTGCCGAAATGCATTAAGAGACGCGATGTTTGTTTCATATCAGATTTAAAGATTTTGATATACTACGAGAGACAAGGTGTTTTCTATTATATACCCCGATGTGATATAATACAATTATACCATCAATATTTACACGGATCAGGGACTTGTGACAGATGAACTTTTGGGAATCAGCGAATCAATTGATTTCTACATCCCCTCAGGCAAATCGTCAAAATAAATTTAAAATCGTAATAATGACAAATTATGAAAGTTTCATCTTTAAAAAGTCTGATGTAAATTTAATGCACCCGTCTCTCTGCGATAGCATCTCGGGTACCCTTGGTCTGAGATGGAAATTAATCAAACGCAACTTTAAATTGATGACATAATTAGCAGAAATGGAACATTTTTATGATGCTTTATGAGAAGGGGCAGGTGAGGCTAACCAAAATCACGATGGATGAAATGTTTCACATTAAACAAATTGTAAAATCTTTACAGATTCATTTTGATTTGTTTGAAGTAAAGAAAATTTCATTTAGTCATGACCGATACATGTGTGCGATTTACAGCATTGAAACCGCGTACTAATTGACTTTGGTTTGAAATAGATTTAATTAATAAAACAGCTGATATTAAAATAAAGATATCAGATACTTATTTAGACACACGCATATCATTTCATGATAATAATTGGTACTAATGGATTCTCTCAGGCTTTGATGACATAATGCATAATACCTTAAATTTTAAAAAACCCCTAAAAAATGAAGATGTTTGGGGGGAAGAATAAAAGATCGTTAAAGCAACATATGTTGATTCTGAAATTGGGGTTTTTTTTCTAAATCACATCAATTTGCATTTAGAACATTTGATACTTCAAAACGGTTTGCCGTGAACACACTTATTTTTCATTTTAGACAAAGAAATGTTTAATATTCAGATTTTTCTTTCACTTAAACTTAGAATTGTACAATAAAAATTCAGTGAATAATCAATAATATTTTCTATTAGTGGAATTAGATCAATTATTTCAAAAATTAATTTCAGACTCTTTGAAATGAAAATTTGACAGTATATAAAATGCATTTTCGCTGTCAAAATCTGATCACGCTCCATCGACCTCATGGTTATCTGTGCCAAAGGAAAAAAAAGGAGTTTCCCTACTCTGATCTCTGATGCAAGATGCAAACGTAAAGTCTCATCGTATGTTTTCATCGGTTGTTACAGCAAAAAAAGAAATGCCATCCAAACGCCTGTCTACAACCCGAATATTCTGCCATTCAAATATACTAGCACTTACCAAAGTACATGTACCTTGGTAGAGGATGGAAGGTTGTGTGCACGTAATCCGGATAACCATACCATTTTCTATGTATACGACAGATGGACTCCAAAACACCTCCGGGTACACATTGGTCTTTCCCCTTTTATGTGCTGTCTTTCATGTGGTTTTTGAATTATGGTCTTTTTTGGAGACATTTACTCCCATTCCAATATCTTCAGACCAACTACATGTACTTATACAGAAACCATTAAATTTTAGCGACTAAATGGATTGGATCCTAGGCAAACTTAGTACAGGATAAAGAGTACATGTACCTGATTCCTTTAACTCTCTGTACAGTGGTTGAAAATGGGTGAACATTAGTTTCTCAAGATAAGAACTCTTCAAGCTGTCTGATCTGCATTTTTGTGTATAAATACTCGTAAGGAAGGAAGCATTTCTTTTGATGTATGGGACAATACTGTAGGTTGAAGCATATGCAATACAAATTCAGCATTTGGTTCTATTAAACCATTTTTTCTCTTTCAATATCAAGGATTTCCTTCAAACAGCATACTTTTCCTTCCTGTAAATATTCGTCACAGCACTACCAGATCCCAAAGTATTTTAGAATCAAATATGTTTGTAAGCTGTACTTGTGTAACTATACATGTACTTATTTGTTCCACCAAAGTTAGTGGAAACGGGTGTAAAATGAACAAAGGCTGAAAGTGAATCAAAGATACAATTTTTCGAGTTAAAAGGTGCATCTGCAGGTGAATAATGTCTTGCCATACTATGTTAAGACAGATAAAAGTCCCCTTCTTGCAGCACACTTTTGTGAATTTTCAGTCTATGACCCTAAGACTTTGTTATGATCTGGAAATGATTTTCAATCACCTTGACCTTTAGACCTAAATATCAATAGGGATCATGATTTGACTCATGGGGAACATTTCTGGCAAGATTGGTGAAATCCATGCTCTGGAAGAATCAAGAAACCGTCTTATGACCTTGACCTTGACCTCAGAATCAATAGGGGGAAATTCTTGAGTCATGGTAAGTAAAGTGTATGAAATTTCATTGCAATGGCACTTACCATTTTGGACTTATGGTCTGAAACCAATTGTTGACATCAGCATGGCCACCAATCTTACATCAGATTTAATTTCAAAGTTCTTAAACTTTTGCTTTTTCCTTGAAATATAATTTCCGCAAAAAATGAGTTCAATGATCAACTCCTACCAAGAATTTAACCATTTTTCTTCTCTTTATTACACATACATGACATACAAGCACTTTCTCTTCACAAGGTAACAGCTTAGTCTTTCAACTTCTATGTAACAAATTTTACCTAAATATATAATATAATGAATAAATAAGTGAATCACGGAAAAAAAGAGAAATATTGAAAGTGATCGATATTAAATTACAAATCTTTAAAGATCAACAATTCATTAGGCACTAATCACCATAAAAAATTATTTCAATTTTTTTTTTTTGCACCTCACCCTTCTATGCATGTTTTGTTTACAAATGTCGCATGCTTAAAAGGATCTGAACACCTTAAAACCTTTTTATTTAATTCAAATAGACATATCAATATCACTTGATGTAAAACTTTTCAGTCTAATTCCACATTAGATAAGTCCTGACTATGGCTACTAGGTAAACTTGATGATGTAGACTGTTGCATAGAATCGTCGTCTTCTCCGAGTAAACTTTGAAGGAGGTTACCTGAAACAGTGATGTTTATATGTACATGGAGTGACAAAGAAATAGAATAACCAGCTTATATGGTCTAACATTGATATGAGAGATATACTAAAACAGAAAAAAAAGGTTCCCTAATAATAAAACTTCTTATCATGCAGAAAAGTAGATCTGTTCAAGAACAGGTATGTCACCTGTTGCATGTTTGACCTTGCAGGTGACCTTGACCCTCATAGGGTGTTGAACCTCAACCGCAAATTTGACAGATGTATAATGCATAAGTAAATAGACTGTCAATGCGTGAGCAAATAGACTGTCAATGCACAAGTAAATAGACTGTCAATGCGTAAGTAAATAGACTGTCAATGCACAAGTAAATAGACTGTCAATGCATAAGTAAATAGGCTGTCAATGCACAAGTAAATAGACTGTCAAAGCTTAAGTACAAAGACTGTCAATGCACAAGTAAATAGACTGTCAAGCTCCAACCAAGGTTAAGGTCAAGTAAAAGAAAAGTCTTGTCACAAGAAATATACATATGAAATATGAAATTCCCATCACTCACCATTTTAAAAAGTTGTGGAAAGACAAGCAGACAAGACAAACATAGTGTAATCAAAGATTACAAAGCTCACCTCATGGCAGCATTCTATCATGGCAGCAAACAGAAAGTAGTAAAGGGTATACTCTATTGATACCCAAATCTCCCTAACATATGCACTCCAGCGGAAAATATAGATCGTGACCCACATTTGAACGTAGATTTGTGATCTACTCATAAAGACGCATGAATTGTGCAAGTTTGGCCTTCCTAGCACTTTAAATGGAGAAATAAAACTTCTTAACATTGATACCCAAATCTTCCTAACATGTGCACTCAAGCGGAAAATATAGGTCATGACCTACACTTTGAACGCAGATTTGTGATCTACTCTTAAAGACGCATCATCTCTGCAAGTTTGAATTTCCTAGCACTTATAATAGAGAAATAAAACTTCTTAACATTGATACCCAAATCTTCCTAACATGTGCACTCAAGCGGAAAATATAGGTCATGACCTACATTTGATATAGATTTGTGATCTACTGTTAAAGATGCATAAGAAAGCTCATGGTGACAAGGCTAGGTTGAAAAGCTAGACCTTTTCCATATCAGTCATTATTTGAAAAGAAAAATCATTGAAGTAAAACATTTAGATGTATTATTCTGTCTTGAACTAATAATATTTAAATCGAAATCATTTGAAATGCAAGTACATTGTATGCTGTATTTAGCAATCAACATTATCAGTTGATCAATGTTTATCTAATAGTATGATTTAATTTTGATAAAATTAATGAAAGTCTTATCATCTACGTTTACAGTGCTATGCTTCCATTAATGAAAACAGGACAGAATGATGGAAAACAACCAAATGATTGAAAAGAAAGACGACTACAGCCCCTTAGTCTTTAAGACGAAGGAGTCATACAAAAATGAGCTATTTTATGAAGTTCAAGTATTATAAATAAAAGAAAAAATGCTGGTAATTTTTTTTAGTAATTACTAGTAGTTAAAGTAAATATAAAACTGTACAAGATGTTGATATTGTATTCAATGAATGAGGGTGACACCATTAATTATAGTAGACATAATTAACGATATTTTGCCACTCATGATATTATATAGTAATCTCAAATCAAATTTATTACTCCAAAATGTTACGTTATTCAAATGATAAGCTTTATTTTGTCTTGGCATAAAAGAGCAAAATATGACTGATTAACACCAATGCGAATCCTTTGTTGGGATGAAATTAGTATAAACTTTGTGAACATGTAACCATCTATTATACACATAATTAAAATTTTAAGTTCGGAATAGCTCTGATTGACCAACCCATTTGGATTCTCCTCTGCAACTGATTTATGCACTACAACAAATATTTCAGAATTTATGTACTCACGGTCCTTGACGATTTCTTAATTTTTGATTTTGACTCACTGACTAAGATGGCCATCAAGAGCTCTGATTGGCAATTTTTTTACATTTCCTTTGCAGCCTCAGCTCATCATTTCATTCAATATTAACGACACTTCCAAAAGGTTCTTCTAAACTTCATTCTTCAATCTGATTACAAAAATGGCTTCCTGGGAAGCAAGTACCAAGTTTCTCTAACTATTTTGTGTGTTTTTAAGAGGAACGTTAACAAAGAAAAAACTATGATATGCTGAAACAATTTTACATAGAATTGCACTGAATTTAGCTGAAACTAACAGAAGGTGGTACATAAGGTCTACAATCCAAGAAAGAGTTTATTACTCAAATACAACCAACTTCACTACATGTTACACAAGTTGAGTAGTCAAGACCTTGTGCCTGGTTTGTGCCCAATGACTCAATCAGGCAACCATGAAGGCTGTAATATGAATCTGATTGGCTGACACTGTCAACTGGGATGGACTCGATTTGTATGAGATCAATGAAAATTAACGATAAGATATGAGAAATTTCAAGCAAAGCAATAAGGATCAATTACAGCTTTACCAGAATCTTAGGACTTCTTGACTGCTTTATCTGCAAACAATTTAATAGTCAGCTTATCTTGGAATGGAAGGTAGTGGGCACTGAAGGCCCTAAATAGCTATCAAAGTTCGAAGCAGAAAGGAAAAAAAATTCCTTTAAAACGAAAATATTCAAGATTATGCAATGGGGGATACTGCCAGATTTAGACAGTAACTAAGATATTAAAAAAAAATCCTTAATGCTATACAGTCATGATATATCTTGTATCACAGTTGTTTTAAAATGTATATATTGAAAGTGTACTTGTTTCCAAAATCCAAATGGAAAATACTTATAATAAGCTGAAATGAAGCAATACTGTTCAATTATGAGAACAAAATCATCACTAAAGATTCTAGTACTTGAAAACCCTGGTAAAATCATCTGAAAAATTCTTAATCTGAAAAAATTCAATGGAAAATGTTTCTCTTTTATGTTCAATGCTTTAAAAGACTTGTATATTGTCTGTTTGTTTACTATTTATCATTTTGTATAGATACTTATGTTGTTTGATTAGAAGGCCTTCAGATCAAGTAGAGCAGTACTTGCATTTATTTTAGGCCGACCAAATTTTAGCAGAAATGGCATATTCATGAACTAGCACACTAGAGACAAAATATTTGGCGTAATCTTGTAGTGTTAACTTTGCTTAATATGAACTGCGCTAAATTAAGTACACATAAATTGAGTTACATTCTGAAAATAAAGTAAATATATAATTATTATTACATTGTATTACATATATAAATATTTCATGCCTAGTCAAGGAATAAGAAACCTTACCGAACAGTCCCTGGTTTTGTTTCTTTGGAGGAGGAAGACCAAAGAACAGCTGCCCTATTTTGTCAAGGTACTGAAAATAGAAAACAGAGTATACCAGTTCAAATACAACTAGATTTACTATAATGTACAAATTTTAAGTGGAAATCAAACCTTGGTGAAGTTAGCAATGTAATGAGAGCATACCTTTAATTACCTTGCATATACAATTCATTTTGACTTTTTCGTCATACATGTAGCCAGCATTTCTTTGACATTTTAATAATTCTACATGTACTTTGGGTAGTTGAACATTCTTGCATACTTTTAGTTACCAAATAATAAATTACCGGTACTGAGCACTACTTAAAATATTTTTGAAGTTGAAAAAACATGAGAAATCACTGTAGATAAAAGAATACTTTTGTGATGACAGATACCTCTTTATAACTAGGATCTCTGCTAATTGACGTCTGGTATTTTTCACAAAGTATTGAAAAAACAGTGACTCTCCCACTGAAAAGTACACAGAGAAAATTCAGTAAGTACAGTGTTTAAGTGTAAAATATTTAACAGCTAATTAATGTCTTACATAAGCTGAACATAAAGATCAAAATTAGCAATAACATACATGTATATGAGACAAGTTTTGTGATTTTTCTTCCTTTTTTTGAGTTGTGAAAATTTTTCTTCAAAGTATCTTGTAATAAAAGAATCATTATATGTGAATCTTACCCTTCCAATGCTAAGAGTAAGAACCATATAAAGTTTAGGAGAGGAGTGACGTATGGAGGCCCGTCCGTGACATCAGGATGTTCCTTGGTATAAGTGACAAATACCACCCTTGCCGTCTCTTTGTTTTGTAAACATAAATATCTGTTATAAAGATAAACATACATGTACTCATCAAAATTTTATGATGTTGATTTATGTAGTACAATGGGATTTAAACAAAATCATTCCAAGGAATGCATGTGTCGCCTGCAAAACATAGCGACACTCAGGAATCACTTTTATAGGGTGTGACAGACAGACAGACGGACAACGGACAAAGTGATCCCTAAGCGTCGCTATGCTTCACAGGCGACACAAAAATGAAATGACTTGACATAATTGCAATATGCAAGGACTAAGACAAAGTTTTTCCAGTCTGAATGTACAATCTGCATGAAATTTTTCTTTTTAAACAATAACAAAATTAAACCAAATACTTCAAATATACATACTGCAAAACAGCCTGAGCTATAAATAGATCAACTTCCGAGGGATACCCAAAGTTTGTATGGTATTCTATCAGCATGGTCGCACAACTCCTTCCGTCTGTGGAATGCAGGAAATGGTACCTGGCCTGAATGTAATTCTTCTCTGCAAACATTAACGAACAAACTTGTACGTGACTGTGAAGAATGATTCATTTCCTGAACCTGAACATACATTGTAAAACACATCTACATGTATCTAAACTGATCTGATTATGGCATTTAATGGAATCTGATGATTTATCTAGAAACAAATTGTCACATTTTCAAATGATTTTTTTTTTCAATCAAAGATGAATATCAAGGCAACAAATACATGTACATGTATAGTTAAACTTGTTTTAAGGTCACATAAGACGGGAAGTCTCTAAATACAGCGGGTCGCTAAGGCCATTTTTTTTAATTTTAAGTACAAAGAGTTCCAGCAAAGAACTTAACACAACATCAAATATTTCCAGTATCAATGGTGTAAAGCAGATGCACGTACCATCAGGTACCTACATCCTGTCATAGCGGCAGGCGATGTAGATTCTTATGTTTCCATCCTTCAGTATCGATAATTTACACAGTTCATGATGGATTTGTACACTCAATGTAAAGACAATGTTGAGTGAACAAATCCAATATGAACTGTGTTACAGGTATTTATCGATATTGAAGGGTGTAAACATATGAATATGCATCGCCTGTCGCCATGACAGGATGTACATGTAGGTACCTGATGGTAAGTGCATCTGCTTTACACCAGTGAGTATATGATACTTAAAAAGTTTATGCCTTATCTACATGTATTTACAACAAATTAAACTTATATCAATGTTTCACATTTGCTCAGATGTTGACGCGTGGAGTCTTTGTTTGTAGCATGACGAAACCAACTTAAAAAAAGACTCCTACACGAATCCAGGACCTCAGAGATTAGAAGTGAATGGTCTACAACTGTGCTAACCCAGCATTTCATACGTATTACTTAGTACAAATGTACATGTAGTTGTGCATTACCCTGCCTATCCATTTTAAAAATTTCTCTTGATTTATGTTTATTACCCTAAAACATAGGTTAAAACATCAAACTAAATTCAATAGTACCATAAATTGCTTTCATATTTTTCACTGTACCTCGCCAAAAGAAAGTGCCGAAAGCCTTGTGAAGCTCTGGATGCCCTCGAGTATGCTGGTTGTCAACCTTCATTGACCACCTCACTGCTGATACCATAAAATTATGTCTGTCAGGATTTGTACAATCCATACTTCGGAATAGTGTTCCGATCTTTTCTGAAAGAAGTATTGAGTAATAAATACATGCAATTCATACGAAGAATGTTGAAGCAATCACCAAACAATTAATAACAATTTTTCTTTAACACTATAAAATTGCCATTAAACCAGTTTATATGCTCTATATCTTAATTATAGTCAATTTTAGATAAAACAAAATTTTCCTTAATATTTACCAACTAATTCCTCTGTAACTTGAGTCATCGACTGGTTCAGGAGGTCTACCAGCAGTAAAGCTAGATCTGTGCCACTCTGATGCTATAATCAAGATGACAAATGTAACCTTGAAATAATTATGTAAGTTTAAAAGTACAATTATGGAAATAGTCTACTCTCGATAAGTCGAACTTCAAGGAACCATCAGAAATAGTTCGACTAATCAAGAGTTCGACTTACTGAGTACATGACCAGCAATTGATTTGGAATAATTCCCCTTTCTCTCTTACCGTTCGCAAACCTTTGTGTTGCCAACTTTTAACAACCAAGTTACCTTTAATCAAGTTTAATGTATGTATATGCAATTCCATAGCAAGAAAATATCAATTATCCGTCCATAGATCTGCTTATAATTAATTGATTTTTGTTTAAGAATTGACATTTATTTGTAGTTCAACTTATCAAGGTAAATTTTCAATGTAAAATGACTAATGGGACTTCTTCAAATTCAATCTTGCCTAAAAGGTATTTTGAAAAACTGTGTTTGAAGTAGTACTTGATCGTGCTTACTTGATTATGATTAAGGAGTAAAAGGGCACCATTGTATAACAGATTGATAGCTTCTGGATACTTCTTCTGGCCTTTGTACCTGAAAAAGAAAGAGGACAATAAGAGGAAGCAACTTCCGCTGCAACGGCAGCAGGGTTTTTCTTTATTTCGAGGAAGGTGCCTGTGCCTGTCCCATTTGGGAAAATTCGCGACATTTTGCTGAAATTGGGATCTTTCTATACAAGTTCTCACCACAGTATAACCCTAGAGTATCATTTATTTACACTGCTAATCCATTGACTTGCTTGAAATGAAAAAGGGATGAATAAAAAATTTAAAGATGCACTTAGAAATAGGACATTTTGTGCTGACTTCCAGGTTTTGAGTCTTACTTTCTCAGGTGATTTTTTTTTTCAAAATTCCTCTTTGGGAATTTAAGAGTGATTTTTGGTGAAAAATAGAGGAAATTTGGCATTGGGAAGGGGTTGAAATTCTGCACCAAAACAAGGGGAAAAAAATCCTGCGGCATGGTACCTTCCACTACTTTCCACTATCAGTATGACCTTGCCTTCATGCCCTTAGGTCCCATATATTTCTCAAATTAACTTAAAAAGGGATTTATTTCATCAAGATTGAAGATAGAAATAAAGTTAGGATAACTGTTATAAATTACAGGGCCAAAACTGAAATTAATCTTATATCTTGCTACGTAACGTCATTAAAGTACAATGTGACGTCTCAATGATTTCTACAACAGAAATCTTGTTAAAATGGCAGACCCCTAAATCCAAGTGTACTTTGAAATGAAGCGTCTTGCAGAATGCGATGAAATCCTTGTTGCACCAAGATGGCAATGGAAACAAGTGTCTTACTAAACCTGTTGTCATGATAAGGTTACAAACATTAATTTATGTATTAAATGCACAGCAAGATCAAACCATTGACAGGAATGTGTTGTATTTCGCATGTAAATGCTCGTGACGTCACAATCCACAAAGCTCTACAGAAGCATGTTGCGATGGCTGTTCTAACCTGCAAACTGAACCTGAGGTAATGTAAATTTTAATGTCACCTTATTACCTGGAAAACATAATTTCAGAAAACAGGAATGAACCGACAATTTTGTTGCATATATATCAAATAAATGTCATAATTTGTATTTTGTTTCAGGTATGCAACACAAAGCAAGAACATTCATCGAATGAAATGGGCTAAAGTGCATTACATGTACGATAAATGCACTTGCTGTGAGTTGCATACCCGTAACAAAACACAAATTAAGACACTCATTCTCTATATGAATCCTCAGAGTAAGAATCTGTTTTCTGTAAAGCCAAACTCACTCTACAGGATGTGTTTTTCATGTGATATGCATACATGTATGATGTAATCAATATGGGAAAAAGAATAAGGACTTGAGGTGCATTTACAAAATAGTATACCGGTACATGATTTTACATATAGGCATTACTGCAGGAATTTTCTATTTCTTGAGAGACTTTGATCTTTCAAAAGTGACCTCACTCACAGAATGTTAGTCTAAAACTGCAAAATGGGTAAAGTATCATGACCATTACCACTTACATGTATCATACACAAGATACCAGTACATGTAATGCATGTTAGCATATGACATTCATTCTACATGTACATATATACATGTATATGCACCCAAATTATCAGTTTCATTCTTTTTGTTTTCTTAAATCATGTTTTTACTTGCAATGTCGCAAGAACATAGAAAGAATGCAGGGAACGTAGTAAGAAGTCACTGATAATTGTTGAGACTGTAGTAAGAATGCCGACGAACGTGTCTGAACGCTGAGCCACTGCGTACCCGTTCAGCAGAAATGAATGGGTCATAACTCAAATTCAATGGGTCAGATTTGTAATTATACATGATGTCTCCGCCCCACTTTTCTTAAACATGTGTAATTCGTTGTTTACGATATTGAAAGCAAAGTACTGACATCTGGTTTCAAAGACTATAACCCATCCACTTTGTAATAAATGTATTTTTCCAGCAATTATTTGATCTAGCAATTTTCAAAAATACCCAGTATAACCTTGGCATACAATTTCAGACTTTTGATGTTACATCGACCCTACAGGAAATTTAGAGCCGCGTACTCTCTGTAAAGTAAATGCAGAAATTTAAATTCTAAATATAAAGCCTGTGTTTGTGAAACATGAATGCCCCCGGTAGCATCTTTGTTAGTATGAAAACTATTTTCTGTTAAGAACATGTATGTGAAAGGTCAAGGTCAGGGTCACTTTGTTCAAATTTTTGGTATCGATGGAAAAATCTTGTGACAAGGAATACACATGCGAAATATCAAATCCCTATCACTTACCATTCAAAATTTATTCCCAATGTTAAAGCTTTTGTAAAGTAGGTCAAAGGTCAAAGTCAAGGTCAAAATCTTTGGTATCAATAGAAAGATCTTAAAATAACGAATTCACATGTAAAATATGAAAGCCCTATCACTTACCATTCAAAAGTTATGCCCAATGTTAAAGTTTTTGAGAAGTAGGTCAAAGGTCAAGGTCATGAGGTCAAAATTTTGGTATTAATGGAAAGGTCTTGTCACAAGGAATACACATGTGAAATATGAAAGCCCTATCACTTACCATTTAAAAGTTATGCCCAATGTTAAAGTTTTTCAAAAGTAGGTCAATGGTCAAGGTCAAGGTCACGAGGTCAAAAATTTTGATATCAATGGAAAGGTCTTGTCACAAGGAATACACATGTGAAATATGAAAGCCCTAACACTTACAATTCAAAAGTTATGCCCAATATTAAAGTTTTTCAAAAGTAGGTCAAAGGTCAAGGCCAAGGTCACCAGGTCAAAAATTTTGGTATCAATGGAAAGTTCTTGTCACAAGGAATACACATGCGAAATATGAAAGCTATATCACCATCCATTCAAAAGTTATGTCCAATGTTAAAGTTTTTCGGACAAACAGACAGACAAACAGACAGGCAGGCCAAAAACTATATGCCCCCGAATCTTTGATTCCGGGGGCATAATAAAACCAGAGGGAGCTACTCAGCTACATTGTAGTGAAATGAATTTGGGCTGCAATTATACTGCTGAATAAAAGTGAAATGTAGCATTGACTCGCGAATGTGCATAGACTATGTGGACATATTTAAGTGTGAGGGTTAATTAAGGGGACTTCCTCCTTGGAATAAATTGGCATAAAGAGAGACTTTTTGGCACGAGTCACCCCAAGGATTACCTGTGTATTCTCATGCGTACTCATGACACGCTCCACAGAAATCAATGGGTTTGTAATGGATTCTAAGCGTAAAATATGCAAAATGCAGGCCAAAATGAATCACTTAATACATGTATATCCCTTGGAAGTATCATGATTAGAAAGTATGCAGTGAGGACTTCAAGAACGTCGTATAAACGCTGTACTTAAGGTAACGCAGACCTCATGTGAACTTGGGAGTTAGTCGTAACTTATGAACTTGACTGAACAAATTAAAGACAGGAAGGAATCTCTACAAAATAAGAGGCAGACGCGAAAGGCTGTATACATTTTACATATTGTACATATGTAGACATCAATGATTCTCTCAGGCAGCCTTTTTGAGTGAAATAGGAAACATTGAAATTCAGGTCACCGTGGGTTCAATTTGCAGGTTAGAACAGTCGATGCAACTGATCCTTCTGTTAAGCTCATGCATTGCAAATATGTCGCATTTTCATGAAAATGCATTTTAACGTACCACTTCCATTGTTTTATCTCAGGGTCCTGGGAGTTACATTGGTTGTGCATATATAAACAAATAATTGACTACCATGGACTTTGGGCCATCAATAAAATAAATGAAATATAGTAAACTTCGTATATAATGAAGCCCAGGGGACCATTGATCCAAATTCGTTATCGCCATATTTCGTTACATGCATTCTGATGCTAAATATGTTTCCTTGGTGTGGCCTGAATGAATGAAAAGTTAAGACCAGTATTCAATTGCTAAGTGGTGTTTTTTTTTTTAAGTATGCATTCTTTACAATTGACATGGCAACAGAGTATTAATTGATTGGCAATCATTTCCTCATATGTATACAACACGTCTCCTAAAAGGTAATTAGCATGGGGACAACAGAAGTGGAGAGCAATTATTTGATAATTAGTAATTATCTGTCCGCCAGTTGTGTTAATTGGGAATACCTGGAGGGCATTTCGTTACATCAGGTGAAAATAGTGAAGAAACTATGACCACGAGATGACTTCGAAAAAGCCGATAATTCGTTACATACAAATTCGTTAGACGTACAAAATCAATGGCGGGTAATAGGACTTCTGCAAGGACTTTCTTTTTACTTCGTTACAAGCAGAATTTCGCTATAAACCTGTTCGTTATAGGTGAAGTTTACTGTATATCCCTCATCTTAAGATGTGCTGCTGGGGAGGGTGGGGGTAAAAATGTCCCATATGATAGTCAGTGTACCATATATAAAATCATTTTTCCAGAGGAGAGAAAAGGAGGATTTTCGGCTAAAAATGATGAGCACCTAAAATATAACGTTCTATACATCTGATGTGCTTCATAATAGTTTCCAGCATCTACACAAGCTTGACATTTTGCTAAAACTCGATCCACACCACCACTTCGGCCCGACATTTTTTTTTCTACCTTTCAGTTGATAAAATGACAAAACGAATTTTTTAAGACTAAGGCACTTATGATTCTACATTTGTTTGATACAAAAAGGATAAATCTAGTAAATGAATTTTTACTTTTACATATTATATACAATTTTATTCATTATCTACACCTTTTGTTATTTTCAATTTCATTCTCAGATTTTTTTATTCGAATCGTCAAGTCGGAGCGTTGAAATCTGAAAACTCAAGAATTGCTTTGTGTACAATATAAAAAAGAAAACTTATAATTTTGGCTCATTTCAGGTACTAAGGATGATTTATTTGTAAATTTATGAACCAAAACATTCAACTTATATAATCTCTTTGTTTCAAATGTGTTCTGAGAACAGCTGATATTCCGAATTTTCTCAGACTGTGTAGATGCATGTCCTTTTGAATAAAACAAATATGAACATAGGTAAAGCCTATACTAGTCTATAGGAGAGCGCAGTTAAGTATTTCAATCTTCAGGAGTGATTACTTTCTTTCAGTTGAAAAAACTAATGATGGGCTAGCTCAAATTTTTATTTCAAGTCTGGATGTGCATGCACTCTCAAACACGTTGGGACTGACCTAGTGTTGTATAATCGGAAAAATTTTATAATCGATTATCGGTTTATAGTCGGAGAGGATTCTTATCGATTATTTCGATTTAATCGGAAAACAATAAATATGATTTAAAAAGCTAATAAATGCCTTTATTTTGGTCTCATGTTGTAAATAAACTTACAAAAATGTTCCAAAATTGCATTTTTGAACTACCGTGTAAATGTTTATGAATTTATTTAACAAATGCTGAAGTCATGTGGCCTGATCGTATGGAGCTGTACTGCCTCTGCATGGTCATCAGGAAGGTCAAAATATAGATAAAACATGCCTGAAAAAATTATAACCAATGTTGACCACAAGTCATCGAACTTGCCTTTTGTTTTTTCTAGGAAGTTGATAAAATTGTAATCTGACGCTCGTACTAGACTGGGCCAGAGTCTCTTTGGCTCATTCAGTAAAGTGTTAGACGTAAGATCAGAAGATTGCAAGTTTGAGCCCAGATAGGGGCAATCTCGAATAGACTACATTATGTAACCCATTTAATAGCAGATTACAGGTACATGTACTACAACTTGAAAGTTAATTGTTGGTCGTTAAACATGCTGAACCAATTATCATTTTGTTCTTTTTAGCTTTATATCTACCTCCGTTTTATTTTCTCCGATTATAATCGATTTTCAGAAAAATAATCGATTAATCAAAATCGGACACTTCAATGAAAGATTAATCGATTTAGTCAATTAATCGTAATAACACTAGACTGACCACACAACATTGATGCTATCGCATAAATGTGCGACTATCCTTTAAAGCAATGACTGTAATGGTCTTGGTATTGAGTGACTGTGTTTGAAACATGGGAAGTTATCAATTAGGGCCTTAGTTTTATGTTTTCGACCGAAAATTCTTAGCACAAAAAAATGGACATGTAAATGTATGACTGTATCTCAAAAGAGTGTTTAATCAGTCACACGGATATGTATGAATACGTTCACCTTATGTATTTGGTTGTTTGATATAGGTCACCCGATAGAGAACAATCCCCCTCCTCTCCCCTGCGTTATATGCAGAAGTACAAACACATTTAAACGACATGTCTGACAAGGTTTGGTTTTCACTGATGTATTACCTTAGGGGAATTTCTGTAGATCAACTACTTTTCCCAATTACAGTTAATTGCCCGCTACCATGAACTGTCTGTAGGGTTGTAACGATAGTCAATGACATTGGTGGCCCGTGCTATTATCAAAGTCACCGACTATTAATTCTAATTTTTGCAGAATGTTCTCTCTTCACACAATATGACACTAGAAATATATCAAAATGGGAGACATGAATATGGACACTAAGTAAGAATGTAAGGAGGGTATGGTAACAGTATACATGTATATTTCTAATTTTCTACCCAGGCAAATCTATGTAGATATGTCAAAGTTTATTTTGAAATTGTGTAGAAATTTGTACTAAAATAAAGATACTGTGCTTCTGAATTAAAGTTGCTAAGATTAAAAGTTTGAAAAATTAAAATACTTTGATTATCATGATTACCAATTGAATGTACTCTTCTGGTTGCGTCCAATAATGGATAGTAAGTTTTATCCGATTTTACAATCCTGACTGTCTGTGGGACATTCAGCAATTGGGATGATATAGCTTTCAAATTGAATAATTTCACATATGCATTTGTTGTGAGAAGATCTTTTCATTGATACCAATTTTTTTACCTTGTGACCTTGACTTTGAGTATGATCTGCTTTTTGCATTACAGTAGTTTTATTTACAAAGGTGCCGACAGGGGCATTCGTATAACACAAACATGTTTCTCATTAAGATTAATGTTATCTTCCAGTACAATAAAATTTTGTTATCTCTACTATTTGTTCTTTTTCATTAAGATTTTTGAGATCACAAAGAGAGCCCAAAAGTAGCAATGGAAGAAGAGGGATCAAATACACCTAAGGAGCTGAGCCGTGTGAATTCTCCGGCTATCGGTAACCCTGGGACACCCAGAGGGGCTGATCAAGAAGTCCGAGCCACACCACCTCTGGCAATGAGGCAAATGCCGCAGCAACTCAATCCTCAACAAATTCAACAATTACAGCAGCAACATTTACAGCAACTAGCACAATCGCAACATTTGTTGTCTCAGCAACCTGCACAGAGTAAATACTCGCAGCTTCTAGCGGTGATCGAGGATATGGGACGGGACATTCGGCCTACTTACGCTGGAAGCAAAACCTCCGCAGAGAGACTGAAGAGGGGAATCGTTCACTCGAGGATTCTGGTCAGAGAGTGTTTGATGGAATGCGAGAGAAGTGCCAGAACTTGATATTACCGTATTCTTCTTGATTCAGGTTCCGCATGTTAACGATTGATTAGTATGAATTAATATGCTGTGAAAACCTTGAGGAAAAATCTCCATAAATTCTTGTAAATGAAGAACATTGTTGAATGTATGAATATGAAAAAAAATGTACTATAATTTGTATAACTGGTTGATTTATAATTTGTATGATGTTAACTGTTTTTGAAAATCATGTTACCTGAAAATTCTATGTATTAAAGGTTTATTATGTATTCTGATAGCCTACTGTTACTGAGACTGTATGATCTTAACAAGTTCTAGAGAAAATTAATCACACTCTCAAATCTCAAATGAATGGAACTAAAACATGCAACATTGTACAAAGGTTAATTGCATTAATCATCTTAAAAGTTAAATACATGAACTTATGACTCTCAGTCAGGACTGAGAGGTGTTTTTTCTTCCTTTTATGAATATTTATACAATAGATTATGTTTGGTACATCACTACATGTACCGGTATGCTTTGAAAGTACCAAATTTTATTAATCATGTTATATTTTGATACACATTTATTTGTTGGAAATTTGCAAATCATACCTAGTTGACTTAATCCATTTGATTTTAATATTCATGTATTACATATAGAATGAAATTATACTTCTTACATACTGAAAAGATCAGTTTATGATAACAAAAATCAATCATTTACAATGCCTATTTTCTAGAGGCATACATTGTATCTTTACATTTGTTGCTAGCATAGAAATGTAATGAAATGAAATATTTTTACATCAATATCATAACATGTTTTTCAATCAAATTTTGGAAGCATTTGCTTTTGTCTAGAATGCTTTGCACTCTCATCTTTACATATACATATACATGTATTTTGTGTTCATTTAACATTAATCATGTATCAAATTGATGGAATGAAAAATAAAGTAAGAAATAAATTTCCATTTGAAACAGAATTTGTCTTTGAGTTATTGAGAATATCTTAAGATTTATTAATGTCATTTTCGATATCATTTTCCTAATTTTTTTTACGCCCTGCAATCAGAGATTAAGTGGCATATATTTTTTTGCCTGCCTGTTTGTCTGTCTGTTTGAAAAGAAAAACTTTAACCTTGGTCATAACTTTTGAATGGCATTCACATTTTACATGCATATTCCTTGAGGCAATACTTTTCTGTTGGTACCAAATATTTTACCTTGTGAACTTGGATTTTGACCTACTTTTTAGATCACAGCTTTTATATTGTTAGAGATGTAGATTGGGGCATTTATGTTTTACAAACACATCTTATCTTACATTGATTTCTTGTATAGATTAGAGAGTATTTATGTAAGTTGTAACAAGTTGTGTGATTTCACAAATTCCTTCGAATCAACATTGTACAAAAAAGGAAAAAGTAGTAAAATGAGATGATACATAAAGAAATTAATATAGTATTAAACTTTGATGGTCAGACTTGTGCATGATGAGAGGTCACCTTCAAGGTCAAGCTCGAGGTCACATATTCATGGTCAATTTCAAATAAGTGACAGGCAACATACATGTTTTTGAGTGGTCTAGTTTGCCTGAACTTTGGGTAATATTCATTGGTTTTAGTATCACCTTGTTCATTGTAGGGCAGGATGGCAAACCAGTGCTCAAGTCCAATTATTGGCATCATCCAAAATTCACATAGCTTTTTGTTAATAGTCTGTGGGCTATCTCATCAGGGGATTCTTCTTTTACGTTATTTGCGTTATATTCTACTTGATGCCTTTTCTGGCAACCTATGAAAATAAAGGGTTCCAGCTCTATTAAGTTGAGGAAGTTCTTTATTGTTGGCTGTTATTGGCTGATTTTCCCTACAAAGGTTTCAAAATACAAGATTTCACAGTGAGTTACCCCATGGCCTCTTACCATATACTGTAGACGTGGAAATTTTTGCGTGGGGGTAATTTTCGTGTTTTTCACAAATCAAGGGGATTCGCAAAAAATTCCCCCATGCGAAAATATCCCCGCTGCATTCTTACAATGAGAAAGACACTTTTATCGCGAATATTTCCCCTACGCACAATGTCTTGATGTTATAATCGCGAAAATTTCCCCCAGCGAAAATAACCACATTTTCAGTACGTAGTGCATGTAGAGTAGGAGCTGTGGACTCCCAATGATGAATCATTGAATGCGTTAAAATAGAAAAGACCATAATTGATGGTCAAGGTCATGTTTAATTAAGGTCATGTCTACATATACCTACACTACTTTTAGGAGATACATTTTTACATTTAAGTCGCAAATGTATATGGCAATCTGTGAATTTAAGTATCCATCAAGACATATACATCCATGATTATACTCTGTGCAGATATTTTGAACCAACCATGTTTTCAATATATTGACATCTTTTACCAATAGGATGTCAATACATATACATTGCATTTGATATTGTACAAAAGAACCATTTAACAAGAGGAAGAGAAACAATGAAAATATATATGTATTGCATCTCATTTTTTTTCAATCCATGACTTTTGACTAATTTTCATATGTAAATAACAAGAAACCTCAAAATGAAATTGCAAATAAATGCATTTGTTACAGATAAAGTCATGAACATCAAATTTTTATACTTTTTATTTTGCGGACAAAGAAAGATAACTCTTTGATAATGTGGAAATTTAACAAAAGATAATCAACATTTTATTTAATGGATATAAGATTTTCTGATTCATTTCATTCACCATAATGGTAACATGTAAATGTGGGGCTAAAGGTGGATAAAAAAGATAAATCTGAAAATTAAATGTTTCCAATCTTTTCTTTCCTTTTCAGTGCTAAGCCTCCCATGGCCACCACCCTTCAAGTTATAGACACTGAGTACAGCGCTGACTCAGTGGAGTGGTGTCCCTTGAATGGATTAAAAGACATACTGCTATGTGGAACTTACCAACTACAAGAATCACAACAGGTATGGTCCATGCAGCAAAGGGGTAGGGCCACGAAACCCCTAAATCAGCCCTGTTTCTTAACATTTAAATTTGTTGATTATTTTTTGTGATTTGATACTTTATAAAGTTCTTACTAAATTATTTTTGAGATTTTGTAAATACATTTTTGTAATGCATTTATCAGCAGCTGTAAGCCCTTTGAAAATCCCAAAATCAGCAATTTTTCTTAAAATTGCTGCAAAACCTACATATTTCTTTAAAATCAGCATTGGCCACATGCATCGAGAAACATGAAAAATTTACAAATGAAAGATAACCATGATATTTTCTTGTCATAAAAGTTTTATGTTTTTCGACACATGTGGACACATCCAAATTCTTCACTAAAGATACCTTTTCGAGCATTTTTGACTATGTTTTGTCAATAACGTGAAAATGATGTCACTTGATGATGTCATAAGACCTCCCTATGTTCCTCCTGTTGGTGATATGTTCCTTTCATTAAAAGTGGGAAACATTCATTATCTTTCATGTGATATATCAAGTATTTCTCATTCAGTTTAACTTAAAGGAAAATTGCAGGGCAGTTTCAGGGGCTTTGTGGCCCTACTCCTTTAACTTGATGATTATTTTGGAACATACATGTATATTTAGATTGAATGTGCTAAAAAAAAATTCAGTTGTAGCTTTACAAAACTATACTAATTTTCTGGATAAACTTCTACATAACCAATTCAATTCAGTCCTTTTGATATATAGCAGCCTGTTTCACAAAAAGTCTTACGAAAAATTTCAGGAAATTTTGCAAATTTCATCATTGAATAAAAAGATTTCAAATATTTTGGTTCAGATTAAATTATGTTTTCTAATTCATCATTTCTATATATGAAATTGAGATTTTTTAAATAAGAGAGTGCAAAGAGAGTTGATGAAAAGAACTATAGGGATCAAAAGTAAAGAAAATTCGTGGAAAAGTTTGTAGAATTTTTTGTGAAACAGGGTGCAGAGCTACTTCCCATTTGTGAGAGTATCTGTTGTAAACTAATGTTGACGTTATCAAATTGTTTAGAAACCAGCTTTAAATTCACGGAAAACATGATCCAAATATGACGTCTCTGTAGGAATTTCATTATGGAGAGGTGAGACCTTATACGTCAGATACCATCCCAAATGCTTTGTAACTCTGTATATTGAAAAGTAGGAGTTAATCAGATGGAATATCTAGATTTTAAATTGGGAGATTGGTATTAAAAAACATTAAAGGGGTTTGGAACAATGTACATGGGTTCCCAAATAGTTGTGGGTAAATCCTGGAAAGGGTAAAAAAAATCAAGTTAGTCGATCTATGAAAGTATATGCATTTAGACTTTTTCAAGACAAGTCCATTTTGTAGACTAAAAATAAGATGAAATATTAGCCAGGCATTTTTGCGAAGCAAAATCCGGTCTATGAAATGGCAAAGTCCGTCTGTCCGTCAGTGCGTCAACATTTTGGTTAAGTGTTGCGTTTAAGTCCGTTGAGAGAAAACTGTTAGGAGGAGCAACTTGAAACTTGACATGGTGATAGACCATGATGAGAGGAATCAAACACAGCAACAAAATTTGACCTAGTGACCTTGACCTTTGAGTTTGACCTACTTTTGAAAAACTTTAACCTTGGCCATAGCTTTTGAATGGTAAGTGATAGGGCTTTCATATTTCACTTGTGTATTTCTTGTGAAAAGGCCTTTCCATGGATACCAAAAAATTTTACCTTGTGACCTTGACCTTTGAGTTTGACCTACTTTTGAAAATCTTTAACCTTGGCCATAGCTTTTGAATGGTAAGTGATAGGGCTTTCATATCTCACTTGTGTATTTCTTGTGACAAGGCCTTTCCATGGATACCAAAAATTTTTACCTTGTGACCTTGACCTTGGAGTTTGACCTACTTTTGAAAAACTTTAACCTTGGCCATAACTTTTGAATGGTTAATGATAGGGCTTTTATATTTCACATATCACAGTATTCCTTGTCACAAGACCTCAACATGGATACCAAAAGTTTTGACCTTGTGACCTTGACCTTGGACCTTGACCTACTTTTAAAAATAATAAATCTGGGCTATATCTCATGAACTATAGAGGCTATGGCTTTGAAATTTCACATGCAGAATCTTTATGACCAGACCTTTCATTTGATATCGTAAGTTTTGACCTAGTGACCTTGACATTGACCTTTGACCTACGTTTGAACTATAAGAGGTAGGGTTGTGATATTTTACATATACTAGTAGATTCCTCATGACCAGAACTTTAATTTGATATCATGACTTTTGATCTAGTGACCTTGACATTGACCTTTGACCTACTTTTAAACTATAAGAGGTAGGGTTTTGATATTTCACATGTAGATTCCTCATGACCAGACCTTTCATTTGATATCATGACTTTTGATCTTGTGACCTTGACATTGACCTTTGACCTTCTTTTAAACTATAAGAGGTAGGGTTGTGATATTTCACATGTGGATTCCTCATGACCAGACCTTTCATTTGATATCATGAGTTTTGACCTAGTGACCTTGACATTGACCTTTGACCTACTTTTGAACTATAAGAGGTAGGGTTTTGATATTTTACATATATATTCCTCATGACCAGAACTTTAATTTCATATCATGACTTTTGACCTAGTGACCTTGACATTGACCTTTGACCTACTTTTGAATTATAAGAGGTAGGATTTTGATATTTCAGTTGTAGAATCCTCATGACCACACCTTTCATTTGATATCATGACTTTTGATCAAATGACCTTGACATTGACCTCCTTTTGAACTATAAGGGGTAGGGCTTTGATATTTTACATTTAGATTCCTTATGACTATAGCTTTTTTCATTGCGCAATAATATTAATGACCTTTGACCTTTCTGTCTGTGCAAAAATGTATACATCATCTAATACAAACACTTCGCAATCCGGCCTTACCGCCTTTAGCGGTTTATGGTATATCTTTCTATCATTTTATCGTTAAAATATTTTAGAATGATGCTGCTGAAGAGAATGCAAAACAGAGTCAAACTCGTGTAGGAAGGCTATACTTACATCGCCTTGAGGGTGATCCAGAATCACAGACCCTGAAGAATGTCAGTTCTACGGATATGCCAGGCATACTGGACATAAAGTGGTGTACAGTTCCCATAGACGAACAATCTGTATTTGGTCTAGTTACCTCTGTTGGAGAACTTCAGGTCTACAAGTTAAAGAGTACAGCTGTAGAAGATGGCATCGAGCAGCTATCTGTTAGTTCATTGGGTGATGATATCCTAGGACTATCCTTGGACTGGTCAAATAAAGTCTCTAAAAGGTAAGCTTCATCAAGACATTATGACAGCTCTTCAGGAGCTGGATGACTTCATTGTGCAGCTCTCTGTGATGTCAATAGGTGATTATATCCTAGGACTATCCTTGGGCTGGTCAAATAAAGTGACTTTCAAAGGTAAGTTTTAGTAAGATATATATGTTAGCTCCACAGAAGCTGGCTAGATGATGACATTGAGCAGCTGTCTTTGGTCATTAGGTGATGATGTCCTAGGACTGTCCTTGAACTGGACAATAAAGTTTGTAAAAGGTAAGCCTTAATCAGATACATGTGATAGCTTTACAGGAGCTTGATGATGGCTATGTGCAGCTTTCTGTTAGGTCACTGGGTGATGATGTCCTAGGACTTTCGTTTGAAGGATCAAATAAAGTCTGTAAAAGGTAAGCTTTAATCAGATGCATGTGATAGTTCTACAGGAGCTTGATGATGACATTGAGCAGCTCTCTGTTGGGTCATTAGGTGATGATGTCCTAGGACTGTCCTTATAGAATGGTCAAATAAAGTCTCTAAAAGGTAAGCTAAGCTTTAATCAGATACATGTCATGTACTGTATGATAGCTTTTCAGGAGCTTGATGATGGAATTGGGCAGAAGTCACTGGGTGATTATGTCCTAGGACTGTCCTTAGACTGGTCAAATAAAGTCTTGAAAAGGTAAGCTTTAATCAGATACATGTCATAGCTCTACAGGAGCTTGATGATGGCATTGTGCAGTTCTCTGTCAGTTAATGTGGTGATGATGTCTTAGGACTGTCTTCCCCATGTTCAATAGAGAGTAAAACATCTAGTCTGACAAGTGTAAGTCCCAGTGCTTTGTTTGACTTGTCTAGCAGTATGAAAGTTTTTGATATAATGGACTATAGGAGGAAATAATAGCACAAAGTTCTAATAATCAATGATCGATGCAATGTTTGTTTTATTTTGAATAACTTGTAATCTTTAAAGCTGTGAAGATCATATGTAGAAATACATTTTTTGATAATACATGTACATGAAAATGTTGACTTTTTTCAGCTCTTCTCCAAGGATCGCATGTTCAAGTTCAGATGGAAGAATAACTGTATATCAGCTGACAAACTCAGATGTATTAGAACTGTCATCATGGAATGCTCACGGCTTTGAGGCATGGATTACTGCCTTTAACTATTGGAATGAAAATATTGTATACTCAGGTGATAATTCTATTTTATGTCTTTTGAAAATATTACATTTTGTAGCACTTTACCATTTCAGTTTACATGAGGGTCTCAAATTTAAACTTTATGCAAATCATAACTATTGTTTCCATAGTCCTGGTAAGACTACCTTCTAATCATAAAAGCTATAAGGTTCTTCAATTAAAAAAAATATTAGATATGTACTTTTTGATTTTCTTTGATATCGATATTTTTAATGCATACTTTGAATGACAAATATCTGAATGGATTTATTTTAGAATCTGAACCTTTCAAAAAACTGCACTATTTATCATAGAATTTTATTGTATTCAATGCAATCAATTTTAAGGAGGAGATGACTGTAAGCTGAAAGGATGGGACTTAAGGCAGTCCACAGAGATACCTGCTTTTGTAAGTAAGAGGTAAGCAAACGCTATCGATTTCTATTCCATAAGTGATTAATTGATTTATTTATACATGTAGATTGTCATGTTTCTCATTACTTATATGAATTAAGTGTGAGGGTCATTCTTAGTATTTCAAAATTGTGCATCATAAATTTCAATGTCATAGTTCAAGGTCATATTTTCAGTAAAATATGGTTGAGCTATGCAAGTTTATCACAATCCTATTCATGTTTTAGTCAATTTTCGTTTGGATTTTTTTAGTGAAGAAAAGGGGTAGGGCCACGAGACCCCTAAATCGGCCCTCAATTTTTCTCTAGAAATAAATTTCATGAGAAATACTTGGTATCTCTTATGAAAATACATGAATGTTTACCGCTTTTAATGTAAAGAAAGATATCACCAATCAAAGCGTCATTTAACTGTAATGACGTCATGAATTGACGTCATTTTGACGTTATTGACAAAATATGGCAAAAATTGCTGGGAATTTTGTCTTTTGTGGAAGAATTCAATGTGGCCGCATGCGTTAACTGAGATAAAACATTTATGACAAAAGGATATAATGATAATCTTTCACATATAAATTTTATATCTTAGTTAATGCATGCGGCCATTGCTAATTCAATAGAAATATGTAGTGTTTGGATCAATTTCGCGGAATATGACCTATTTTGGTGTTTTCAAAGGGCTAAAAGCTATTGATAAACGCAACATTTACAAAATATAGATTCGTGATTCAGTAGAGAACGTTTCAAAATGTCAAATCACAGTTAAAAATTCTACGAAGTACGATGTTCAAAATTAGGGCCAATATTGGGCTTCGTGGCCCTACCCCTTTGGAGTACAATTGAGCTAAAATATGTAACATAAGCCCATTTAAGAACCAATATAAACATAGAATCTATTTTTAAAATGTTCTTGTTTGATTTAGACACAGTATGGGAGTATGCAGTGTACAAAGCTGTCATCTGAAACCCAATATATTATGTACAGGAAGGTAAGACTTAATACTACATGTAGGGCTGAGTACGTACATTTTACTTACAACAACTTGAATGAACATAACCCATAGACAAGCACAGATTTGAACATGCTGCCCTTTGGTTTGAAAATGCCATGCAAAAATGACAAAGTTAATTGCTTTTGAAATTTCTTATATACATTGTATCTCCACTAATGATTTGAAATAAGCAGTGCCATCTTTGACTACACAAGTTTGCAAGAATTCTAACCATGAAATTTCTTTTTGGCTACTCATTTTCATGCCTATATCTGAAAAAAAAATTACATAAAATTTCCCAATATACATTATTTCTTGTTATACCCCCGCCATATTTTCGTTTTGTCCTTTTGAATACAAAACCTTTAAATGTGTCAAAATTTTGCAATATTTCACTTTGAATTTTCTCTGCATCAAATGCTATACTAGTGATAGCATATAATGATAAAACAAAAAAAGGTCTTCATATTTACTAAATACTTGCTTTTGTAAAGATACCATAAAAGGAAAAATTTTGTTTTGTATATTTCATTTCAGTTATGATGAGAATCTCTTGGTTTGGGATGATAGGAACATGAAGTCACCGCTGTCAGAAACCAGTTTAGGAGGTGGTGTATGGCGTATTAAGTGGGAGCCACATTCTGCAGACCTCATTCTGACGGCTACCATGTACAATGGATTTCATGTGCTGGATGCTAGAGATTTATCTGGTATGTAGAGGTAGTGTTTAACAAAATACTAAAAAAATGAATTTAAAATTTTCTTGTTGTCAGGTACATGTGTATATTATCCAAACTCTGGAGTAACCTTGCACTTAGAATACCTGATGATAGTGGTCCATGAAATTCTAAAAGTGTACAAAAAAGCCCCCCCCCCCCCCCCGCAAATCTGAAGCATGTAGTCTTGATTATGGCTATAAATAGCTGTACATGTATTGCCAAGTTGTCCATCAAAACATTGTTTTTCAAGCATTGGATGTGGCTAAAATTTAGTAAATTGAACCTTGCAATTCCCTAACTACATGTATATGGCCTGGTACTGAAAAAGAGGCATCAGAAAATTGTTATAAGCTCTTTTCTATTTTCACTCACAAATTCTTCAATGATTTAATTTCAGGTGATAGCCTACCCATCCTATGCCACTACAAGGAGCATAGTTCAATCGCATATGGTGCAGACTGGTGCTTTAAGGACTCTCACAGAAAGACGGTATCATTAGGAGATGACGATCAATTACCTTCACCATCTAGGACGGGTGCCATAGATGATGGTAGAACTATAGCGACTTGTTCTTTTTACGACCATTGTTTACATTTATGGAATTACAAAGAAAATATTTCCTGATTTTATTTCATGATACATGTATATCTAATAAATGATAATATTCAGTTGTGTACATTACTTTTATTTTAGGACGATTCCGTGGAGTTGTTATACTGTAAAATGTATTCATATTTCAGGGACTGGTACTGATATACTTTTCTCATACTTGTATTGTCCCGATTATCCTCCTTTTAATTTGAATGACAATATCAGGTCATTTGTAGGGGAATTTAATTGCAAGTCTGTATTCATTTATCATTTTAGCTCAGGTTGGCTGAAATCTTATCATCTCCGATATCGAAAAAAGGTTGCACTTATTTGTTGAAGTAAATGACCAAAATTTGAACTCTAGGAATATCTATAAAAGGTTCTTGAAAATATTTTTAAAATTCTTTTCTGGTGACCTTGAAATAGGCCATGACCTGGTGCATACCTGATTTAATAAATGAAAAGCTGGTAAGCTGACAGACATTAAGGTTGTATAAGCAGCACTGTAAATTGTATAACTGACCTATAAATAGTAAGGTCATTTCAATTGAGGTCGACAATAAGGTTGGGTCATGAAATACTTTTTCTATTTCAATGGTTCTATGATAAGATTCAAACCACATCTAGTGAGATAGAAGATATACAGTCAGCCCTGTTAGTGACCTCGAAGGAGGTGACATGACCTTTTGTCAAAGTTATGACAGACCCTCGAGTCATAGTGAAAAGTGTAATGAGAATTTCTTCACAACTGATGAAATTGAAGACATGAGGGGAATATAATTACATGTTTTCTTCTAGTAACAATGGAATGTGTTACCGTGTAACACTTAAGGACTTGTAAAACCATGTTACACTAGCTGAATATACATCTAACTAACTACACTGTACTTTAATTTAGGGTGCTTCCAGTTGTTGTTTCTTCCCTCTCATCTTTGAGGAAGTAATATGCACATTATAAATGAATGTTGTAAAAACAGTATCATATTCTGTAAGTATTCTGAAATTTCTATTTGATGCCTATTTTCATAATGGTGACCTTGACCTTTGACCAGTTCACCCTAAATTCAACAGGCATATTCCCCTTCTAATAAATAAACATACTTGTATACATATCAATTTCATATAGATGCAAAATATGCAAATTTGAGAAAATAACAGAAAGCTCAAAATCCACAAATTTTCAGCCTTTTGTTCTTAATAATCATTTACAAAGTGGAATAGTTAACAAGAAAAATTTAAAATGGGATGGCCGGATTGCAAAGCTGCATCTTTTTGGGGAAAGTCATATAGATCAAAAGTAGGCCAAGGTCACAAGAGGAGGCTTTTTATCTCGGAGAATTTACTTCATAAATATCAGTTATATCCCTTAATGTTCAATATAGTCTAGTTCAAAATCCTTTTTTCAAGGGATGTCCAAAAATTAGTTCTTCTTGTCTTCTTGCCAAGTTTTAAAATGATACTGTTCAATAGTGTAATTCAAACTTATGCTGTCAATGTCAAACCTCAAGGACAACCCTGAAATCTCAGTTACAAGTTTTAATGTAATATTTCTTATAGTAAAGCTTAAATACACTCTGAATCAAAATTGTTTTTAATGTCAAGGTTAAATCTCAAGCCATTGGTCAATAACTGATATCAATAAAGTTCACTTATCACTTTTATCTCCATATCAAGTTTTAATGAGATATCGTTATACAATTGAGTTACTGAGTCAGGTTACATCTTCTGGCCGGGTCAAAGTCAATGTCAATACTTGAAATCGGTTCCACCCTTCATAGACTCCATGTACAGTTTTATTGAGATATTTTTTTGTATAGTATTAGTACCATAAATCCTTACTCTGAATTACGTTTGTCAATGTTAATGTATGAAATCAGGTTCACTCATAAAGCCTAAAAATAGATTTTCAATGTCAATGTCATTTAAAGACAAGGTCAAAACCTGCGTTCAAATACTCTCATAAAGTTCCATCTCAACACCAAGACTGAATATGAATAATGATACGCCTTATAGTTCGTTTACAACTAGCTCAAACGCAACAGCTAACCTAAATGACGCAGAAGAACGAAATACATATTATTGCTTCGCAATCTGGGCAAATATAGAAATTTTGCAATTGTGTTATCTTATGGTTATAATAAATATGGGCTAAGGGGTCGATAACTTGTGGATATTGAATATACTGTTTGACCCAAATATTTGCATTTGTTAACATTATTATTCTTTTTATATAAAAATGACATTTTTTGGGGAAAGTTTTTATTTACATTTTCGTTATTACAATCCATAATTTTGAATTATGTGAAGCCATTCAAGTTCAGAATGGAAAATTAGGATATACATGTACTAATAAAGAATTTAGAATTATTTCCTTGTTTGTATAGTTATTTATGGATGACAGTGTATGCATTTTTCCATTTTGTGCAATATTGTTTAGTGGAAAACCATACCTATGTAAGATTCACTAATCATTTACATACCTCAAGAGTGATGTTTATATTTTTTGAAACAATATTCTAGTCAATTAAGTTTTTGTACCTTTATAATAAATACTGTTCTTGCATTTTATTTTATTTGTTTTTAATGAGTTTTGGGAAGGAGAATAACAGTTGTAGTTGGAGGAGTTACAAGAAATTTAAGGTCTGGCAGTGCCTTTTTTGCACATTCATACCCAATACTTTACGAAGTTTGCAGAATACTTGTAGTAAAGATTGCTGGGGATGAGTTAAATGCATAATAGCTTCCCGCTGATGAACTTTTGTATCTTGTACATGTATTTGCAATAAGTTGCAACGTATAATAGAACGAGTAGATAAGGGAAAAGTTGCATACCACATACAACTCGGTATAAACATGTATCTATAGATCTGGCTCCTTTGAAAACACATCAATTTGGATAACAAGAAAGGCTTTCAGTCCTAAAGCAAGTGTATGTTGCCATTTTTGGTACAGACGGATTATTCACGGCGTGGAAAGGGTGCAATTACCCAGATCACAGAAAGTTATCGTCCAATCTGATTAAAACCAGATCTCTACATGTTCCCAATTTTGTTATGTCGCGTAGACGCGACATCACAAAATTGGGAGCAGATCGAGTTATTGTCATTAATCCATGGTTTAATATCGGTATTGTCCAATGATTATTACTAAGTCTTCATTTTGATCTAGATCTAGAAACGCAAGCTGACAAGTTTTCCTTTCCCAGATTTGTTTTCCAAGCAGGATCTTATGAGAAGGGGATGTAGTGTGGATCGGAACGCGAGGGATGAGCTCATGGACAAATGAAATAAATGAAACATTTAAAGAAAAATGCGACATTTTAAACCAAATCCAGAATAGAATGAAGTATTGCGATTTGCAATGCCTTGTAGCTATGTCATACTTTGGGGTTTTATATCTGTATACATTTTGGTCATTCTAGAGAGTATTCTTTTTAATAGACCAGTAGAAAAACGGACATATGGTATGGTGTTCTATGTCAGTTTTTAATATAAGAAGGTCAAGGTCACCTTTCTCAGGAGAAAGTGTGCCACAGTGAATGGAGCACATTTACATGTAACCAGGGGCGGATCCAGAACCCCAATTGCCGGGGGCACATACAATTTTTTATGGGAATCACTTGCGAGGCCAGAAGGGACGAGTGGGGGAGGGGGTTTCGGGGGGCCTCCCCCGAGAAAATTTTGAAAAAATGAAGCAATTTGGTGGCATCTCAGTGAAGCGTATTTGAAATGAATTTAGAAGGAATTAGGCGCGCATGATTCAATCAGTGTCAATAACAATAATGAGTATATATTTGAAAATGTTCGACATTTTCTGATTCTGAATTGTTCTTGAACGGCATGCAGAAGTCAACATGTTCAGGATTTCCTAAGGAAATGGGCTGGAGAAGTTTTGTAAGGGCAGAGAGATCAGTCCATTGGGGTGTCCAGCCGTAAATTCACGTAAAACTAGGAAAAATCAGCATTTTATGCAAATTCCAGGTGGGACCTGACCCCCTAATCATCGCTCTAGATCCGCGCTTGCTTATTATTTTTTGTAAGGGAAAGAAATAAGTAAATGATAAATTTCGTTGACAAACTAGAGATCATGGTTGCCCCCATTCCCTGCATCGTTCAGATTGAAAGGTTTAATTATTTCTTGGCAATACGATTCTGAAATAAAGAAAAACATTGCAAAATTCTTGGAGGCAGTCGGTATAAATCTGGCCAAAACAATTTTAATTGTTCATTTTAGAAGCTTGATCATGACCTCAAATTAAAAACGATCGTGTAAAAGTAAAAAAAAAATTGTTAGTTTTATAGATAGAATAAAGGTTATATCGAAGATTTGGTCTAGAAATATGTGTTTAATATGCCTTGCATTTAGAAGTTATTCCCGATTCATCCCTCAGATGAAGAAAATTCGATATATGAATAAGATTCTATCTATAGGTTGTTTCCGAAACGTGTGTACGTCCACGTACAGACAATGGACATGACAGCAATAATATGTATACATCGATCCTTCCCGACTTTGTTATCTATCCCCGAGAAATTTTTGGAAAATGTACAAATCTGTGGTTTCTGGGCTGTTTAGGGGCTATTTCTGACTAATTTCATAGATTTATAACCGAAACAGCAGTTTAATGCTTACAAATTTGCTTTTTTTTTTTTCGGATTTTTAGTCCGACTTGCAGACCTACGACGGTGTTATCTGTTTTTTCGTCTTCGACGGTGTTATCTGTTTTTTCGTCTTCGAAGACGAAAAAACAGATAACACCGTCGTAGGTCTGCAAGTCGGACTATCGGATTTTATGATCTATTGGACCCTTCTAACTGGGTTGAAACTCCACCTCTCCCTTTCCCCTGGCATGTCCATTGCGTATTTGTTCGGTGCCGTTCTATGATATCGGAATGTCACATCGAATACGACTTAAATTTTCTTTGTTTGAAATACTGCAAAAAAAAAATCTTGATTTCCATATGAAACAAAGAAAAGGCAAAGTTCGATAAGTCTACTTTCGAGTTGTCTCGTTCTGATTAACTTGCTTCCGGGTACCTGCTCGGTTATCAAGAGGAAACCGCTTGTACTTTCTATCGAGTAAAGAAGGAAGTTATTTTGAAAAAAATGTTAGTGGAATATGTGACATATCTTCCCAAACAGTGAGGCATCGTAAGTATGCATAATTAATTGAGTCAGAGGCTGCTCGGACTTTGTCAAACCATATGTGATGGTAATCTCGAAATCTGTTGTCAATTTTGGTGAAAAATAAAACACTTAATCATGGAATAGCATTACTGACTGAGTGAAGTGTGACATAATGCAAAAATTCTGTTAGATTAAGTGTCTTCTCATTGAAAACTAAATAGACTGACAAATGTCAAGTCAACAAAGAAAAGAGTTGTTCAATTTGTTGTTCTCCATTCTATTTCAAAATACGCGGCTGTATTAGAAACTGATTCTTCAATGTGAATTTATATTGACAAGTGCAGCAGGGTTCCCCTTTAGATATGAATCAATCAAAAGGTGGGGGAGGCAGTCTTTCCCAATAACATTGGTCTGTCGGTCCTGACATCTAAAATTACATTCATACCAGTGCTTTCCTATTGATAGGCAGTCCAAATGACCGACCCCTTCTGGTAAGTCTATTCATTATACAATGAAATGATAATAGTTTTCGGTCCCTCATGAGAAATTTATCAGGCTCTTGTAAATATTTCATGATTCTTTGTTTTAAAGCATTTATGAGAAGTTAGAACGTAATATTGATAAGTATTCAGAGATTGTTCGAGCCGGGGTATTTACATATTTTTTTTGGTCAGACAGTTTTTGTTTCGGACTTATGTGTTTCTTCACACAGGTTCGAATAACCTATGAAAGATGAAAGTTTTTGGGAAAGACTGAAGGGGGAGGTTCATCAGTATGGAGTACAGAACATATACACGTACATGTAGTTTGATTTAGAAATTTATATAGTTTAAGAGAAAATAATTCTAACCTTTTGAATCTGTAATTGATTTTCATGAGTGCACTATTTGCCATTTTAGGTAATGTCAAATGGAATGAAAAAGGGCTGGGTGTGGGGGTTAGTGCTCATGCATTTCAATCTAAGGCAAGCCTTGTCATCTTCTGCTTAAAATCCTTTTTCGGTATTTCTCGAGGTTTATTAACAATGGCTGGTTGGGGTCTGGATATGATAGGCTTGCATACCTGTCAACTCTCCTGCATTTCGTGGGAGACTCCGGCGTTTGAACCTTATCTCCCGCGTTCGAATTTCTCCCTCGGGGGAGACCAAAAACTCCCACGTTTCGATCCTATCACCTGATTTCTCCCTCTTTCAAGTTTTGAAATTCACATAACGTAAAAGAAAGATAACTTTAGTCACTAGTGCGACTTTCGGAATGTTTAGTACTTCATATGAAAACGAAAGTTCGTTTACAATGTGAACGACGCAGGTTGTTTGCATTATAAATTAGATATAATTACAATGTAGGGCACGGCGTGGGTATATCGATGCCTAAGGGTAATTGATTAAGCTGTGAAAACAGTTTAACTGATCATGTGAATACTTTATAGACTAAATACTGTATAGCACTGATTAAAATTTCTTTCTGACATTCTGGATATATCGATACAACTTATGGAAGGCACTAGAAAATGATCTGGGTTAGCTGAAACCGTTTCATTTATTTTCAAAGAAAAAGAAATCAGAAAGATTGGAGTCAGTTGTATATATGGGTTACGGCAGGTTCAGTTTCCGTTAGGCCCGAGCATACCGGTATGTTCTGTTATGAAGAAAAGACCAATAATTGTATTGTCTTCTCACCAGAAAAAGACCTACTAGCCACAGCAAAAGGTGATGTACTCATGTACAATGAACAAATGGTGAACAAGAAGCAATAAAAAACACAATCAGGTATTATGGAAATATTTGTCATTTGGCATGTTGCAAATTTATTTACAGTGTATAAAAAAATGTCGCGAAAATGGTTGCCGATTGCCGATTTAAAATTCCAAATGATCAGAAAATATCTGTTCAGTATATGTCAAAATTGCTGATCTCATGGTTAAGCAGACAGAATTGCTGTTTAAATTAAAACAACATGTATAACAATTATCGCCAACGTCGGCGACATCGTCGCAAGACTCTTCCGATTACGATAATCGGTTTTGAATTTGATAATCAAATAAATCGGGAAATATTTGCATCATGAAACCGTATTTTTGTAAGAGAAACAGTTCATGCATTGTACTAATAATTTAAGTTGAGTGATATATCTTTGAATTAGGTCAGTATGCATACAATGTACTCGTATGAAACATTTTGCCGAGTTTCCATAAAATTTGCTGTCAATAAAAAGTAAGTTATGGACAAATCATGAAATATTTCACAGTTTTGCAGTGTATTATATGAATCCGATATAATTGATAAGCAATCGAAATGCTTATCCGATGAATCAATTTTGATTACTTCATCTGAATTCTGATTCCCAACACTAATGTATACATGTACTTGCAAAAAAAATATGGAAGTTCTATAGTCATGATAGTTGATTTAGCTAATTGGATACAGTATTTCTCACCAATCAATTTTTACCTTTGGAAAAAAAAAAATTGGGGGCATATAGATTTTGGCCTGGCCGTCTGTCCATCTGTTTGTCTGTAAACAGTATTTGTCCAAGGCAAAAACTTTAACATTGTGCATAAATGTAATTCTTATGGTGAATGGTAGGAGATAGGGCTTTCATATTTCATACCAGTATGTATTTTCCTTGTGACAAGACCTTTCCATTTTGACCTTGTGACCTTGACCAACATTTGAAAAACTTTAACATTGGGCATAATTGTGTTGCCTGTGAAGCAAAGTGACACTTGAGATCACTTTCTCTGTTGTCTGTCTGTCTGTCTGTCTGTCACACTTTGGGTGTCACAGGCTCACAGCCCATAACTTTTGATTGGTAAGTGATAGGGCTTTGATATTTCACATGACAAGACCTTTCTACTTATACCATACTTTTTGACTTAGTGACCTTGACCTAGATATTTGACCTACTTTTCAAAAAAGTTAAGATTGGCTATATCTTTTGATTGGTAAGTGATAGGGCTTTGAAATTTCCACGTTTATTCCTTGTGACTAGACCTTTCTAAACATATCATAATTCTTCACCTTTTGACCTTGACCTAGATATTTGACATACAGTACTTTTCATGAAAATTAAGAATGGCTATATCTTTTGATTGGTAAGTGATAGGACTTTGGTATTTCACATGTTTATTCCTTGTAACAAGACCTTTCTAAACATACCATCATTTTTTTTACTAAGTCAGTAAGTGACCTTGACCTAGATATTTGACCTACTTTTTGAAGAAATTAAGACTAGCTTAATCTTTTGATTGGTAAGTGATACATTTTTAATATTTTACACATGTATCCCTTATGATGAGACCTTTGATTTGATACCAAAATTTTTTAACATAGTGACCTTGACATAGATAATTGACCCTCTTTTCTGATATTTGAGATTGACCATATCTTTTAATCGGTAAGGAAGAGGTCTGATATTTTACATATGAATTTCATTTGACAACACTTTCCTAATGATACCAATAATTTTTAACAAAAAGACCTTGACCTACATATTTTTTCACTTTTCAAAAGCAAGCCGCTTTGCAGGCCACACAAGCATTCCCTGAATTGCTATTTTAAATGGTGAGTGATAGGGCTTTCATATTTCACATGTGTATTTCTTGTGACAAGACCTTTCCATTGATACCAAAATTGTTGACTTTGTGACTTTGACCTTTGACCTACTTTCAAAAAAATGTTAATACATGTATTATTCATTAATTCTAGCCCATTTAGTTTGACCTACATTGTACTTAAACAGAAAGTGATGTCAAATAATACTGACAATGATGCTGACAAGGGCATTCATGTTTCACAAGCACAATTTTGGATATTTATACTGGTAATTATCATGTGTGTTTCAGTTTCTTTTGAACAAGTATGTCTACAGTACAGTACCTACATGTATTGTATTTGCTCAATGTAAATGTGAAGTTTTCAAAACTTCTAAAAATAATTCTGAACATTACTGGTACATGTAATTATTACAACATGTATTGTAATGAGAAGAATATATATATATATATATATATATATATCAATTTGACTCTGAGCAGTTGTTAAGTGCCCAATTCTTGTCGACAAGTGACAAAAAAAAATCATAGACTGATCTAGAACATTTTCCAAATGGCATAGGATGTTCCAGTCCATTATTTTTGTCAAGGAATTTGTTGGAAATATTTCCAGGGAGTTTTCTGAGCCCCTTTCCCTGCCCTTCCTTCTGCATGATATAGATCCTCTTATGCACTATTCAATGTTGAATTTTACTTCAAAGAGACCACAGGAAGCATCTCTCTCTCTCGGTGAGAATTCGGAACAATAGTATCATCAAGTGCAAGTTTGAAAGAAAATTGCAAAAATGTTCTGAGCTTTAGGATAGAATTGCTTATTGTCCTAAAATAACACCCCCACCGGAAAAAATAATAGATTTGCCTATGTTCTTTTGCATTGTTATCCCTAACCTGTGTCTCTTTAACCCACCCCCTCTCTTTCCTCTCTTCCCCAAACGCCCATCTTACTCTAAATACTGTATAGGTAAAAAAGTAAGCCAGAAATATATGGATCATTGTAAAGGTTGTTTCTTTTTAAGCATTGTTAAGGAGTGTACATTACTAATATAACAAAGTAGTGCATCATAAATGACTGACAGTAACACGTGTTCCAATGCAGGTGTAACTTTATTTATTGCCTGGTATTACAATGGGGAACAGAGAAAAGAGGATTCCTGCTGGTGACATTTTCATTTTATATCTGTACGGAATACAAGCGCTTCAGTGTGTAGTGAGACCTCTCTCCCCTCCCCTCATTTTTTGGCCAATTTTTCCAACATTCAAGGGTATTTTTGATCGTTAAAGACCGACGTAATGTGCGGATCTGCATGTTTCCAAGGGGTTCAGTCCGTCCAAGCCCGGGGACCAGCCTAGGATGATTTTGAAAAAAAAGTAAAAATCGGGAAAAGAAGCATTTTGGACCTATTCCACTTCGACCCCTCTACCGGTAGATCCGCGCATGGAAGTATGATTTACTATTTCTTACAAAATTGCAACAAACCCTTCCCCTATGATAAATTGTGGAAGAACACTTTTCTCTTCACTATTGACATGTAGGGTTCGTCTGATTTGATGATACTACATGTGCAGTCCAAAAATTAGTTTAATAGTTGAAGGAAGCAACGACGAAATGTACAGAAGGTTAACATCTACATTGTATCTCCTTCCCTGTGTCATACCATACTCTATTGATTTACAAGGCCACACCTACTCGCATTTGACAATGTTAGAAAAACAACCTATGGACAGATTATGGGGGTCCAAACCGTAAAAACCGAAAAACTCAGGGTTTTTTTTTTGCAAATTCCAGGGGATCCTGGTCCTTACCCCTTTAACCCCCATTCCCCACCCCTCTAGACTCGCGCTTGAATTTATATATTTTACTTTAAAAAACCCCAAGATTTTTAGAATTTGATTTGAATAGGAGGAGCACTGAATCTGATATTTTCAAGGATTGGAGTCTTATTCATTCTTATAGGAATTAAGTGAAAGTCGTTCCATCGAACCAAAGAAAAGATGTACCGGTATACCCTTCCTCCAGGCCTCATCTTATACATGTAATAACATCCATGTCAGAATCAACATGTACCCTACTAGTCATTGTTTACTTTATGATGAGTGTTACATTGTTATGGTAACGTTTGTAACGAGCGGACATCTTCAGGTGGGGGAGTGATCATTTCAAAGTGTATCAGATGTTTGTACGCACATCTCGTAAACTTGTACATCATGACTAGGCAAACAATTTGACGATCTCACTCAGAAAGTATTGGAGGTATTCAGTATCTAGCTGGATTTTTTTCTCTGTCGCACCATACTTTCCCTCCTCGAGTCATGTAGGTGCTATGTCAGGCGCAGATCCAACTCATTTGATACACGGAGGTCTAGAAGGGGGGGGGGGAGGCGGGGCTAGGATCCCGCATCCCTGTTTGATTTTCTAAAAATTTTATGCTGGAAGACGGTCTCTCCTCCCTACCCTACCCCCAAGTATATAATACAAAAAACGGGTTCTCCAGGTTTCTGTAACCAAGGATTTTTAACGAGGCCAAAAGTGACATTTCAAATGTACCTCGGAGGGGAAGGGATGGAGAACCTTCTATCCACCCCATTTCACCCTTTGGATCCACGCATGAAGCTCTCATTTCAGGCAACATTGAAAGATAATGAGTGTAAATGTTGCTCTATCACGTAGGTACACGTATTTTCAATATTACAATTGATTTGATGAATAATTTGAACGAAGGTATCAATTTACCCTTTGATAGAAATCGATTCTGTCGTATTAATTTGTTTCGCCTTGCTATCTGATTACAAATGTAAGCTTACAAATCGAATTGACGAACGTTCTATAAATTCCAGTTTCGAAATTCCCCCTCAAAACATCATCTTTAATCAGTGCATTCCTAGTTCTATGTTTTGACCCAAATTTTGCAACTTTTAACTTTTAAAGATACTAGAATTTGGAAAAAAAAACTACCTGACAATTGAAAACCCCAAGTTCTTTTAACCCCCCCCCCCTTTCCTCTTTGAGAAAGCCTAACAGAAGTATCTCATGTGATACTATCTTTTCCCATTTGCTATTATATCTTTCGTCATTTTTCATTATTTTCAAGTGATAATTTCAGAAGGGGGAGGGGGGCGGTTCAAGATTCCTTTCGGATTTCCCAAAATTGCTTATTTTCCGGATTTAATTTTTTTCATAAAATTATTGGCTTGTCAGTTGACACCCTGTCATTCATTTTGTTCTTTTGGGCGACATATAGTCGCTGTCGTGTCCGTCTGTCCGAGCTCATATCTCCTAAACGCTACATTAGAATTGATCCTTTTGGACAAAGGTCACTTAAGGTCAATCATCAAAGGACAGTTAGGTCTAAGTCATTTCCAAATTCCAGGCTAAAACTAGCTTTTTTACAATGAAAAATTAAAAGATGAATTAAAAATCTGCGTCTTGCCCAAATGGTCTTAGATTTTGAATAATGATAGAAAAATGCATACTTTACGTCAATCATCAAAGGACAGTTAGGTCTATTAAGTCATTTCCAAATTCCAGGCTAAAACTAGCTTTTTTACAATGAAAAATTAAAAGATTGATTAAAATCTGCGACTTGTCCAAATGGTCTTAGATTTTGAATAATGATAGAAAAATGCATATTTTACATATGTTAGGGTTTTGATATTTTTTTACTGCGTTGATGAGAAATCGTGTGCCAAATTGGGGGGGGGGGGTGTAACACATATGGTTATACAATGTATATATTATAGTCTGCTTATGAGAATTTCATCATACATCCCACAGTTGTTTATTAGGATAGCTCCGTCAGGACAAAAGTCACTTAAGGTCATTATAAAGGTCAAGGTCATTTTCAGGCTAAAAATGGCTATTCCTGCATAAAAAAGAGATTATTTAGAAGTCTATTTCGATTCAAAATGGTCTGCATGTTTTGTTTATGAAAAGGCATATTTCTTTATATATGTTACAGGCTGTAAGATTTCTACATTGCATTGATGAAAAATAATTGTGTAACAAAAAAAAAGGGGGGGGGGGATGGGTGGGATGCATTAAACATTCAACTTTGTCAGACAAAGATCTTCATGGTCATATATTGTATAAGGGTTAAAGGTCAAGTTCATTCATGATCATATCTGAAAGGTTAAAGACACTATTATAGTGTTCGGGGAGCATCCATCAGTTTTACTGGTTTTGTCTTTATTTTTATAGGTCCATGCAAGCATTTTCTTCACAAAATCTTCAACCCTTCCACCCTCTCACTTTTTACGACCTCACACTTTAGTACCCAGATAGCCGAAGGAGTAGAGATAACCTAAGAGCTTTGTATGACGCCCAGAATGAATGGTTTGTTACTGATAGAGATGTACATTAACCCTATGTTAACATGTTGAAAGAAATATTTCCTACGTTTTCCCCTATCCCCAATGTTTTGACAAAGAGATAAGCTTCCGTAAATTCAGGCTTTACATTTCTCAACCCACTGACTTTTTATTGACACATACTCACGGACTATGATAGGGGTATGAGATGAAACACTTGGTCCCTTGATCTCCAGATAAGAAAGTCTTGATAGATATATTTTTTATTGTTTAACAACATTATGAACGATGTCCATACTGCTGCTGTATACATGTATTTCTAAAAAAATATCCCGGCGCGTTTTGTCGTCGCTCGCATGTGAAAAAAAAAATAGGAATGGCCCTCTCATTGCCAGACTCTCATCATTTATATTTAAATTACCCCCTTTCATTAAAGACAATTTACGAGCTTTCATCCCCCCCCCCCTCTTCCCTGAGCCCAACCAGGATTTCACCCACTAACTTTTGTAACTTAATGTTGACCGTATGTGCGCTTCCCCTCCATCAAATCTGTTGCGTATGTGCATACAAAAAGGCAAAAAGAGGGGGGGGGAGTAATGAGAAAAATAGGGGAATAATAGGACTCGTGATGCACAGGGGCACACTGGTCTTGGAATGCAGTACAGGTAGATATTTTCCTTCCCGGTTCTGATGCCTATTACTTACAGGGAAGGTATTAGTTTCCGAGTAAATTACTTCCTTGTACGACGAAGGAATTGAACATAATCCAATAAAGAATAAAAAAGATATGTACTATGCTTTTCATTGTTTTTGCGAAATGACTCGTCCTTTTCCCCATATCTCTCTGATACGTGAAGGCTGACTGTAGGTAAGAAAAATAATTCTTCGAAATGGGAAATCTCTTACTTTAAAGTATCTTTTTATTTCATTAGTTCGTATCTTTTTTGTAATGTAGGTCGAAATTTTGATATATCGACTTTCCTTCGCCCCGGAAATCAGCTTAAGTTGAGGAGATATATTTTCCTAGGCAGATGGGAGCACAAACTGTGAATTGTGAATCACGTTCAATAAAAAGGGATTATTTGTAGATTAGACGGGTAATTTTCCTTATGTCAGATGTAAGTAGGTATTTGGCACAGGAAAAAGGAAAAGATGCTACTTACGGTACATGTAGATTGTTACTCGTGTACCTGAATCAGAAAAATACAGGTGCAGATCCGGAAATTTTACAATGAAAAGATAAAAGGGGGCATTTTTAATTGAATTTTTACAACATAACATGTTGTCCTTCCGGGGGGTTGTTTACTCCTGATCTCTAAATCTCTTTTTGTATATGCGCTATAGACTGATTCTTCTTCTTCTTTTGTTGAATGTGAGAAATAGGGTGAATATTTGGTTCACATTTATGTTTCACACAACTATGACATGATATTAAAAAAAAATTAGGAAAAGAAAAAGACGAAAGAACTTGCCGCTCGAGCATTCTAAATAATCTTATCTTTAGAGGAAGTTATACAAACTACAGATTCAAGTTAAACAGATGTACATGTAGATATTTTATTTCCTGTTCTGTCATACACGCGAGATATAGTGTGATATCATCTATCTAGTTCGTTACTTGAACAGCTGGTATCACCTTTTCACATTCAACTTGCTAGTTTGTATTGAAATAAATTATAATGGCGCTTTGATCATTTATACGATAAAGTTATAATTTTGATGTCGCTCGAGGGTTATTGACTAAGTTAAATCCATTTGCTTGTACATGTACATAGTACTTTTGCATACAACCACATGCTCTTCCTACAACCTATTGGTCACACTACCGTACAAGGAAAACGAATCTTGATTCAGAATAATTTCTGAATATGACTAACTCTCTTTTGTGAAAATTAACTGTTAGTTAGGGAAATGGGAGGTACATCTAGTATTGGCCTGTCCCATCCACACAATACGAGAGGAAGCAAACAGCCCATATGGATTTCTTTTCGGTGAATTAGGTACAAAGGTACATGTACAAGAAGGCTGGTCCAAAGGTCCAACATTTCTGAATGTGTTTTTGTTATATGATGGAATATAATTTATATCACATAACCGAAGGTACGGAACCTCGAAATTTACTGTGTTATGTGACTAGTTGGTCTTGGAAATTAAAGTATTTGTTGTTCCAGATTTGGAATCAACAGTAACTCACAATTCGTCCGTCTGTTAGTCACAAAACTGAGTACGCTAAATCTTTTTGCTCAACAAAGTGGTTGGTGATATTGAACGTGTGTATTTTTTTTTAAAAGACCTTTCCATTAGTATCAAAATGTTTGACCTGGTCTCCTTGACCTTGGAGTTTAACCTAATTCAATTGTGACATTGTGACATACACCCCAAATATGGGCACTGCGATCTTCAAGTTTACGCTATATACATTGTATTCGTACATGTCATACAGGAATATAGACATGATTGGATAATTCAAGTGTATTTTACAATTGATTTCAATGGGAAAATTTCAAAGTGAGTTCAAAATCTTTCCTGTATTATAGAGTTTATCACCAATGCCATTTAAGGTGTGGCTGGTTATTCAGTATTTTAATCTTCCTTTCCTTTTATTTCAGTATAACATCCTGATTGTCCGCTGTCAGTGACTGTAGAATGCCACCATGCTACAACAAATTCTACAGGACATGTATGTGGACCCAGAGCTCCTGGCCGAGCTGTCTGATGAACAGAAACACCTACTTTTTGTCAAGATGAGAGAGGTATGTATGTTTTTTCTAACATGGGTATAAAGTATGTGTATAGTATGTGTAAGGACATGTACATGTACCCAGAGCTCCTGACCGAGCTGTCTGATGAACAGAAACACCTACTTTTTGTCAAGATGAGAGAGGTATGTATGCTTTTTCTAACATGGGTATAAAGTATATGTATAGTGTGTGTAAGGACATGTACGTTTGCCCAGAGCTCCTGGCTGAGCTGTCTGATGAACAGAAACACTTACTTTTTGTCAAGATGAGAGAGGTATGTATGCTTTTTCTAACATGGGTATAAAGTATATGTATAATGTGTGTAAGGACATGTACGTTTGCCCAGAGCTCCTGGCTGAGCTGTCTTATGATAGTTATGAACAGAAACATCTACTTTTTGTTAAGGTGAGAGAGGTATGAAGGGCTTATTTGTAAGGACATGTGTGTGTAAGGGTGTGTATGTGTGAGGACATATATATGTAAGGACATGTATGTGTAAGGGTGTGTATGTGTGAGGACATATATATGTAAGGACATGTATGTGTAAGGGTGTGTATGTGTGAGGACATATATATGTAAGGACATGTATGTGTAAGGGTGTGTATGTGTGAGGACATATATATGTTAGGACATGTATGTGTAAGGACATGTCTTTGTCTTTCAGAATTGTCCCATGCTTCAGAAGTTAAAGAGAATCCTGCCTACATTGCCTACATTGCCAGTTATAATGATGCTCTGATAATAATTCAGTATATTTTCATTGATCTTACGCATGTAAAATAAAAGGAAATAGCAATTCCATTCAATGAAACTTTCATAAATTTGACCAAAAGTGGATAAAAGGTAAAAAAAATAGCCTTTGATTGCTGCCTTATAATCATTGGGTTTATGTATTAGTATTTACTAAACCTTGTTTTTTTTTCAGGAACAAGTCAGAAGATGGAAAGAAAGAGAAGATAAACTCGAAGAAGAAGAAAAGAAGAAACCAAGGAAACTTAATCATAAAAAATGTGCGAAACTCAATTTTCAGTTTTGATTTAAATGAGAAATTTCAGAATTTCAATGTAGTATTATCCCCTCCTTTCAGGAGAGAGACAGCCTCCCCAAAACTGAAAAAAAAGTCTTTTAAAAGTTTATACATGTATTGAAAATTTTTATCTTTGTTTGTAAAGAGAATTTGATGCAAATATACCAATCTGATAGAGGGAAATAAAAGGCTAAATTTTGTGACATTACAATGCTTTTACATCAGATAAACAAGCTTCAAATCTTGGTCAAACATCAAAAATGCTTTATGACATCATGATCTTTTTTCACAGTCGAAACAGTCAATTTGTCCATCTTTTGTCAAGGACAATATTGTTGAAATACATAATTTTCTCACATCAAATTAATTTGCTGTCTTTTTTAATCCATTGACATGAAATGAGTAAAACAAAACGGAAGTTGCATCTTTCTTTATTTCAACATAATTTCCTGCCATTCAGGTGCAATAGACGGTTTTCACATTACCGCAATTGACTTGCATTTTACACATCCTAAGACTGGACATCACAAGATTTGACGTAACTTTTAACTGTGACGTCGTAGCAGACTTATGACGTCACAGTTAGAAATAACGACAAAAGTAGTGATGTCAGGTCTTGGCGTGTCTAAAATGCGAGTCTAGCGGTAATATGAAGAGGGTCTATTGAGTTTTTCATTCTCTTTCTTTGTGATTTAGGTAATAAGAATGTGGGGTTTCTGTCAGGGACAGATGGAAAGGAGTGGGTATGGGTGATGGGAGAACATAAAAATGACATGACAATAGAACAGATCCTTGAGACAGAAGCCCTTAGAAAAGCTGAGCAGGAGGCAGAAAATGAACTCGAGGAATTAAGGTTCGAGTTATTTTTAATAGGGGAACTATGTGTCCCCCTGCTTACAAAGTTGTAGGGGGGAGGGGGGTCCTTCCTCTGGTTTCCATCCTATTGTCTTCATTTGCTGAAGTTTGAAAATTTCATATGCAAATATACTTTATTCAGAATTTTTCGCCCTTTTTTGTCAACTGAATTGTTCTCATACAGAGGCTTCTCAATCTATAACAGTTTTACAAGCATGCTGTAAATCTGATAACTTTTGCTAGCTTATGCTTTCATGTACATAAATGTTAAAGAATAATTATTCATGGGACAGAATTTTCTTGAGCGATAGTTTCTTTTGTATAGTATGTTTACATGCAAGTTAAATAATAAGGATTTTTTGGGGGGAGTGGAAATGGGGGATGTATAAAATTTTTTCATGAAACCTAATTTTAAGAAGTGAAGATCTACATGTATTTTGATAAACATACATGATTGATTATGTTACAACACTTTATGATGATAGATATATTGCAGGAAAAGAGAGGAAGTGGATTTAAAAAAGAAAATGGTAGAAGAGCAACATAAAATTGAAGAAGAACAAAAGCGTGCTGCAGAAGACTTAAAGTATGCTTTATCTTATCTCTTTTTTTTTTGTCGCAGGTATTCAACACAAAACAAGTGCATTTCTCAAATGCATTAATCATGTTAGAAAATTATATCAGATAAGTTCTTTGGTTTCGTATACTGATGTCAAAACACAAATCACGACATGTATTTTACTTATAGTCCTAACTTTATCGATAAGATTTTTATTTCAGAAAACTTTCTTTTCCTGTTTAAGAATGTCTTTGAAATTATATTATCATGGGTTCTGTTTGCTGCTATTACTCAGAACAGCCTTGTTTGCTTGCGTTCAACATACTGTAAACCGTCTTTTATTTGTGGCGTCTTATTTTCATGAACAGGAGTGAGGAGACTGGTTCGCGACGTTTTATTTTCATGACATCGTATGAACATATCTTTATGCACATGTGTTGGGACATAATTGTGGCGTCTTATTTTCATGAACAGGAGTGAGGAGACTGGTTCACGACGTTTTATTTTCATGACATCGTATGAACATATCTTTATGCATATGTGTTTGGACATAATTGTGGCGTCTTATTTTCATGAACAGGAGTGAGGAGACTGGTTCGCGACGTTTTATTTTCATGACATCGTATGAACATATCTTTATGCACATGTGTTGGGACATAATTGTGGCGTCTTATTTTCATGAACAGGAGTGAGGAGACTGGTTCACGACGTTTTATTTTCGCTACATCGTATAAACATATCTTTATGCATATGTGTTTGGACATAATTGCGGCGTTTTATTTTTGCGAATCAAAGGACCTCGCGAATATCTCGAAAATACAATGCTCACGTATATAAGACAGTTTACAGTAGCAAACATGCTGCAACATACTTTACAATGGCCTAAATGCTGGATGACATATTGCTTGTGTTGCATTAGATTTGAAACAGAAGTCATGTTTTAGCTTTCATCTAGTAAGTGAATTACATTATTTGTACAGATATATCATGACATTTTACTCAGTTCACCTTTTGAATTGATAGACGAAAAGAAGAAGAAGCAGCTCTTTATCAATCAATCAAAGAGGCCAGGGAGGCAGCAAGAAAAGCTGAAGAGGAAAAACGGAAATCTGTGGAAAAGGAAAGGATAAGGATTGAGCAACTCAGGGTAAATAAGGAACTATAGAATTCTAAATGTAACAAAAGGAGCATATTTTGTATAGTTATTTGTAATCATCACACATTGTATTATGTAAAGCATTCAGGAATTTATATCTATGCTGAAAAGCTTAGCTAATTCTACGTCTATATTTCCATGGATACAAACATGTTTTAAGGTGTAATAGATGCTACATGTGTAAATCATTCATGTTCATGCCAAGGGTGAAAGGTATAGTCACTTTCAAAAGTTGAAATAGAGATGCTTCATTCATATTCTAGACTTTGTAGCTAGATTTATAACCTGTCAATTTTTGGCCGGATTGCAAAGCAATTCTGGCCTATAGATTGACGATGTCTGTCCGTCTGCCGTCAGCATTTTGGTTAAAGTTTCTGGTTGAGGCAAAATCTAAGGAACTATATGCAGTAGAAACTTTATATTATACATGAAGCTTGCCCATCACAAGACCTTTCAATTTATGCAGTAACATTTGACCTAGTGACCTTGACCTTGAACTTTGACCTAGTTAAAGATTTTGGTTAAAGTTTCTGGTTGAGGCAAAATCTAAGTAACTATATGCAGTAGAAACTTTATATTATACATGAAGCTTGCCCATCACAAGACCTTTCAATTTATGCCATAACATTTGACCTAATGACCTTGACCTTGGACTTTGACCTAGATAAGGATTTTGGTTAAAGTTCCTGGTTTAAGCAAAATCTATGGAACTGTATGCAGTAGAAACTTTATATTATACATGAAGCTTGCCCATTACAAGACCTTTCAATTTATGCGGTAACATTTGACCTAATGACCTTGACCTTGGACTTTGACCTAGATAAGGATTTTGGTTAAAGTTCCTGGTTTAAGCAAAATCTATGGAACTGTGTGCAGTAGAAACTTTATATTATAAGTGAAGCTTGCCCATCACAAGACCTTTCAATTTATGCAGTAACATTTGACCTAGTGACCTTGACCTTGGACTTTGACCTAGTTAAGGATTTTGGTTAAAGTTCCTGGTTTAAGCAAAATCTATGGAACTATATGCATTAGAAACTTTATATTATACATGAAGCTTGCCTATCACAAACCTTTCAATTTATGCAGGTAACATTTGACCTAGTGACCTTGACCTTGGACTTTGACCAAGTTAAGGATTTTGGTTAAAGTTCCTGGTTTAAGCAAAATCTATGGAACTGTGTGCAGTAGAAACTTTATTTCACACATGTAGGTTGCCTCTGACAAAACCTTTCAATTTATTTGACCTATTGACCTTGACCCAGTTAGTGACAAAAACTTACTTTGCAATCCGGCCATACCGTCTTTAGCAGTGTTTTATTGATAATATTGAAATAGAAAAAAATAATTAGAAAGGAACACACAGAAATAGAATTAAATGATGGCTCCTTAACATGATTTAATTTTTAGCAAAATGCAATAAATTTAATGACGGAAAGAGATAATTAAAGCTATGATGAGATGTAGAAAAAAAAAATCACTGTAGTAACACCATAGTTGGTAGATAATGCAGTCACCCAGGTATTGTAAAGATGACCTTCACCTTCCTTTATGACCTTTGACCTTTCCTGTTATTGTGTATCTAGCTGAGGGCCTGCCAGACTTGCTGCGAGTTGATAGAGGTATTCACGTCGTCATAATGACGAAAGGTGCATGAGGATGACAATAGTATATATATCACCATCCTTTACTGTTCAGTTGTGTTTGGTCAACTTGAAAAACACTGCTTGGGTTAAAAAAAATAATTTTCCAAATTTTTTGACTTTCCCGATTTTTGTACTTAGGAGACAAGTTCAAAATTTTCTGATATCTGTCTGACTGATATCATTCATTAAACACAAAATTGAGTAAGGATTGTTAGACAAAAAAAAAAAAAACAAGACTTCAATAAAAACTTCAGTCAAGGCAACCTGAAAGTCACATTTCATCTGGTCTATTGTAAAGTTTTGTAGGTTTTCCTGCAAAAAATTCATAGACAAAGTTGTTTTCTGCTTTTCTGCCCCCTCCCCTTTCTCCCCTTCTTCTACTGCCTGTCCTTTTGTAAAATCTAACAGACCTAGATCTTGACATTTTCATCAAGATGAGATCATAGACTAGTCCATACCTGTATGTATAAAATCTTGGACACCATCTTTAAATCAATTGACATTCTGTTCTATTTGAAATGTCGTAATCACTTGTTTTGTTTTCGGATTTGGTACTTTTCTTTCAGTTCATAGATTGGACACTTGTTATTCATTTGTCGGAAACAAGCAGTATTTTTCAAGCTGAGTATCAGTTATAGATGAAATTTGATGAATTTGAAGCTAAAAGCATGCAGTGTTATAAACAATATATTTTTGTGAATATTAAATTTTGTCATGTTTACAGTTACGTACTGTTCTTAATTTCATTTTCAATTTGAGATAGATAAATTTTCAGGTTTTTCTACATCAGGCATTTTTTTTTGCATTAACTAAAGCTTATCAGATCATTTGCCTTAACTAAAGCTCTATAAATTTACTTTGATTGTAAAGACATTTACTAAAACTTCAAGTTACGGAGCAGGCATTTGGAAAGAACGACCAAAATACTCATGCAGATATTATTTTGTTGATAAGACTTTATTGATCTGTAAGTTGCAATTTTGATTGGCCAAACAAAAAGTAAACAGAACATGACATGAAATGGTTGCGTTCTAGACCCTGATGACGTAGAAATAGGGGGATGGTTTTAATCGGATTGAAATCTATTGTCACCTTTACCATTTATGATTCATACATGTACTTTACATGTATAGGCTATACAATGTACTGATGGTCTGCCATTAATGTTTTTTTTTCTCCCTCTTATACCACTTTTGTTTTGGAGGAAGTGTTACACAAGGAGGGCAAAATCATGGGTTAAGAAAAGGAAATAATTTTTACACGTGGTATAAACAATGAGACACCTTTGAACAATCAATGAAAAAGTTTGTGTACTTTGTATTTTTAAATGTTATGTTAAGTATGGATGATAGAGGAAATGACAAGGGCCAATATCCAGCCAAATGTTGGAAGGAAACTACATACTTACATGTCATTTTTTCCGTCTTTTCGTCGACATATGCTTGTGTTTCGATTTTGGGACGGTATCTGACATTAAAGCATTATGACGTAATAAAGTTTCTATAGAAACATTGGTTTTGAAGCGTACTTTCTTTGAATTTAACATTGGTTTCCATAGAATTTGATAACGTCACAATAGGTTTATGCAATATACCGTCCCAAACAGGAAATAACTTTGTATAATGGAAATCCCCAATAGCAATTTTCACAGCCACATATTCTTGCATTCACATTACATTCAGAATTATTCTATTGTAGTCATCTAATGGATTACACATATTCATGGTACATGTATATTTATTTGCCTAACTTTATACCTGTCATTATGAAGCATTTTGGATTGGGTTGCTGCATTGTGGGATTAATCAAAACATAAAGCTTTGAGTCTCCTGAGTTTGATTATTTATGAAAAAAAAAACTGCATGATTTCGCCTCTTTATGTTTCGTTGATAAAGCTTTTTAGTACACTGAGTTTAGAGTTATTGAAGTGGAAAGATTATTATTGGTAAATACAATGAGGGTGAAAATGGGTATTTCTCACATTATTACGTTGCACTGGACATACAATGAAGAAAAACATAACTGTGCCAAATGCACAGAGAGGGCTTGAACAAAGAAGTTTATTTTTTTTTGCAAATTTTATCATGAATTGCACACTATTAGAAAAGCTGACATGTCACATCTGTGTGTAAATATACTCGATAATATTTTGCATAAATAGAATGATTTTTTCGCCGAGACAAAATTTGTAAGAGTTACCTCCCGTTGTTCGCAAATTTGAATAAAAAATGGAATGTACCGGTTGGTGTAAATGATGCATAAGATGTGCAAGATTGTGGTTAGTTTCTGTGAGCTAGTATTTAAAATTATAATTATAAATGTATCATTTGAATTAGAAAGCATCGGGAGGTAACCCTTGCAAAAATGTCGCAAATTAAAGCTACATAGAGTTGCACTAATTAAGATACTCTTGCACCTAGCTGTGTATGATTTTAGTTAATGAGCCAAGCTTGAAATGGAGATCAGAGGTGGTTGTTTGAATTGTTAGCATATATATGCATACAATATATAAACACATATGTGCACTTAGTATATTAGCACTTGGTTGCATTTGAGATGTGCATCGTTGCATTTGTAATTTTTGTCATGATATAGAAGAATATGTAGGTGTAGAGAAATACCTGTGTGAGATTTAGGATAAAATGTGTATCTGGGTGTAGAGACAACTGAACATGCTTTTCCCAAACCCTAGGTTTACACTATGTTCCCGGCGATAACGGCAGTCACGGCAACCCAAAACGTAGCACGCCATAGGATTTTTGGCAGTTTTTATCTTGGTATTCAAGTTCTGTTAGGTCTCGTTATGTTTTCGCACGGTCTATCAAGGTATCCGTGACAAGCCGCGGCTCCTGAATCCCGGAGACCTGGTGGCGCGCTACATTTCATCCTACGGCTTATTGCGAACATTTGTACGATTCCTCATGAACTGCCATGTTCTTATAAGGTCTGTCACAGTTTCTTACAATCCAATCAAGTTGGCCACGTCTACGAATTTCTGTCAAGACCCAATACGATTAACCATGACCGCCAGGAAAAGGAGACACAAAAAGCTACATAAAAGGATTTGACTTGTTATACTTCTTGTGTGACTGTGCTTTCCATGCCAGGCTGTAGAAGAACTTGAAAATTAATAAGGCTTAACAAGCCGGGACGTACCATGACTGAACGTGACGAAACGGCTGACACATTCCTTAGCTCGCCGTGAGAAATCGTGGCACACCTTGATGAAACGTGCATTTACCCTAAAGCAGCTGCAGTTAAATGGGACATGAACGTGACAGACTGTAACTCAACTTCACTAGGATCGTAAGTTGCCGAGTCATACTTTTGCTTCCTGTTCTGATACGGACACTGTCCAAAGTTTTGTTACGGTCTGTACATTCTGTCACGTTGCGTTGCTTTTGCTACGGTTTCTAAAGTAGGCCATCTGCACCGTGGGCTGCCATGACAAATGTTTTGACAGTTTAAACATTTGCCCTGTCAGCCCCAGCAACCACGGCTAGTTACGTTTTTCGATTGGGTCCCCCTACATTGTCTCATGGCCACCACGTTTCATCCACGGTGGCTTGAAACGTGGCCTCTGTGGCGGCTGGAAACATAGTGTAAATGGGGGGTAGTATTTTATATTTTACAAATTCAAGGATTAAAGTCCATTTTATTAAAGAATCTATTTTCAAAGTTAAATTATGAAAGTAATGTCATAAATTGGAGAAGATCTTTCACAGAGGGTTATAAAATGACAATGAAAAGAAAAAAAAATCATCAATCAAAAAAGATACAAACTAGGTTACTTTAAGCTTCTTTTGATTTTGGGTTCAATTTTTGAATTAAGTTATATTATAAATGAATCATTCAATCTTTTTGCATTTTTTTTCAGCGTCTGAAATCGAAATTAATGACATCTAAAATTAATAGAAAATTCAATCATCAAGGGATACAAATTGTAATGAGTTTGTTTTCTTTTTGTCAGAAATTTTATGAATATTGCATCATTGCTAATGCAAATCAGTAAATTCTGAATTTATACATACGCGTAGTAGAATAACAGCAAATGTAAAATGATCCAGTCGTCTTTGTATTATCACAATTGTTTTTCCTTACCAGGAAAAGTTTGCCTCTGAGAAGAGGAAATCCTTAGAACGATTACAAAAGGATAAAAATAGACGAAGCAGTGAAATCTTCATCAAAATCCAAGAGGGCCGAAAAAAGATGGAGAAGGTGGCAGAGGAACATAGTCATGAACTAGATGAAAATTTTAAAGAACAAGGTAGGCGGAAAGATCTGTATTGAAATATATACATAGAGAGAGAGGTGGGTGGAATCTCAGTAAGAAAAAATACATTTTCCTTTACCTTGGCATTATTTATCCCATTGGAAAGTTATATAAAACCTTTGTCTTGAGTTACATGTGTAATTAAGTTTTAAACCTAACATAAAAACAAATAGGATATACATTTAAATCCTCTATCGGAGGATGAATTTTCCCAACAAAACAGACTGTCCCCAGATAAAAATTTGTTTCCCGATTTCTCCTTATGAAACATAAATTCTCCCAATGAAATGTAAATTCTTCTTATGGAACAGAAATCCTCCCAATGAAATGAAGATCATTAATTGTGTATTACATTACACACTTTACCTTGCTGAAAGACCAGAAAGAGAAAGACCAATATTGTGGAACATGAATTTTCAGGAGAATTAAATTTTCATAGGAAAACTGAATTTTCACGTTTTCAAATCACTTGCAAAAATTGTGAAAGTAAGGTCATGGAAACTTTTTTGAGAAATGTTGTTCATCGAATTCTCCAGAAAAGTTTTGATGTAAGATTCCATTTAATTTAAGAAAATTAGAATATCATCATTCATGTTGTAATTCTTTTTACTTTCAGAGAAAAAGGCAAAAGAAGCACAAAATCAAATACAGAATCTTGCCCGTAAAGCAAGAATAGAGTATAAAAACTCTATGAGAGCTACAGCAAATGTGATGTCTGCTGCAAATGCTTTCAGGAAAGGGAACAAACCTCCTCTCCCTCCAAAGTAAGAATATTGGATCCTTAGATGCATTAAGCTCTTCTTGATCCAGTTTTGTTGCTCTCCTCAAGTAGAGACATCAACATATCAATTAAGAATTGATGAAAATATGTCTGCGCAATGAAAAATATTTTGATTTAACTTTGCTCTTCTCTAATATCTCAATTTAGCTCAAAATGAATTCCAAATCATGAAATTATCTTTTAGTCGTTCACCAGATATATTATTTGAGTCATTATGTGTCCGCCATATGAAAGTTTTTATATGTGTCATCTGGAATGAATGGAATCCTGATTTCAGATCTATATGTCATATCCATCTATCCCTCTGTCATTATTTCACTTATGTTTCTGGTTAAAGCGAAATCTCAGCAACTGTTAGCGGTTGAAATATAAAACTTCACCTGTAGGTTTCCCATGACAAGGCTTTCATCATCGACCAAATGACCTTGGACTTTTACACACTTTTCCAAAACCTGATGTTGGCTATTGGTATATCTGTTGAACTGTAAGGGATATGATTTTGATATTTTGCATATTTATTCTTGGTGACAAAAGCTTTTATTTTGTATTGAGACTTCAAACTTAATGACTTTGCATTTTGACTTGATTTCCAGAATCCCTACTGTGATTCTGATTAAACTTGGTAGGGATTAATGTATTAAGATGGTTGACTTTCATGAAGTTTGAAAAAATTTCATATTTGTGTTGAGATCACAGTAGGCCACAAAAGGTAATACTATGTTAGTGAGCTTCCTCAGATATGTGTGCCTTGAAAAATACTTTTTCATGTGAAAAGTTTAGATTAATTTTGGCCTCTTTCACTTTCATCCTAGAAATATGGACAAAGTTCCAGCAAATTTGATCAAAAAGCCGAAGCGACCTCCTCGACCCCCAAATCGACAGGCTGTGATAGAATGGTTTCTGGAGGAGGAGAGACCAAGGGGATCAGGGGTAGAATCGGAGACAGGAAAAATCTGCTCGTGGTTCCATGGTAAAAACTTACTTTGCTTTTAACAATATTATTGTTTTTCCATGTATATTCTATAAGGCAAATTCTTAAAACTTTCAAAATTGTGTTACTTTATTAGAATTGTTCATAATCTTTGCTTAAAAACAATTTTCACTCTCTCATAAAAACAATTATTTCTTTCTCAGAAAAAAAACATTTATGTCTTTCTCCGAAAAAAAACATTTATGACTTTCTCATACATTTTATGAAACTCAAGGTTACATATGATTCAGACATATTTGTATATTTAAAGGTATAAGAACACGGTGGGTAATCTCGCTACGCAGAACATTTGTTTTATCCAACATTTCATGTAATACAGATATTTATCACAAAAAGGGAAATGTTATTCAGTGTTCGGATGCCTTAGCTATAAGTTTTATCCAAAATAAGAGAAATAATATCTTTTGATAAAGCTGAAAAACGATGGGCTTGATCCATGTAGATGAAAGTGAAAGTAGAATGCTGATCGTGTTACTTAATATCCCTCTTATGTTGGATACAACTAAAAGTAAAGACATTCTTACACTGCATGACAATGCCCTTTTTGTTATGAATTATTTATTTGCACAAAATACAGAAAAACCAATTGTTCTTTGTGCGAGATTACCCACTGTAAAGAAGTGAGTAACAAGTTTGATTTCTAGAATTTCTATTTATCGTCCTTGTAGATACATTTCAATATTCATGTATGTCGTAAGCCTTATTTAATTGGTCTGTGTGAGCTTAATATTATGTTTAAATGTTCAAATCTACATGTATATTATAGGAGTGATTTCAAGGACGGATGCAGAGCATATCTTAATCAATCAAAGCGTAGGCAGCTTTTTAGTGCGGGTTAGTGAACGTGTGTGGGGATATACAATATCTTATCGTGCCGACGACAGATGTAAACATTTTCTTGTGGACACTTCTGAAGATGGTTATCAATTCTTTGGTGCAAATCAAGTGCAACATAAAAGCTTAGAGGACTTAATTAACTTTCATAAGGTATGTTTTTTGAAAAATGTTATATACATGTACATGTACATTTATGCTGTAAGTACATGTACATGCATGTTTCTTTAACAAGGACAAAGAAATAGGGTCATGATACATGTACCCCTAAATTGACCCTTCGGAATGCGGGAAAAATTTGATAAATTCCATGACGTCACAATGCAATTTCGATGTTTGACCGAAGTTCGAAGCTTGTTTGTCCGAGGTAAAAGCAATCTGAAGGGTCAGTCCCTTCAGTTGGCCCTCAGATCTTCAGTGAAATTAAACTTCTTTTGAGATCAGTAAGATGCATGTGTTTTGAATGAATTAAAATCATCCAGTACAGTTCAATACAAAATATTTTGACGTCACCAAATGAAGTCATTTTGACAATGCAAATAAAATATGGCAAAAATTGTAAGAAAAAAATTGACTTTAGAAGAAAATTTTGTATTTCACTATGCATTTACTTTGATAAATATTCTTTATCTAGTATTATCCTTTCAGAAAAACCTCATCACAGCTATAGGAGAAGAAAAACTATTAAATCCTGTCGGTCAGCAGAAAGAACCTCCCGATTATCAAGAACTGATGCAGCCTAGAGTTACTCAGTCTACGAAAATCTGATCAAAATATAGTATTATTTATAACTTCTTTTTTTTTTTTTTCTTGCTATTTTCATCGTCCAAAATCTTCGAAGATTTATTGTATCCATTTTGCCATGTTATTAAACCCAATACTACATCATTACACTTAGTATATTTTTCAGACAGTATTTTTTCATACTTTGATAGAACCTGCATTGTTCTGAATGTATTAAACTTTCTTATTTTATCATGTATAGAAAAATACATACATGTATTTAAATTCTTGTTATTGTGTTCAGTAGATAAGTACAAATGTACTTGTTGTATTGTACATGTTCACGGAAAAGGAAAAGATAGAGAAATATCTTGGTGATAGAATTGTTCATGAAAAAAAAAATCTTTACTTCAATATTAAATTTGTCTTTACGTTCAGCTGCAATACATGTATTTTGTGTAATTTGAAGTTCCAATTTTGTGTTCTCTAATTTCCCAGGATATACATATTCATTTGCAATTTTATAACTTTACCTTTCATTGTATACAGTTAACTTCCAATCTTTTATTGTATACAATATACTTCCATTCTGCTTTAATGATCTGTAAGTGCCATGATTTCAAAAAGTGCTAGTCTAGATCTCTGTAAATAATAAGATGTCCTATTATTAACTATTGTGAAGTCATTTTGGATCTTGTATATTATGTAGAATGATTTTCTGATTATGAAAGAAACCAATGGTTCACTTTCTTGATCTTTTAAAAACATTTTTAAAACCAATGAGGGAAAAGTTTTTATGTGACATTGTGTTCAATTCCAATAAAGTTGGTATTCATATTCTATGATTTAGATCTGTGATTTAAAAATGTTATGTATAAATCAATATTTTTTTGCGAATAATACACATGATAATTAGGAGTTACCATGCGTGTGTTTTACAAAAACTGACAGGGTATCGGCGAATCCCTTGTCAAAAATTGAGTTTTACGGATATTTCTGACAGGGGATTCCCTGATATCCTGGCAGTTTTTGTAAAACATCAGTATGGTAACCCTATTCTAATGCTTTGGTCAGTTATGCTCTAGAAAACGTATGCTTTTAACGACATCACCACGGAAACGTATGACGTCATAGCAAATACTGCAGTGAAACATGAATCCCCTTGCAGTTTTTTCATCGCTCAACCAATCAAAATGCGCGTTACAGAGTGCATTAGAATACTACGTTTCTTCTCTTCCTCACATGTTTTCAGTCTTGAAATTGTGAAAACCTTTTGAACAACTTTCAAAGCACCCTGAAGTTTCTGTAAAATTGGGCAAAAGTAAGAGAGATGGAATTGTTTAAAAAGAAACGTGCTTATACTAGTCTGTAAACTTTTTCCAATGAACTGATTTAGTAAGTAATAGCACTCGATATAAAAACTGTGCTTAAAAACTTTCATGGAATTGAGACTAATCAGCATTGTAAAGGTCTTTCCCAGGTTTAGCAAAACTGTAACATCTATCTTCTTTTTTGACTCCCTTTTTTTCTCTCGATATGGACAAAATACAAATATTAATGTAGCAATAATTATCTTAAAAGACATACATGTATGACTTGCTCTCTGCTAACTTCTCTGCGAACTAACATAAGTATTTTCCTTACAAATGATTCTCCACAAATGATTCTGCGATTGCCTGATTCCTATTGAATATGACACTTGACATTACATAACTTTACTACCATACAGATTATCATATGTAAGGGCCAGTTGTTCAAATTACACACAATTTTTCCACAATTGGGAAATGATACTGCTGCATTCCAAATTTTACTTCTTTCTTTCTGCTTTCAATTCTTTTTTTTTCTGATAATTTTTCCATTATCATTCGTCTTGAAGCATGTTTCATTTTATGCCTTACTTCTTAGTAATATGTAACTTATTTTTTCATGCCCATGTCCATATAGTTAAAAGATCTAAGAGAAATTCCTATTTCCTCTGTTTCATTACAGTTCTTATAATACATTTATTTAAGAAATGACTGTCTTACTTTGGGTGTTCATGGTAGTATAATTCTGGTTGGTCACGTGCAAATTCCGTGAATCGCGAAGCGATTCTCGGAAAATTTGCACGTGTCCAACCAGAATTATACTACCATGAACACCCAAAGTAAGACAGTCATTACTTATATTTCCATTTGTACTAAATATCAGACACCCCGTTTTTGCATTGATAATGAGCCTCTTGCATGTTATAACGTCGAAAGTATCTGAACGTTGGTAAATTCTCCGTACTTTCAAAACTAAAGCGTGACGTCATAGTAGGCAACCAGAATTATTGTTTATAAATCCGTTTGCCTCACGGGCGCTTAGCATGGGGATTCCTCTGCAATGGAAATATTAGTATTTGCAATGTTTGATGTACATGTATGTCATTTATAAAGTGTACTTTATTTGAAATCTTTTTAGAAGTGATCATGTAATGCCGCATATTTTGTCATTTTGACGTCCCTGTGTCAAAGATACATGTAGGTAGGCATATTGTTCGTCCTGTCTGTCTGTCCTATCTTTAACCTTGCACATATATGTAACTTTTGAAATGGCAAGTACATGTAAAAGCCTTGTTGTGACAGACCTCTCTTTGATACTAAGATTTGACCTTGTGACTTTGACCTTGACCTGGCTTGGAGTTGACCTAACCATACTCACAAAAGATGGCTGCCAAGGAGGTTTCACAAACACATCACGTTTTCCTTGTATGTATATATTATAATGTTTTCTCATGCTCTCGTATTCTAGTCATACTCTTTCATTACTATGTTTCTTATTTATGGTTTGAATATAATGAAGAAATGTGCAGCAGCAGAAAAATGCACATTTTTTCTGTAGATTTAAGGTGCTGCATTATAAAGGATTTTTTTTCTTCAAATGTTCAATTCTTATTATTAAGGTGGTTGTTTGACTATTTTTTCTAGTGATTATTTTAATATGATAGTTAACCAACATGTTCAAGGAGTATCGTATTACAATGATTGAGAAGGGTAGGATCAAGTGCCATAGACCCATGAATTTGAAAGATGGCCCATTGAAATCTGTAAATTATCTAGGAAAAGGCCCATCAACATTGCAGAAAATCACGGAAAATGGCCCATTCACTAAACTTCTACTCCATTTCAATCACTGCATGGTATGTTGATTTGTCCAAAATTCAGTAGAGTTAAGTCTCTGCATTTTTGAAAGTTGCTGTTAGATATATGACTGTTAAGCATTTGAATTTCAGCTCAATTGATGCATTCTGCATTCTTGCTCAGAAGTGTTTGTTGGTTAAAATTTGATTCTAGGTAGTTTGATATTGAGTTGACAACTTACGTATGGAAATGATGTATGGAAATAGCGAATCAATCGAGATTACTTATTGGTATTTCAGGGTACATTTGTACAGCCATGTTATACAAATCTCACTTGTATGAGTTAGCTCAGATGCAACTTGAGAACAATAAATTTCATGTTTGATATGCCTCACAAGAATAATCTCATGAATATTTGTAATTTGTGATCAAATATTCAAAACTGTATTGACTTGTTAGTGCATGTACATACTGTTTCTTAAAAAATGATCGTGCATTGCTAGCAGGATTTTAACTAATTTTGAATAATTCTGTGAATATTACTATTTTCTATGTTTTATTTAAGAACTGTTCAACAACTACATGTATATATGTTATTTTCACCAGATGTAATATGTATTCATTTGAATCTAGTTTTCTGTAATGAAGGTTGTAGCTAATACATATCACACTGTATTTGGATCTTTCAGTATTATTTTGTATAATATGTGTAGAAAGGAAGTTTTTTTTTCTAATCTATGCTTAGGTTTCAGTGAGATGGTCATATGAAGTTTAGCTAGTTGGTCCATTTTCTTAAGAGAGCACTATCCAGAATCATGAGCATTAATTGACCAGTGAAATTTCTTTTTGTTCTATAGAAATGGATGGTATAGACAAATACTCAGAATTTTCTGAGAAATCAGATAAGATTTGAATAATAGATCTGACCATTTTGTGAACTATTTGACATGCACCTACTTAAATTGGACTATAAAGCACCCTTTAATGCCTTATTTTGAAAACAAAACATTAAGATATCAGGGTTAAGTAGTTAAGTATAATTCATGTATGCATACAAGATAGAAAAAATTATTTGTTGATTTGTTTACGTAAATTTTTATTACGAATAGTGATTCACAAACATTTTTGTTTGTCTTTCCATTACTGTCAACCGTCTTTTATTTGCGAGCATTTTATTTCCACTATATTCGCGAGGTCCTTCAATTTGCAAAGATAAAACACCACAAATATGTTCTAACACATGTGTTGTAAGTTACGTATATACGATGTTGCGAAAAATAAAACACCGTGAACTAGTCACTTTACTTGTGTTTGCAAACTTAAGACGCCGCAAATAAAAGACGATTTGCAGTAACTTTAATGGTCAATAAGCAGCTGAGTGTAAAACAAGCATATAGTACATGTATTTATTTTTTTGACTTCCACATGTTTGTTTCCACATTTATATAAAGCTGTGAATGGATTATTTCTATAGTCCATCTCCTAATGCAATATTATGTGAACCTTACAGAATTAAATAACATCTTTTAATTTCAATTTCTTGCTACTGGCATTTCATATTGTAATGATAGTTTTGTAAAATGTAAATATTTGTTGAGTTTATTTTTATTTTAATAGAATATTCAGGTACATACATGTATGTTGTGCAAAAGAAAGTTGTAAAAAAATTATTGTTAGGAAAAATTCAAACTTTTGCAGTATACACATGTACAAGAAGTTGTAATGAAAAGAAATGACCATTGGCATTGAGACGTCTTGACCATTGACATTCTTATTGTCTAATCTGTCATGTAGGGTTGAAGAGTTGTTATTTCTTATTCAGAGAAAGACTAAGTATTCACATAATAAGAAGGGGCCATGTACATGTATATCTAATTTTAAAACAGCATACAAATAAATTAAGGCAAGATTTTGCAGTTTGATTAAAACAAATCAAAATGAAAGGTAAACGTCACTTATCTACCGGTAGTTGGAGATTGTAGAGGTCTACACTCAAAATAATCTAAATAGATATCTTCATCTGTTTTGTTATACTATATCATGCCATAGCAATTTATGTTTTGTTGAAATATTTTTAAAAATAAAATCCTGTCAGTATATTTACGAAGTAAAAATTTACTGTATATAGTGCATTTTTGTATTTTCAAAAATTTGTGACTTTGTTTGCAAATGGTCATTACTAATTTTATAGAACAAAAAATCATTACAATTGTTAACAGAACTATTGTGTCTACATTATTTTACACATTTAATGCAGCTTTCCTTATGTTATTTTATTATTGTTTTCTAAGGGATGGAGTACCAGTGGAATGAGTAATGTTATGTATGACATAGAAATTCAGTTGTGAATAGATTGTAACAATCTGTTTTAAGAATTGATATTATGAATTAATGATGTGCTTCGGTTGATATGTGCATTACTAAAGTTATATATATAAATCTGCCAATATATTTGATAGTTTTCACTTCCTTTTAATGTGTATCATAACATGGAGGCCCTTTTCCTTAAAGGCTTATAGAAATGCCGTATATGTACTTATTTAAGTGCAACCAAATTTTAGCAGAAACAGAAAAATTGAGCAAATGTACATTTTCCATGTTATTTTATTAGAATTGAACGATTTGGGTATTCATAAATTTGCGTAGTCTAAATAGTGCTAACTCTGCTAAAATATGAATATTTTCAGACATCTTCAAAATCCTGCAAGAGAGTTCCACATTTGATGTATCGATTGTTGACAAAGCTACCCATTAAGTGCTTGCCATTCATTCAAAGACCTTGAACCAAACACAGGATTGAAATTTCATGGTTAGAAATCCCAGAATTCATATACATATATATGGGCAATATCAAAAGTAACTGTTTTTGTCTATGACATTTCCTGAGCTACGGAAGACTTTTGGAATCAATTTTTCATTGGTAAGAAAACGGAAGCGTTCCGACTCGTAACCTTCTTGAATAATATTTCAAACCAATTTCAATGCACCAGAAACGTGTTTCAGCCGGTAAATCCTCCAATGGTACTTCATGCCAAAGTGATTTTCAGACACACCCAAATTTATTTTAGTAGCGCCCTCTAGTTTGATTTTTGGAAGTTTGTGTATGTACTTTGTAAAGAGTGTGCAGCTCCAAATTTCCTGTAGGGTCGATTAGAAGCATAATTAAATGATATCTATGAGGTTCAAAATAGCATTGGAGGGATGGTAAATGTTATTGGTTTGAAACCATACATGAAAGGCTGTATGTTCAGTCATGCATCAGTTTTACTTCCCAAGTTGTGGTCTATTGAGTCTTTGCGGAATGCAGAGTTTTTTCCGATGTAAAACCATCGTGACGTCATAAAAATGGCATGGTAAGGTCAATTTTATACCGTGATTTCCCAGACTTTTAGGACTGTTTCCATAGAATTTGATGACGTCATAATCAGTCTACGTCAGATACCGTCTCAAATGGGAAGTAACTCTGGTTTTCGAAAATAGCGAATATTAAACAAGAGTTTTACATACACAAAATTGTGAATGGAAATATAAGTCAAGGTCTCAAGTCCTTCTTTTTATGAGAGGACAGGAGCACAATAGAGATCGAACTTTTCATAGATTGCAAAGTGGAACAAAATAAAAGGTCTGGTCACAGAAAATCTGCATATCAACTTCTTTCAAGTCCCAATAGTTTTGAAGACTGTTAAAGGTCAGTAAATCAATTGTTATTTTATTGAAGGTCTAGTGCAATCTGCAGTTAGAGTATCATGTTTCACTTCATGTATAATGTACTTGCCGAGACCTTGCTTCAATACAATACTTAGTGTTGATTGCAGACAGACAATGACAATCTGTAGACCAGAATTTACTATTTTTATGCCCTCGGAATCAAGATTCGGGGGCACATACTTTTTGCCCTTTAGCATTGGGCATAACTGGTATGTGATAGAGCTTTGATGTTTCACGTGATATGTATTACTTGCGACTAGACCTTTCTATTGATACCAACATTTTTTATGTTGTGACCTTGTCCTACTTTTGAAATGGTGTTTATACAAAGATGCCAACAAGGGGCATTCGTTTTTCACAAACACAGTTTTTCATTTTATGTATATTCAGAGTTTGCATCTTTGTCACAATTTCAAAGATGTTACTTGTCACAGCAATACTGGCAGTGAGATTAAGTTTTCCATTTGAAAGTAACACATTTCCACAGACTTGGATCCATATTGAAGGTACAGTATTCACAAACTTCACGTTAAAACTCTTTATTGTGAAAGTTCATGTATGATACAAGCACCCAAGGAATGAATCAATTAAATTTTAACGTAACAAGTACAACATTTCAAATAACAAATACATGTATAAAACTTGCATTCAAATTTTCAGTTGATCACTTTTTTATATAAATAAATGCTTCACATGGAATTGATAAATAATTTATATAATCACAAGCGACATCACATATCGAAAACAACAACATTGTAAAAACATGGTTCACATTTGTAGTTGAACAGTCTTATGTATTATAACATTTCTGAAATGAACATATAAATATTCCAGTGGTGAGAAAGGCAGATAATGAGTTGAATAGTACATCAGTAAATAGCATACTGATGCGTCGTAAACGTACTTTAGTATAATTAGCACTTTTCATTCCAGTACTATGAACATGGAATTTCTCAACAAAATTAAGCTCCTACGACGTTTATTTTGATTTTGATGAAGGCAAACGACTTCATATGAAAATCTGTGAAACTCAACATAATTTTACGAACATTGAAATATTGATTGTTGAATAGACTGTGGTCTTTGCAAATGTATTGAGCATGTAGATGTAGCAATAAAATTGTGAAAATTGAATGTGATATATGGGAAAAATAATTCATAATAACAATTGCATGTACTACCAATCGTCTTCGACCAGTTAGAATGGGGAAAAAGATAGAAATACTGATAAAGGCTTGTAGCAAGAAATATTGCAAACTGTAAATCATAAAAGTTTTAAATCTTCATTGCACAACTCAGTTTGGATTGATCTATCTACTTTAATAATTAGTTCTAACTATTCTATCCTAAGAGCAGTACATATTTTTTTTCTATGTTCTTATCTACATTAATTTACTTACTACAGTTCAACAAAGAGCAGGTATGACCCCTACCTGTAACGTTTTTGCACCATAATACATAATTTATTCTCTTTCTAGGTTTCAGAAGGCCCCTAATAATCTGATATCTTCAGTATCGAGTGTGCAGACACAGAAATATCATGGATTATTGTACATTACTTTTTTAAAAAATTACCAAATCAATTTTCGCTTCTTAAAAATAAAATTTTGACATTTTTCTGGCCATTTGAATGCTGTTTACAGCAAAAAAATATGAATTTTTATGTACTTCTTGTTTGTTGCTGATAAAATTTTAAATAGACAAAATCATGGGAGAAGAGAATGTGATTGAAGCAAGGGGAGGCTACATTTAGATTAATAGGAGTTGATATAATTTTGAGAATTCTCTATTTCAAAATTTATAAGGAATATATTACAGAAAGTTTTTCTTGAAGACATCGGTTGTGAAATTGGATTACAAGGTATCGCATTATGAGAAGTCCTCTGGTTCCAGGAAACTATGGTCAATATATGCTGCTTTTGATTCCCACCTTTCCCCAAATACCTTTAAATCATCTGCATGTACCGACATAGTTTCCTGGACCTGTTGGTTTTGGTTTGTGACAGAAAAGCAATATTACAGTGCATGCGGCTTACCCATTTTGTAAAATATAAATTGAAGGATATATTTTAATTAACATAATAAAATGTAATGTTCGCTGAGCGATATAAGTCCCCTACCGGCGGCATATATTTATGTCCTGCAACTCTGCCTATGAATTACTCTTCAATTAAACATGAGTTTTAATTAAACTTACTGTCTGTGCAGCTCAGTTCTGAGGTTTTATCTGCTTTATCGATTCGAAAAAGGGGTCAAGCGTGACGGAAGTTGAACTTGCTCTGTAACTATCCAAGACTAAGCTGAGTATCAAATTTTACCTGAATATCACTATTTGTTGCAGAAAAAAGTCTGGAAAACCGACAAAAAGTGAATTGTGCAAGTCATAAAGGGGCATAACTCCTCGAAAAATAGGTCAAGCGTGACAAAAGTCGAAATAGGTTAAGGGTGATGAAAGTCGAACTTGTTCTGTAACTATCCAAGACCAAGCTGTTTATCAAATTTCATCTCAATATCTCCATCCATTGCAGAAAAAAGTCCGGAAAACTGACTAAAACTGAATTTTCAGAGTCATCAAGGGGCATAACTCCTCGAAAAATAGGTCAAGCGTGACGAAAGTCGAACATGCTCTGTAACTATCAAAGACCAAGCTGTGTATCAAATTTCATCTCAATATCTCCATCCGTTGCAGAAAAAAGTCCGGAAAACTGACAAAAACTGAATTTTCAAAGTCATCAAGGGGCATAACTCCTCGAAAAATGAGTCAAGTGTGACAAAAGTCGAACTTGCTCTGTAACTATCCAAGACCAAGCTGTGTATCAAATTTCATCTCAATATCTCCATCCGTTGCAGAAAAAAGTCCGGAAAACTGACAAAAACTGAATTTTCAAAGTCATCAAGGGGCAAAACTCCTCGAAAAATGGGTCAAGTGTGACGAAAGTCGAACTTGTTCTGTAACTATCCAAGACCAAGCTGTGTATCAAATTTCATCTCAATATCTCCATCCGTTGCAGAAAAAAGTCCGGAAAACTGACAAAAACTGAATTTTCAAAGTCATCGAGGGGCATAACTCCTCGAAAAATGGGTCAAGCGTGACGAAAGTGGAACTTGCTCTGTATCTATCCAAGACCAAGCTGTATATCAAATTTCATCTCAATATCTCCATCCGTTGCAGAAAAAAGTCCGGAAAACTGACAAAAACTGAATTTTCAAAGTCATCAAGGGGCATAACTCCTCAAAAAATGGGTCAAGCGTGACGAAAGTCGAACTTGCTCTGTAACTATCCAAGACCAAGCTGTGTATCAAATTTCATCTCATACCTACATCCGTTGCAGAAAAAAGTCCGGAAAACTGATATTCGCGGACAGACGGACAGACGGATAGACTGACAGACAGACCGAGAGGAAACTAAGAGTCCCCTTCGGCGTTGCCATTCATTCAAAGACCTTGAACCAAACACAGGATTGAAATTTCATGGTTAGAAATCCCAGAATTCATATACATATATATGGGCAATATCAAAAGTAACCCTTTTTGTCTATGACATTTCCTGAGCTACGGAAGACTTTTGGAATCAATTTTTCGTAAGAAAACGGAAGCGCTCCGACTCGTAACCTTCTTGAATAATATTTCAAACCAATTTCAATGCACCAGAAACATGGTTCAGCTGGTTAATCCTCATCAGTGGTACTTCATGCCAAAGTGATTTTCAGACACACCCAAATTTATTTTAGTAGCGCCCTCTAGTTTGACTTTTGGAAGTTTGTGTATGTACTTTGTAAAGAGTGTGCAGCTCCAAATTTCCTGTAGGGTCGATTAGAAGCATAATTAAATGAAATCTAAGAGGTCCAAAATATTGGATGGATGGTAAATGTTATTGGTTTGAAACCATACATGAAAGGCTTTATGTTCAGTCATGCATCAGTTTTACTTCCCAAGTTGTGGTCTATTGAGTCTTTGCGGAATGCAGAGTTTTTTCCAACGTAAAACCATCGTGATGTCATAAAAATGGCATGGTAAGGTCGATTTTATACCGTCATTTCCCAGACTTTAAGGACCGTTTCCATAGAATTTGATGACGTCATAATCAGTCTCAGCTAGATACTGTCTCAAATGGGAAGTAACTCTGGTTTTCGAAAATAGCGAATATTCAACAGGAGTTTTACATACACAAAATTGTGAATGGAAATATAAGTCAAGGTCTCAAGACCTTCTTTTTATGAAAGGATAGGAGCACAATAGAGATCGAACTTTACATAGATTGCAAAGTGGAACAAAATAAAAGGTCTGGTCACAGAAAATCTGCATAAGATGTATCAACTTCTTTCAAGTCCCAATAGTTTTGAAGACTATGTTAAAGGTCAGTAAATCAATTGTTATTTTATTGAAGGTCTAGTGCAACCTGCAGTTAGAGTATCAGGTTTCACTTCATGTATAATGTACTTGCCGAGACCTTGCTTCAATACAATACTTAGTGTTGATGGCAGACAGACAATGACAATCTGTAGACCAGAATTTACTATTTTTATGCCCTCAGAATCAAGATTAGGGGGCATATACCTTTTGGTCTTTAGCATTGGGCATAACTGGTAGGTGATAGAGCTTTGATGTTTCACGTGATATGTATTCCTTGCGACTAGACCTTTCCATTGATACCAACATTTTTTATGTTGTGACCTTGTCAAACTTTTGAAATGGTCTTTATACTGACAAAGATGCCAACAAGGGGCATTCGTTTTTCACAAACACAGTTTTTCATTTTATGTATATTCAGAGTTTGCATCTTCGTCACAATTTCAAAGATGTTACTTGTCACAGCAATACTGGCAGTGAGATTAAGTTTTCCATTTGAAAGTAACACATTTCCACAGACTTGGATCCATATTGAAGGTACAGTATTCACAAACTTCACGTTAAAACTCTTTATTGTGAAAGTTCATGTATGATACAAGCACCCAAGGAATGAATCAATTAAATTTTAACGTAACAAATACAACATTTCAAATAACAAATACATGTATAAAACTTGCATTCAAATTTTCAGTTGATCACTTTTTTATATAAATAAATGCTTCACATTGAATTGATAAATAATTTATATAATCACAAGCGACATCACATATCGAAAACAACAACATCGTAAAAACATGGTTCACATTTGTAGTTGAACAGTCTTATGTATTATAACATTTCTGAAATGAACATATAAATATTCCAGTAGTGAGAAAGGCAGATAATGAGTTGAATAGTACATCAGTAAATAGCATACTGATGCGTCGTAAACGTACTTAAGTATAGTTAGCACTTTTCATTCCAGTACTATGAACATGGAATTTCTCAACAAAATTAAGCTCCTACGACGTTTATTTTGATTTTGATGATGGCAAACGACTTCATATGAAAATCTGTGAGACTCTTTCAACATAATTTTACGAACATTGAAATATTGATTGTTGAATAGACTGAGGTCTTTGCAAATGTATTGAGCATGTAGATGTAGCAATAAAATTGTGAAAATTGAATGTGATATATGGGAAAAATAATTCATAATAACAATTGCATATACTACCAATCGTCTTCGACCAGTCAGAATGGGGAAAAAGATAGAAATACTGATAAAGGCTTGTAGCAAGAAATATTGCAAACTGTAAATCATAAAAGTTTTAAATCTTCATTGCACAACTCAGTTTGGATTGATCTATCTACTTTAATAATTAGTTCTAACTATTCTATCCTAAGAGCAGTACATATTTTTTTCTATGTTCTTATCTACATTAATTTACTTACTACAGTTCAACAAAGAGCAGGTATGACCCCTACCTGTAACGTTTTTGCACCATAATACATAATTTATTCTCTTTCTAGGTTTCAGAAGGCCCCTAATAATCTGATAAGTGTCAAGAAAATATTAGATAAAATTATCTTAAGTATCGAGTGTGCAGAAACAGAAATATCATGGATTATTGTACATTAGTATATTGAAAAATTTCTTCCAGAGGGAAGGGATGATAACAAATAAAAACACAAACACTCAAATACACAAATTTTCGGCCACTTGGCCTTTATCAAGTGTAAAAAATGACGATCTATAACAATTCTAAGTAAAATCCATCCTTGCTTCTCTGGCGTTCATTGCGTTCATCGTCGTTTTTTACACTTGATAAAGGCCAAGTGGCCGAAAATTTGTGTATTTGAGTGTTTGTGTTTTTATTTATTGTACTTTACTTTTTAAAAAAATTACCAAATCAATTTTCGCTTCTTAAAAATAAAATTTTGACATTTTTCTGGCCATTTGAATGCTGTTTACAGCAAAAAATATGAATTTTTATGTACTTCTTGTTTGTTGCTGATAAAATTTTAAATAGACAAAATCATAGGAGAAGAGAATGTGATTGAAGCAAGGGGAGGCTACATTTAGATTAATAGGAGTTGATATAATTTTTGAGAATTCTCTATTTCAAAATTTATAAGTAATATATTACAGAAAGTTTTTCTTGAAGACATCGGTTGAGAAATTGGATTACAAGGTATCGCATTATGAGAAGTCCTCTGGATCCAGGAAACTATGGTAATTAATACGTATCTTTTGATTCCCACCTTTCCCCCAAATATCTTTAAATCATCTGCATGTACCGACATAGTTTCCTGGACCTGTTGGTTTTGGTTTGTGACCGAAAAGCAATGTTACAATGCATACGGCTTACCCATTTTGTAGAATATAAATTGAAGGATATATTCATGTTCTGCACTTCACTGCATAGGAGGTAATATGATGTCTTAATAATTCAGAAAAAATATTTAAAAAATCAGAGAAATGGATAGGGATTTCAAAAAAGTGTAAAACTTACAGGAATGAAGTAATTTTATGACTTTCTTTGATTCTTTGCCAAGTTGCCAACATGCCTTTTAATCATGAACACTCATTTATTGTTTTTGGTTTTGTTTTGTACTAAAACTCATGAAAATGGAGAAAAAGGATTCTGACTTTCTAGACTGAAATTGTTGGAAGTACAGAAAAAATACTATTTTGAAATTTGATTTATCTTATGATAAGTCATTAACATATTGTAGATTTGCCGAAAGGATTGTAGAAAATTTATAATACTCCTAATAGCAGAGAGAAATACTCATACATTATAAATTTTGGGACATCAATTTAGCAATTCAAATAAAATGAAGCCCTTTGGAAAGTTGACAAGCTATATATACATGGAAATCTGTTCTCCATTACAGCTGGCTATTTGTTAAAATATTACAAAATTATTTCTAAGTCGCCTTTTACAAATACTTCAATCTTTTGATTTTACGATTATCTAAAATGATAATTATGGCTTCATTATAACACTGTGATTGTCTTCTAATTTTGAAAATTATTATATGCATATCCAGGGATAAATTTACATCTGCCAATCTACTTAAATATTTTCGAGTCAAATTTCAAAAGAAGGACAAAAGACATTTTTCCAAAATATAATTTGAAGAGACTTTAAGAAATCTATATGTACATATCTGGTTTTTTTTTTTTTTTTGAAGAAAAAAAAATAATAAGCTATAGAATATTCTCATATGTTGTATCATAGTTTGCTTGGTGAAATTTGACAATTCAGATTTTTCTTTTATCAAGATAGCATCTTAGGAATGAATGCCTTTATTTGATCTCAAAACAGTCTATAAATGAATTAATATGAAATTCCGGATGGAAAATCTGTGAACAGAATTTTCAAGTTTATAAGTAATTACTGCTTGTATACTTATTCCTGGATGCAGCATAATTAGCTGTCAAAACATTTTGATAAATTTTACAGTCAAAACATTTTGATAAATTTTACAAAGAACTGGCTGTTGTTCCTCAAAATAGGAGGAAAAATATAATCTCAAAACATGTTTTGGAGGGGAAGTTTATAATACTGACACTTGTAATACTGCATAATTTATATGCTAATATCTTGAGGTCTAAATAACTTAATTAATTACAACTATCTTTAGTAAAGAAAAAAGTTCATGGATCTTTGCTCAAACAGAGCTAGAAAAGTAAGATATAATGACAAGATTGTTTAAATACTTGTTGAACGAAGATAAAATATTGGTACCATCCGTTGACATATTATGGCGTAATGAATTAACAATCCAAAAAGGACAATGCAGAAGTTTAAACTCATTGCACAATATGTTTTTTTTTTTACTTAAAGTCACTTTCGTCATATTCTTCAACCCAGTTAGACTAATTTCCAGCTATAGATTATAAATCTCTTCCAACTCTTTGACTTTTTATGTAATACTCTATTCGTTTTACACTATCTCTAGGTGAGTTTTATGATATCTAGCTATTTGACTAGTAGAGCACCACTTCTGAAGATTTTCATTAGAAAATTTCCATCGAGTGTTCTGACACTCAGCCCGAAGGAAATCTCATATGGATCAAGATAGAATATTCATTCTGCCATCTACTGATGTCCAGCTATGGTCAAACTGTGGGTAAACCACCATCTCTACTATCTAGTCTTTCTGGGTCATTCTGAAATGTAAAATTTATAAATATCAAGTATGTCATATAGAATTAAGAAAATATGCATCACAAGAAATATGCATCTCAACAGATGGTTCAGAACATGTTTGAATTGAATTTGAATGGTAAGGACAAAACTAGAAACTGAATACATTGTATAGCTCTGATTGGACAGCTACACCTCAAGTTCAAATCTGATTACCAATGAATTCTTAGGTGTTCCAGAAATCTTTTAAAATTTGTACATCAATAAAGAGGAGCTTAGGCAGTTTATATAATTCATATTGAATATAATTCTGATTGGAAGTTATCTACACCTGAGGTTCAAATAATGTGAATACCATTGAATTCTTAGCTGTTCAAGAAAGCTTGTATGCCAAACAAAAAGGGGCTTAGATATCATATTTCTATCTAAATCTATGAGAGTTTATATTGATTTACAATAAATTTCCATGTAGTAATTACTGATTATGATATACCATTGAACTTGAAAAGGGATCTATGTTGGTAATATGAGGAATTGTGGCAATATTAGACTTCTGTAATGTTGGTTTCAACTTGGTCTTGGCAGGGTTTGCTGTAAAACAGAAAATATACACATGTATATGACTGCACATCTCTATTTTAACAGAATATCATGTTACTTAGCTCTTTTTAAATGACAGCTAGTGCATGTTAGATGTACATATTTTTGAAAGACCTAATGTAAATATCATGAGACAAGAATGAACATTCTTTATTCACTAAAGTACTTCAACTTAAAACCTTGGTTTAGAAAAAATTCATACTTTTCCATTGTGTACTCTTGAGATAAAAACTTCCTTTACTATCAAAAGAATTCATTTTGTAACTTTTCGACCTTGAACAATGGAGCTGTGAGAAATTATCTCTGACAATTTCATAAAATAAAGGGGCATAATGAAATTGCACATTCTGTAAAATAATGAGATAATGATAAAACCATAACATCCCCTACCTTCTGCTCCTTTGACTTCCGGCAAGCTAAACATTCCTTCTCTATCTCTCTTCTCTGGGCTCCTGGACTTATTTTTCTCCAGTACTTTATCATACAGGAAGCTTTTCTCCGACTGTAGAGGTTGTGGACTAATGGTGTTGCTGTGATGATTGGACTTGGTGGCGAGTTTGTTGTAATTTGGTGGGGGTTTCTTGACCATCTTCTCACTAACCCTACAAAAGTCTCAGCTGTTAAATACTTTGTGTTGAATCAAATACATTTGTAGATAGGAGTATATACAATATTCAAAATATTTTTATCATTTCAATGTAATGTTTGATTGATAATTCCTGAATAAGGTAATTATTTTTCACAATTCTATGTACGGTCCAGAGGGGTTTCTTTTTTTATGAAATAAATTGTCTTGTCGGATATCCTAGTCCCCCTATCTATTTCCATTTTTTAACTCCCCTCCCCTAATACTGATGCACATTTAGATTCTTTTTTTCCCAGAGAATGTTTGTAAAAAGTATGCTCCCACTGTAATAGTTTGACCATTGCAAGAACAACCAAGTGACAGAGTGTCCTTAACCTTTGGCCTATGAACCCAAAATCAATAGTTGTCATCCCCTCCTTATAAATATCCATTTATCAAACTGTAGTTTGGATAAATAGAAGAGTTCTTGGGCTATAATCTGGAAACCAATATTCAAAATCCATCTTCCTAACGTTGACCTTGATCTTTGACCCCAAATAATTCAAAGTTTTTCCCTGTTGACAAGTATTTATATATTAAAGATTGCTTGCATACAACAAAGAACATTTCAAGTTAAGTTTTCCTAACAGTGACCTAACAGTGACCTAGTCCTTTGACCTTTTGATCCTTAATTAAATCAATAGGTGCCTTCACTTCCTGATAAATATCCATATCTTCAGATATTGTTTCGATAGGTTACAAGATTCTTGAATTATCATCTGGAAACAGACTATGACAGAATGACAATTAAAGCAATCTCTCAACAGCTTCAAACAAAATTTTATGATTCTGCACATTCTTTCTTTACTAAAGAATTTTTCATCTCAACAACTACGAATACCTTGGCAATTTACACAGGTGCAGTGACTATAAACCAAATCAATTTATCTATGCACATTTTCATTGACACCTTGAAGAATTACAAATGAGGTCAGATTCCAAATTACAACTGAAAAGGTACATGTCAGTTATTCAGTATAACACAAAGCCTGAGTAATTGAGAGTCAAATAAGTGCACCTTGTTCAAATTGATCTATTGATCTGTGAAAATGAATCAATAGCTTTAACAAGCTCCAGAACAACCATATCTGTCTAGACTTTCAATTACACCCGTCATTTAGCCTGGTTATGTACCATTATTAAGCTGTGCAAATTTCCTTAAGAACACAAAACGCTACAAACTGAGTAGGCAGTCTAGTGCCTGAGTAAAACATTTTCGATTGGCAAACTAAAGCTCCGAGAGTTTTAAAATATCTCAACTCTTTTGTCAGCCACAGAGCTAGCATGCAAAACAATGCTTTATCAATCAATAGCGAAAATACACAATTTACAGAACAAAACCATTATATGGCGGGGGTATAATGAAATAGGTCTATTGAAAAGTACCTGTTTTTCATTAAAATTCTCTATTAACAAATTAATGTTTTATATTATTTCACTATTAAGTACTGGTCAATGGTTACATAATTTGCATACAAGCTCCAGACATGCATGGCTCTATAAAATTATACATACATATACATTAAATAATTTTAAGTGAGTGTTTAATCTTTTGTTCATTTTCATAATTCAAGATAAGGAAAGATGGTTGGTCCATGATAGTCAATGTCAAGGTCATTCAGGAAAACTATAACAACCAAATAAAAGGTGTAATAAAACTAAAACAATGTTTGTAAAGCATATACTATTCCTTTGCTCTCTTGTAACAGTTTGTTTTTTTACAAGACTCAGTATCTATAAAAGGAAAGATGACCTTAACCTTTGACCCCAAAATTAACAAGTGTCTTTCCCCAGAGATATGTGTCAATATGTCAAAGTTTTGGAAAAGTGGAAGTTTCACAAGTTTTCATGATGGTTCTTGAGTTCCCATTAATTAAACCAAAGTGAGTATTTTTATGTCTTATTTTCCAGACAGTGACCTTGCCCTTTGACTTATTGAGCCCAAAATCAATATTTTTAAATAAAATGTCTTTTTCCTTCTTGGTGTATCAGAATTTGGTTTCGACAAGTGAAAGGGCTCTTGGGGTTATCATCTGGAAATCAATATTTCATTCGGTTATTATTTTCTTGAAAGTTTCATTTTTTCAAATATGATCTATAAAAGTTCCATTCTGAAGACTTACACATCATTTAAACTTGACTTTCCACACTCCTTCTCATGTGTGAAAAAGATCATGTCTAATTCAAAATTTTCATAACTTCATTAGTTTATGTTCATGAATGTGATCAACTTTCTGAGATATCACAATATGCACTCACTTCTGTAAGAAATGTTCACGCCAACTTATGCAATCACATGTGTTTGTTAAATTTGCTAATGTTAAGCTGCTATTCAAAAAGGTGCATATTAGCTAAAAATAATAATTTTGCATAAATAAAGGCAAAGCAGAAGCATTTGGAATTTGCCTCTTTATATTTCTAATAGTATACATAATCATTGCACATGTATATCAAGCAATGAATTTCATTTTTCCCTAGATGTAAAAATAAGGAATCTGTAATACATAGATCTATTCATAATATTTCAAAAGGAGGCTAAATTGACATACATATGTATATTACGATAAACATACAAATATATATGGGATAAAGTGCAAACTTGAATTCCTGTGAATTATGTGCGGTGTACTAGCAATACGTTTTTTTTTCCTTGCACAGGAATCTTGCATAACTTACCATGCTTGGGATCTTCCCTCTCTATTGAAAAAATTATATTCTACAAAGTGTGGATATATTAACACAAGTGATCTTTGTTCTATAAATCTAATACTACATCTAGTACATATTGCCCCCGTTTCCTTTTTTTTTGTAAAAAGGGTAGGGATAGTCTAGACATGATTTCTACATATCCATGGTATTAGGTACATGTAGTAGGCACATTTTTTTTTCGAATTCAACAAGGTGTCCAGATTGTCAGACAATTGGACAGAAAGATGGACGGACAGACATTGAATTTGATGGAAGAGTACCGATTTTAATATAGTAATTCATATCAGTGAGAATTATATTCATTCTAAAGTCCATTCCCTTATAAACATATCTATCTATATTGTCTAAAGGCGGATGTTATGAAGACCTTTAACTAACAATTTTCTATACGAACTCTACAACATTATCTACGGGATTATCTAATGTGGAAATTTGTAGTGAAAAGTGTGAATTCAAGTCTAAAATAATGGAGTCTGACTCAAAAATCTAAAAATAAATTCTAGGTAAGGTTCTCCTGCCAAGATATTTACACTTTGCTAAATAGACAAGTTTGACGATATACATTATATAAGCATGCAGTTAGTGCGTTTTTTAAGTGTTAATACAGGGCGTATCCACTACCATTCCAGGAGCCTCGTTAGGTTTGTATCTTACCTGAGAGGGGGAGGGCCAAGGAATGGTGATGGTGGGATGGGAGTAGACAATAATATATTGTGTACAGAATTGAAGCTCATTGCAGGACTGCAAGTAATACCAAAATATTAAGTTACAAATTTATGCTATTTATACTCTGAAATTAGACTTATCAATGAATTTTTAGCATTAAAGGAATGTTTCTCTTCTCTTGGTATTAAAAATAAAATGTAATTAAGGAATTTCTTTTTTAAAACATCAGAAAAAGTATTCAAATGATCAAAATGTCAACAACAAAAATTAGCAGATCAGAATAAATATTTCAATTATCACCAGAAAAAAAATCCTACGTGCAATTTTTCCCAACCATTCAAAAGTGCAGTTATCTACATTGAATCAATGTTGGGTATCCAAATGAAAGCATATCCCAAATACTAGAAAAGCCTTAACTGACATTCCTATGCATTTCAAAAAATAACATTTTTTTACCTATGACCTTGAAAATCAATAGGATCTTCATCTTGTCATAAGCAATTAGTGTATGAAGTTTGGTCAAGATCCAATCAGAATTGCACCTTCTAGGCTGTATACAAGGATTTTGACTATTTCTAATCTGTGACTTATCAATGAATTTTAGATCTTGACCTTTGACATATGACCTTGAAAATCAATAGGGTTTTTCCTCTTGTCATAAGAAATCAGTGTATGAAGTTTGGTGAAGATCCAACAAACCTGCACCTTCCAGGCTGTATACAAGGATTTTGTCCATTTCCAATTTGTGACCTTGACCTTTGACCTTGAAAATCAATAGGGTTCTTCCTCTTGTCATAAACAATTGTTGAATGAAGTTTGGTAAAGATCCAATAAAAACTGCGACCTCTAGGCTGTTTACAAGTATTCTGACCATTTCCAATCTCTGACCTTGACTTTTGACATTGAAAATCATAGGGTTCTTCCTCTTGTCATAAGCAATCAGTGCATTGAGTTTGGTTTCGATACAATCACAACTGCACCTTCCAGGCTGTTTACAAGTATTTTGACCATTTCCAATCTCTGACCTTGACCTTTGACCTTGAAAATCATATGGTTCTTCCTCTTGTCATACACAATCAGTGCATTGAGTTTGGTTTCAATACAATCACAACTGCACCTTCCAGGCTGTAAACAAGGATTTTAACCATTTCCAATCTGTGACCTTGATGTTTGACCAATGACCTTGAAAATCAATAAGGTTCTTCCTCTTGTCATAAGCAATCAGTGTATGATTTTTGGTTAAGATCCAATCAAAACTGTGACCTCAAGGCTGTGAACAAGGATTTTGACCATTTCCTACCTGTGATCTTGACCTTTGACCTTGAAAATCAATAGTATTCTTCCTCTTGTCATAAGCAATCAGAGTATGAAGTTTGGTCAAGATCCAATCAAAACTGCACCCTCTAGGCTGTATACAAAAATTTTGTGACACACACACGCACCCACTCACTTACACAAGAACGGTTGTGTTACTATATTCCCCTGCAACTGTGTTGTGAGGGGATAATAATGCCTTAACTTTGACTTCATCAACAAAGAATAGCATGAATTCAGAATTAATTTTTTTTTTTCATTACAATAATGAACAACCCTGTTTAGGCTAACCAATTCATCACTAAAAACTATGATCAAGTCTTTAAAACAATTTCCTATTTTCTATAGCTACCGTAATATATAATGCAATTTAACCAAAACAATGTTAATGAAAGAGATAATACAAAATCGAAAGTAAAATAATACTATGTTAGATTCCATTTTCTACGTCTCCATGATAATATCAGAAACCAATACAAGGCCTCAAGAAAAAAATATACTATGGGAAAGAAGGGAAATGTTACCTGGCAAGAGTGAGACACTGGGACTTAACTACTAGCACCTGTCTGTTAACATTAAATCATCATTCTATGATTATATCGTACAGATTCTAACAAATAAAAATTCCAAACTTTGTTACAATGTTCATGTAATCTTTATCTTTAATCAATTTTCTCAAGGAAGACTGACAATTTTTCTGATTTCTTTTTTTTCCTTCATTTTGTAAACATCTCAGGACGTTGAGATGTAAAAGTTGCTGTCAAAATGGCTTGCTTTATTCTTTTTTTTTCTCCTTAATTGATGTATGCTAATTATCTCGATAAAATTTTAAGATATACACATTAGTATTCAAATGATTGCATCATTTTACTGATAAAATATTTATTGCCTGTTCATACCAATTTTTCACTTCACTTTCATTTATTTAAATTTCAATGTTAACGAGGTTAATACTCCAACAAATTTCATGCATCTTTTCGTTCTATCATCCTTTTTACTAAAGTGGTCACAACATCTAATATGGGACAAAACATTTACGCTACAATTTTTTTTTTTAAATCCTGTTCCGTACACTAACCTGCTTATTGATGGCATGGAAGGGGGCGTGGACACATGGCTTGACTGGCCTTTTGTGTTGATGGGAGGTATAGATGATAAGGAGGGAGTTTCTTTGCCGTGATTTTCTTTATCGCGTTCGATTTCTCTGATGTGCTCATGCTTCTTTTCATATTTATCGTCAGACACTTTGTCGCCATTTTCAAAATGTTTATCATATTTATCATGCTTGTCCATTACGATCATTTCACTAGCTTTGCTTTCTGACCTTTTACCATCCACTTTGTCTTCCACTCTAATGTCTGTTATTCTTTCCTCATGTCTTGTTCGTTCCTCGTGTTTTGTTTCTTTGTCGTGTTTTGTTTCTTTGTCTGATTTTTTCTCCTTCTCTCGCTCTTTGTGATCTTTCTCTATTTTGTCTACTTTGTTCACATTGTTAGTCTGCCCTGCAGCAGGGGGCAGGCTAACATTTGTAGGTCCATTGTGTAAATTATTAGACACTTTTTTGTTTGTTTTGTCACTATCAGAAACTTTCTTCTTTTCATTTGTAGCTTTTGATTCCTGGAAAATATACATACATGTACACCTTCACAGAGCTTTACTTTTTCAGAAAAAAACATTTTTTTACTTAAAGCTAACTTTATTTATCTGACATTATTTGAAACTAGAATACTACCTTATTATCATAACATAAATGATACTCAGAATTCAGAATCATGAGTTTCATCTGATTTAGTTCATGATTTCACTTATGATTAATGGAATTAAAACAGATAATTTTTCTTAGGATTAAGATCTTTAGACTGAATTCAGATGAACATTTAGATATAATGATATCAATAAATATAGTTGTATTTCAATTGCGATATCAAAGACATGAAAATTTAAATGTGCGAAAAATGAAAAAAATCTTAATCTTACATTGTTTACAGTTTTGTTATCCTTGTTGTCCGTTTTCTTTTTCTTCTTGTTCTGTGATTTGGGATCGTCGTCACCAGACGGAGATTTGATTAGAGGATTATCATGATGCTCTCTCTGGATACGCGCCTTAATATCTTGACTGAACCGAATGGCAAAACCGTCTTTTGAGAAGAACTCATGTTTCAAAAGTTGTGAACAGGTTGGTCTTTCATCTGGATCCAGTCGCAAGGATTGCTAGCAATAAAAAGAGGGAAAAAGGCATTTACTTAATATTAGACCAATGAATGTACCACGAATTTGTCATACCTACATACTTTGAAGTTAATAGAATTCCTATGTAAATTAATACAAAAAGTTTGTAAATTAATACAAAAAGTTAATTTAGGACATTAGTTAAATGATATTTGATTGTCCCCTTGCACACTTTTGATCCTGAGAGGATACAATATGCCAAAGATTGAGTGCGTGTGGACGACACCTCTAGAGGACACAGATTACTTTGGATGTTGATAAAACAATGCATGTGAGTTGCCAATGGTAAAAGGAAAACATCTATTAATTTTCAAGGTCAAAAGTCAGAGGTCAAGGTCAGAACTAGCAAATACTAGAACTTTGTGGACTCTCCATAAGTCTCAAATTACTAAAACAGATGTTTATCAAATTTCCCATGTGAGCTATCCATGATGACTTGAAAAGATCAAAGGTCAAAGGTAAAGATCACAACTAGCAAATTTTTGAGGTCACTTAGAGGTCAAGAGGAGATAATGGACCTTTACACAGAATGCAATTGCCTATTTTCAAAGTAAGACAGTTTTTAAGTTAATTGATCTAAATTAATACACATCACTGCAGATTTGACAAAGTTGATCTTACCTTCATTAGATCTAAGGAGTTTGATGATATTCTAGTGAATTTCTTTTCTAATGGTGATATTTCTCTAACCTCTGGTAATCTCATGCCAACAAACAGTGGATTTTTTAGGAACACTTCTTTATGTCGAGGGGTTAAATTTCCTAAAATAAATGTATAAATGTGATGAATGATTATTATGAATTGAATGTGTAATGATGAAAACTTCTATATGAAAAATATGAAACAACTTTTAAAAAGAAATTAACTTGAATGGAAATCTTAATTTTATGAAACGTTAAATTCGGTTAACAATGAAATAATATATCAACACACTCTGACATATAAATTTTGGGAAATACAATAGAATGTTAAACGTCTTTAAATTCAATAGCATGTTATTATTGGAATATTATGTCCTATACAAGTATTTTTTCTGAATCATAAATTTTCAAACATTGAATGAATTTAGAAAATTTACAAGAAAATTTATGAATTCATGTACTTTGGAGGGTTTTTTCCCCCTTGAAGGCTTTTTGGACAGAAAACTACTTTCAGACTCATGGTTATAAAACAATTAAACATTGTATGTCTGTACCTCTTGACTTTGAATTTTTACAATTTATAATTTATATAGAAATTTTTACACTTCATCATATAAAAGAGAGTCAACATTTAAAGAAGTCTTGATTCATATTAAGTGAACATAAATCTTGAGAAAGAGTGGAGAGAAAAACAACTTGAACATATCTCAAACAGATTTATTACTTAAATCTGCCATGTCATTATTATATTGACACAAACAGCATCTCTCAACGATTATTATCGGCAACCTTGATGACTTTCAAGTATGTTTGAATCAAGCCCACTTAATTAAAGCCCATAATATTGAACAAATCATAAAGCCTGTTTAGCAACATTGCACATACCGAAACATTTGACTATATGATAAAGTTGATCTATATCGGAGTCACCAGGGAAAAGAGGTTCGCCCGTCAACATCTCGGCTATCAAACATCCAATAGCCCATATATCTACTGCCCTGTTGAAAAGATAAAAATAACATTAATTACGACATTCCATAACTCTTCTCCGCTAACCGGGTTTACAAAATTTAGATCAATATTTGACTTACAAAACTTTATTTTTCAGATGAACCAACTTTTATTGAATATCCATTTATCATCTAAGTTATTATTGAGCAGTATATGGATTATTTGATAGGAGAGGCATGATAATGCCTTTCTAGAGTGATACACAATGCAATTATTCAAATTAAGCACCTTTTATGAATTATCTGTTGCTTAGACTTGAGATAATGGCATACAATGGGTTTGTATTACAAAGTTTTTCAAACAACAATGAAAATCCATTATTTCTAAATATGATAACAGTTGTGACTCATGCATACTGAAATCTTTAAAGTACATTAAATCTAAAATACTATCTGCTGACAATTTGATTTGGATTATTCTGGAGTTATTTGAGGTTATTTTCATTTTTTTCCTCTTGATATCTATTTAAAACTATTTCGACGATTTTCACAGAAGTCTAATAAAATAAATCCAAATATATATTTGCAAGTCATCCAGTGCTCTTTGTGTCACAAAAACTGCTTCATAAGAGAATTGCTGTACTTAATTCAACTTATGAAATATTAATTTTATTTCACATATTTTTTTAATTGCAAGACTATCAAATTTTTGCAAGTCTTCTCTACTCTTTGCTTTGCAAAAATTGTTTCGTGAGAGATTTTTTGTACCAGTGAAATATTGATTTTATTTCACATCTTTTTTTTAATTGTAAGACAATTATAAATTTCACATAAAGATAAACTTGTGCATACTCTGACAATATTTCTAATCAAATTTAGGAAATAAGTTGTTCCTCATTTTCACATATAAATTCAGATTCACCCAAAAGATATTGTGTGTGTTTTTTTTTTAATTAACTTTTCTACAATAATTAAGTTATCAATACCCGATAAACATTCTTTTAAATTAGACTGCATTGCTTTTAAAATTTTCTGTGCAATAAAAGACATTTTAACGACACAGATCGACGATAGTTTCCACGAGTTAAAGTAACGATCGTAGCGTAAATAATTCGAAAAGGATACACTTTCTAAGGCATACAGTGGGTGGAATTAGGATTCTTACTGAATTTAATAGTAATAGAAAACTTTAACGTCAGATCCGATACGTCAATATCTACTCGGAGCTTTGTCAGAAGTAAACTCCACGAAGATATTGTTTGATACCTCATTGAATGAGCAAAAACCTTGTTCTTGGGTCGAATGGAGACCCCCCCCCCCCCCCCCACCAAAAAAAAATTATGCATCTGGCGTGTAAAGTTGCCGACTATTAGTATTACAATCACATATTTGTTTTGGCTCCATAACTGCTGTGATCTTAAAATATTTCATTTACTAGACAGGATTTCATCATTCTGTGGTTGGAGTTCTTTCTAGACATTTTACTATGTATTATATTAGCATATGATTAAGTGAAGTTTTATCATTGCTTGTCATATTCTTTTTGTAAAGGCAAGGAAATTTTATTCAATACCCGATAAACATTCTTATAAATTATACTGTATTGCTTTTAAAATTTTCTGTGCAATAAAAGACATTTTACGACACACATCTAATCAAAACTGGACATTATATTCATTACATTGAGCATGTTGAGGAAGTGAACCAAAATAACTCTTATATCAGCATCTTTCTATTATCTATAATTTGCATGTACATGCAAGGCCATAAACATTTCTACCTTTACAATTCGCAGAAAACACTAAAAAAGCACTCAATAAAACTATTCCCCGAATCCATTCAATAATAAATTGTACATATCAATATAGGAAACAAACAATTTATTCCTCTGTTCGATGTTCTAATCTTCTCTTCATTGGTATGAACTCAGACATACTCGGGTTAGGCCATTCTACATGCAAATTAATATGCATCATTTATGCAGACACTGCTTTAAAGTCTATCCATAGTTAATGAATGAGCCCTAGGTTACAAACAAACATTGTCTGATTTTGCTGGGTGGGGAATGCAATTTTTGTTATAAATCATTGTATTCTGTGGTTTCTTTAACAGAAACTCATATGTTTGAGGGAAACTCAGCATTTAAATCTCATTACAATCTTTATGTAACTTTCATTAAATGTAAACGGTAAAGAAGTTGACTTCTTCAAGTATTCTTCATGGAGGCCTTTATTTGTTCCATTTGTGTTAAATGTTTATCTTAATTACAGTTCAAGATTGAAGAGAGTGATAAAATTGAGTCTAGTAAACTATGCTATTTTGTAAGAATGTTTTATCCCTGTCATGTACACATCTTTCTCATGAGAGAGTTGGCAAAAAATCAAAAGTTTTATCAACTGTACAAATAATATTACTCAGCAAGAGATATTCATAGATGAATCAATTCTAAAATTTAAGGTTTTATTTTAAGGCAGCCATAAGAATTTCTTTAAATACTGTTGTAATAAAGCCTGTGTTTGTGAAACACGAATGCCCCCGGTGGTATCTTTGTTAGTATAAATTTCATTTTCTGTTAAGTATGTGAAAGGTCAAGGTCAACAATTTTGGTATCAATGGAAAGGTCTTGTCACCTTGTCACAAGGAACACACATGTGAAATATGAAAGCCCTATCACTTACCATTCAAAAGTTATGCCAATGTTAAAGTTTTTGAAAAGTAGGTCAAAGGTCAAGGTAATGAGGTAAAAAATTTTGGTATCAATGGAAAGGTCTTGTCACAAGGAATACACATGTGAAATATGAAAGCTCTATCACCTTCCATTGAAAAGTTATGCCCAATGTTAAAGTTTTTCGGACAAACAGACAGACAAACAGACGGACAGGCCAAAAACTATATGCCCCCGAATCTGTGATTCCAGTTGACCTTGACTTTAAGCCTTTAGAATCAACTTCCAAGAGCTTGTGATGCTTTTTAGCAAGTTTGAAGATTCTAGAGCTAAAGGATTTGCCTACAACTTGTACTGAAAAGTTTAACTTAGGATGATTCTATAGCCATGACATTTGACCTCTGACCTTGAAAACTAATACTTAAAGTTTGAAGTTCCTAAGTTTAAAAATGTTCTCTTCATCCTGCCCTGTCCTAAGGATATGGTGATGAATCAACATTCAGATGGACAGTGTCATATGTCTGATATTCATTATTGGATATGAAAATTGAAAATAATCTATCTCAATCTGAGCCAGAATAAACGACAGCTCAAACTTTATACGAGGATAGACTGACCTTCCATATTTGGTATCGCCGACAAGGAGTTCCGGAGCTCTGTACCATCTTGTAGCTACATAATCTGTGTAGGTTTCACCTGGTTGTGCCAAAGTCCTTGCAAATCCAAAATCACACAATTTCACTATCCCTGTTTTGCTGACAAGAATATTTTCTGGTTTGATGTCTCTATGTATAATCTGAAAGCAAGAAATTGAATGTAAATGCACATTCTTTATTGAATAGTTTATGGAAGTTACCAATCAGAGAACACACACATATGCATGAATTCAATGTTCTGGGATGTTTGAATGTCTTTCTCAATATTCTCATATGTGTGTTGTCATTTGAATTCAATGTTCTGGGATGTTTGAATGTCTTTCTCAATAGTCTCCTATGTGTGTTGTCATTTGAATTCAATGTTCTGGGATGTTTGAATGTCTTTCTCAATAGGCTAATATGTGCATTGTCTTTTGAATTCAATGTTCTGGGATGTTGAATGTAATAGTCTCATACATGTGTTGTCATTTGAATTCAATGTTTTGAGTTGTTTGAATGTCTTTCTTAATAGTCTCCTATGTGTGCTGTCATTTGAATTCAATATTCTGGGATGTTTGAATGTCTTTCTCAATAATCTCATATGTGTGTTGTCATTTGAATTCAATGTTCTGGGATGTTTGAATGTCTTTCTCAATAGTCTCCTATGTGTGTTGTCATTTGAATTCAATGTTCTGGGATGTTTGAATGTAATAGTCTCATACATGTGTTGTCATTTGAATTCAATATTCTGGGATGTTTGAATGTCTTTCTCAATAGGCTCATATGTGTGTTGTCATTTGAATTCAATGTTCTAGGATGTTTGAATGTCTTTCTCAATAGTCTCCTATGTGTGTTGTCATTTGAACTCAATGTTCTGGGATGTTTGAATGTCTTTCTCAATAGGCTCATATGTGTGTTGTCATTTGAATTCAATGTTCTGGGATGTTTGAATGCCTTTCTCAATAGTCTCCTATGTGTGTTGTCATTTGAACTCAATGTTCTGGGATGTTTGAATGTCTTTCTCAATAGGCTCATATGTGTGTTGTCATTTGAATTCAATGTTCTGGGATGTTTGAATGTCTTTCTCAATAGTCTCCTATGTTTTTTTGTCATTTGAATGCAATGTTCTGGGATATTTGAATTTCTTTCTCAATAGTCTCATACATGTGTTTTCATTTGAATTCAATGTTCTGGGATGTTTGAATTTCTTTCTCAATAGTCTCATACATGTGTTGTCATTTGAATTCAATGTTCTGGGATGTTTGAATGTCTTTCTCAATAGTCTCCTATGTGTGTTGTCATTTGAATTCAATGTTCTGGGATGTTTGAATGTCTTTCTCAATAGTCTCCTATGTGTGTTGTCATTTGAACTCAATGTTCTGGGATGTTTGAATGTCTTTCTCAATAGGCTCATATGTGTGTTGTCATTTGAATTCAATGTTCTGGGATGTTTGAATGTCTTTCTCAATAGTCTCCTATGTTTTTTTGTCATTTGAATGCAATGTTCTGGGATATTTGAATTTCTTTCTCAATAGTCTCATACATGTGTTTTCATTTGAATTCAATGTTCTGGGATGTTTGAATTTCTTTCTCAATAGTCTCATACATGTGTTGTCATTTGAATTCAATGTTCTGGGATGTTTGAATGTCTTTCTCAATAGTCTCCTATGTGTGTTGTCATTTGAATTCAATGTTCTGGGATGTTTGAATGTCTTTCTCAATAGTCTCCTATGTGTGTTGTCATTTGAACTCAATGTTCCGGGATGTCAGAATGTCTTTCTCAATAGTCTCCTATGTGTGTTGTCATTTGAATTCAATGTTCTGGGATGTTTGAATGTCTTTCTCAATAGTCTCCTATGTGTTTCGTCATTTGAATTCAATGTTCTAGGATGTTTGAATGTCTTTCTCAATAGTCTCATACATGTGTTGTCATTTGAATTCAATGTTCTGGGATGTTTGAATGTCTTTCTCAATAGGCTCATACATGTGTTGTCATTTGAATTCAATGTTCTGGGATGTTTGAATGTCTTTCTCAATAGTCTCCTATGTGTGTTGTCATTTGAATTCTATGTTCTAGGATGTTTGAATGTCTTTCTCGTTAGTCTCCTATTTGTATTGTCATTTGAATTCAATGCTCTAGGATGTCTGAATGTCTTTCTCGATAGTCTCCTATTTGTATTGTCATTTGAATCAATGTTCTGGGATGTTTGAATGTCTTTCTCAATAGTCTCCTATGTGTGTTGTCATTTGAATTCAATGTTCTGTGATGTTTGCATGTCTTCATTTGAATCCAATGTTCTTGGGCATTTGCATGTCTTTTTAAGAGTCACATATGAGTGTAGTCAATTGAATTTCTTTCTTAATCATGGTTTCATATTTGTTGATCTCTTGTACGTTTTGATGTTTGAATAAAGTATTTTTATCTGCATATCTGCATGTGTTGAAAGTTGTATTCAGTGGGGTTTTTTTTCTGTTGACTTGCTGTGTGTTGCATACCCGTAACAAGACACAAATAAGACACTTATTCTCTATTTGTAGTCAAGGTTTGGCTCTGACAAGTGTTTTTTTTTTCTGTTGTTCATTTGCTTCTTTTGTGCTTGTTGACATTTGCATTCAGTGTCTGTGTATATGAATGTCTGTTATCTTCATAGTGCTGAGATTTGCACGAGGGTATTTTTTTTTAGGTTCTTGTTGGATGTTTGCATTTCATGCTCTGTGTTCCCTTATGTGTGATGGCAAAAAAATTTATGATCAATGTTTGCTATGATCACTGGTCTTTGATGTATGCTTTAATGCAATTGCACTCAGTGTTTTTGGGGTGCTTTTGTGACTTGCTCATTGCGTTTAATTCTGATTTTATAGTTGCACGTCATCATCTTTTTTGAACATGTATGAAAGTTACAGAACACATAATAATTCATTCTAACATGCAATACTGTTTTTGTTTGAACTTCACCTAAGGCTACTTACATTATGTAGATGACAAAATTCGATTCCTTTCAACACCTGCCATAATATCCGTCTGACTGTGTTTTCGTCTAGTCCGTTGGGACATTTTTCAAGTTCATCAAGCACTGTATGATCAACAAACTCAAATACCAAGTATAATCTCTTCTTTCGTCGAAATACTTCTATCAAGTTGACTAAATGATCGTGTCTCAGTTGCTGAAACAAAGAGAAAAGATACAATAGCAAAGATGACTGATTCTCCAGCATGCATTATCTTATGATGAGAAAATGATTGCATCATCGACCACCCATCTTTGATTAAAAGAAGTACATGTAATACATAAATAACAGAATTATGTCACTAAGAATATGAAAAAAAATGTAAATATTAGCTGTCATATTTTCAAGTGAGAGGATTTATTGACTAAATATTTTTCATAAGATGCTTATGTATTGAGTTCAAAAATGAGTTGTTTCAAGAAGGAGTCGCTGACTCGCTTGGATATTCGGAACAAGTCCTTTTCTTGGCGCAGTAGGCGTATACTTAACCAAAATGTCAAACTTGCACGTTTTGTGCCTAAAGTTCCCTATGATATTTTTATTGCTGATATAGATAATGGGGAATGCAACTTGGTTATCAGGATAACATTGATAATACATCTATGGAAGAACGTTCAACTTCAAATTATATCAGATCAAGACGTGCGTGCTACTTTACAATAATGAAGAACAATCAACAAGGCACCATGATAAGGCCAATAGAATCTCATTCATTGACAGACTTTATTACATTGTAATTATACATTCCACTTATGAATAATGAATGTTTTCATGTCGTTGTTTACACGGGGGTATTGTTTATTACTTTAGGTTGCACTATTACCAATCGTCTGTTGATTTGGAAGATTTTCCGTCCATTTTCTTTATTCTGTTATAGAAGAAACAGGCGGATTGCAGAAGTAAATCTTTTCAACATCATTCCAAACTATGTAGGATGGTAGGTCAATAGTCATTACTCTAAGGGGAAAAGAACATTGTCCTTTTTATGGCCCCTTGACTTGCCATTTAGTCAACAACATCAGGTCACAACGTTAAAAGTAAGGACACCGAAAAATCTGGTTAGTAGAAAAATAGTAGAATTTATTATAGCAAATATGAAATAAATAAAACAAAGTCCCAACTCGTCAAGTTTATGGTTTACAATTTAATTTAAAATAACAGGTCGAAGTGCAAAGTCAAGGTCAAATTTTATGGTTTTAAATCAACTATTCAGTAATGGAGAATCTAAATGTGGCTCCTTGTGGTTCAAACGATTCAGTGTCAATTTGAATAATTGAAAAGTAAAATTGTAAGTCAAAGTCCTTGTAAAAAGCCATGGAATAATATAAAAGTTCTCAAGATTGGCAATCCATTAGTGGAGAACAAAGTTTCCCTAACAGTTTCTTTGTAGTTTTGTCTGATGTCATTTATGTGTCACTTTCTTGTGGGTTTGTTTCGCTGGGTGCACATTTCGCAATCCGACCAAAAAATGCCCGAGACTTGGATTCACACCTTCAATGAAAATCATTTCATTCTGAACCAATCATATTCAAATTGGGTGGTCCCTAAATTGGATAATTTCTCTCAAATATCAATAATTTCGAATTCAATAATGATCATCAAAATTTCATATAAAAATCAAACTTTCAATGATGATAATCAAAATTCAATAATCATCAATATTTTCAATGATGGCGATCAGATCATAATGTTAAAAGTGAAAGAGGAATCAAGGGTGCTAAATTATATATCCCCTGCAAGGCAAGCAGTTCTACTAATCTGGTTTTGTGGACCGTCAGCTGTAATTTCAGTAAAACTTTGACAGATTTTTTATGCTTTTCATGAATTTCTGCAGAACAATCATTCAAATGTCCTTCTAATATTCCCTGTTTCAAGTGAGCAATTATTGCGACCTTTAGAGCATATGGTAATGTGGGAGGGTTGTGAACACATAATCCGTATAACGACATGACTGCATTTAAGTCGGCTCCAAGAAATTTATATCTTTGGTTACAGAAGTAGAACGCAGTTTTCAAAAGAACGGTTATGATAAAATTATTTTTGCACTTAATCAATTACCGTATGTGAATGCATATAAACTGTATGACATTACTCGTTAAAAATAAATTTTAGCTAACAAGTTTAGTTCATACACATAAATCATAGATAATAAAATCATGTGTGGTTCATTGGTTTGAATTTTGAATTATATTTCTTTACACTTCGACACATGTTTAATTGTACCATGCAAACAAATTACACAAGGTACATTATAATTATCCTGGAGCTACATGCAATTTAAATGCATCAAACACGCCTAGATAGTTTTGAAAAGGGCAGGATCGCATACACTTCAAATTTACAATGCTAAATATTTTTAAATATAAAATTTAGAGTTTTAAATTGCAGGGCAAACTTCTATTAAAATGCCCCACCTGAGACATTGTCAACCTTTGAGTTGTGAACTATTTCCCTGAGCACACATAATGGGATTATCGATTTATATCAATAAATTAAATATGTGATAGACCAAAGACGCATGCCGCTAAGCCAATGTACGCCATTCAGAAATCTAATGATGAAAACGTGTTCGAGGTACATACAGATTAATGTGGATGACTATATTCCATTGTTATATCTATGTCAGTCAGTGGTTGTTGTATGCTTTATAAATCGATCGTAAAAATCCCAATCAAGCCATCTTTAATTTTAAGAAACGATCCATTATAGTTGGAGATACAGTAAAAAGACATGAGCTGAAAATAGTCTTTAAAAAAGCCAGGCCGTTGCAACCAAATGAATGAAACCGGAATGAGAATATTTTTATTTATACAACGAAGAAGGAAATTGTTTTTAAAGAAGCCCGTTGTTAATTCAAGCCAATCCAACCGTAAGTCAGCACAGCTTAGTCTCCCAGGTTTGCTTACTATCAACCCCCCCCCCCCTTTCCTAATTCTCCAGCAACCCGAGACACAACAAATTTTGGTCTTGCATACCTATTTGGCCGATACATAGCTGGCCTCAAACCTCAAATACTTCAAATTGTGTCATTAATTTCATACATTCAGGAAAAAAATATAGTTACTTAGAACATCAAGGGCGGAAATGACAGAAACTCCATAAAGACTTGGCTAGATATGCTCTAAATGCTTTCAAGTATAGTTTCTTACAAAGGACTAAAGCCCCTGTCACACCTTCACGTTCTGACATGGCGTTCGCACTACGACCGCCAAAATTGTACGAAACGTGGTGTGAACGTAGTAAGGACGCGGGGAACGTAGTAAGAACTCGCTGATACGTAATGAGGTCGTAGTAAGGACGCCGACGAACGTGCCCGTACGCCCAGCCACCACGACCGTTTTGAACTGTTCAAAACAGTCGTAGTGAGGACGCGGTGATGACAGAACGTGTTAAGGACTACTTGCGAACGTATTGAGAACTCCATGGACGTCTTAGAAACGTGTCGCGAGCGTAGTAGGGTCGTAGTACGGACGGCTTAATCTTTTAAATATAATCATATGGAGATCGTCACGTCTCTGTCGTCCTTACCACGTTCTTGGTTTTAGAGGTCGAAAAAATCAAAATAGACCTCATACAAACAATTTATCCTTTGAACGTGTCATGATCGTAGCATGAACGCAGTAAGGACTTCGAGAACGTAGAAAGCACGCCGCACAATCGTAACACAGACGCCTTCGTCGTAGTGTGAACTTGGGGCCGATCGTAGTGCGAACTTGACTAAACGTATTAAAGACGGGAAGGACGCGCTACTAACGTGTTACGGACGCTAAAGGTCGTGTTGCAGACGCATTGGAGTCGTCAATTATTGTTTCGGAGAGCCCTTCCGGGTAAAAAATGCCACGTTCTCACTACGTTCATGAAAAATTTCAAGGACTTCAAGGACGTAGTAAGAACTTCTCGCGAGAACGTGTAGGTGTGACAGGGGCTTAAGCAAATATGATTAGTACTTAGCGGTCGAGCACTTCATCTGCGCAGCGAACAACATGCTTCTCTATTCTATGATGCTGAAATAATGGTTTCTACAATTATATGATTCAACCCTCTAAAGTACAAACCTTAAGCATTCTGACTTCCCTGAGTGCAATCTTCTTGACCATTTTATCATCTTCACTTTCCAAGAACTTCTTGATGGCAACTAGTTGTCCCGTCTCTTTATGTCGACATCTGAGTACCATGCCGTAACTCCCCTCCCCCACCAAGCCCAAATTCTCGTACTTGTCCATGGTCCTCAGTAAGGGAGCTCCTTTCACTTGCAGTGTCTGAAAAGAGATAAACATTTCTGTCATTATCAAATATAAAATTTACATATAGTCCATGCATTGTGGACCAAAGCTTTCATTACCATGTATTACAAAATTTTCGCATGAGTTGTATAAATTGCGGATGGCGTTTCAAAGACAGCTAGCTTACAAATAGGTGGTGTGCATCAATTGTATAATAACGAATACTCAATACCATTTGTCAAAATTTCAATTTCGCTTTCAATGACTATACATATATAACACTTCCTTTCTGAATGATTCAATAGAGAAATTTCTAAAGATGTGATTTATAAAATTTCTGAAAGCTCGAGCTCTAGAATTCAAAAACTTCCTTAACGTTGTGTTGCTGTGGAAAAAATAACTGAGATGACTTTAAACTTTGTTTGAACTTGCATCCCATGAAACAGGCATACTTAACTTGAGCAAACACTGAAACGGAAGCGTGCCATAGACTTGATTACCTTTGTGCAATCAAAATGCCCATTAATGCACCCAGGGTGTCGACACAGCGAATAAAAACTTGCATAAAATAAATGATATGCCAATTGCAGTGGTAAACCAATCTATAATATGGTATGTATCAAAGAAACCAGCGGAAAAGTAAACATTACAAGTACCGAAGAAATTACATCATCAATTCAACTACATATATTATGTCCCCTTGATAAGCCATGCTAGACATAGTGAATAATTCCCAAAAGGTATTATTAAATATGAAATAATGACTACTGTTGTCTAGAAAGGACGCTATGACGACGAAGAGAAGTCTAAAGGTTACTGAAGAAGTAAAGAAGACAGAACGTTTTATGATAACGGACATCAATGTTAGGGAATGAGCCAGGATCAAACAAGTTAGGGACTGATCTACTATCAAGCATGCTGCATTTTGGTACAACGGACATCATGGATATGGGTAAAACTAAAGGTTTACACTGTACAAATCCGAATTTCAGTTGATCAAAGACATAGAGTAGCCTTGCATTCGGAACGTTTACTGTCACAAATTCATTACAGTCTGTCTGTCCATTCGTCACAAACAAAATTTCTGATGAAACAACCTTTGTATTGAGTCCAATACTTTCGATCTCGTGACTTCGACTATTCACTAACAGTTTAAGCTTGGGACACCCAAAAGCCTGATTTCATGACAAAGCGTGACGATTTTAATTTCACCATCACAAACTGAGTAGCAACATTCCATAATAATAAACAATACTAGAACTAGAAGGTAAGCGACAACGATGTGTTGCTGCTCAGAAGGGGTATGAAAGCTGATCAAGCCATGGATTTAAAATAGTATCTTTCAAATAGCAACGATTCAGAATAAATATTTTCAATAGGGACTGATCGCAACGTGAACGATGAAATAATACAGTAAAAGGCGACATATTGAACATTATTTCACAAAGAACAACTCTCATATTTCATTTCTATCAAAGCACACGACAGCTTTAGCATTCAAGACCAATCCCAGTTACCAATTACTAACAGACTTTCTATCCACACGAGCGCGAAGTAGGGGGTAAATGTGGGGGTCAGGTAACACTTAAATCAAACAAAACTCTCAAAAAAGACTTAAACAAATGGCAACAGGTTTCCATTGATCAAATATCTTATAAGTCAATAATTCGAACAATGCAAGGTACTTTTTGTTCAAACAATGTATAAGGATGCTCGATCCACTCTGCCATGAAATTGTCATTTTATACCCTTCTATTTCATCAAGGGTACCGAGTTTTTACTTTTTGGAGCGCTATAGAGCAAAATCTTAATTCAATCTACAATCAATATTACTAACTATGCCTCCCCCTCTTCCTACAAAAATATTCAAACTGCGTTTTTATCTTTACAGCACTTTAACATACATCATTAACATGTATTTGTTAAGTTACATAAATGAAATACTCACAACAAATTAGAATCCATGCAAAATTTTCTTACAGTTCTATATGCAACATGTACTTGCAACGACACCTACACTATACATTCAATTAGTAAGACATCGCTTAACACATATCTGCGTAAGAAGCCTAAATCCGCAATCAAAGTTTCAAAATGCATTAATATCTCACATTATGGATCGCACAACAAGTCATGACAAAATCGAAACACTTTTTTCACTATCACTTTCGTCACTTTGTCATTTTATTGAGAAAAAAAAAATCTAAATATTCTAAAATTTAAAAAAAAATTCAGAATATACTCAAAAGGAAACGTTTCAAATAACACGTCTATAACATATATAAATGAACGACAGCAGTGTCCTGAGCTTGGATCAATACACGCCGTATTCTATTCAATTGGTTACACTTTAATTCTTTCTTTTATTCTATAACAAAACGAATGTAAGAACCTGGATGAAGTCCAGCCGATGTACTGTGACTGTTGCATATAAATTTCAGTTACGAATATACAAAGCATATTATGCTACTAATCCCCTTTTAAATCAGTTTAAAACAGATGAAGTTCAAAAACATAATTGACCAATGGCAAGTATAAAATTCTAAAGCGGTTGAAAGGAATCATAACGGTGTAGGGTGATTGTTCCACTTGACATTCTTTTGTACATATGCATTATATATGTACGTCGTGCATTGTGCATATATTTTTATACATTTACGACTGCCAGTACAGGAATATTTAACTAAAAGCCATGTCAACTTTGAAAACATTTACATTACAATAAATTCGTTCTACATACAAAGATATAAAGATTAAGATTTACGCCACTTATCGTATTATCATACATTGAAATATATGCTCTTTCGACGAATCGTAATATTTAGTGCACCATAGGCGCATTTTAACACACAATGTATCATCAGTGATGTTAGAGGCCGAAAAATAGGAATTCCAAACATGACCTAAAATGTGTACCAAAGTTTATTAGTATTTCCAAACTGATTTTAAGACAATTTTATCTTCAGAAAACCTTGTTTCGTTTCTTATGAATAATGGAAACAGAAAATCAGAAACCTGCACGATGATAATCTTGACCTAATTTTTTCACATCAGCCTTTCATACTAATTACGTCCTCCTTGGAACATTTGGCAGAACTCGGAATCCTCTTTGCAGGTCAAGGTCATTGTGGGGAAGTTTGACGGAAAATGTAGTTCAAGGTCATTGTAGCGCTTCTTCAATATCGGTAAGCTTACCAAGTTATTGGATGACCATGAACTATATGTACCTCAACCTGGAATCTTCACAGTTCATTTATATACTAGTAAAAAGAATCTATATTCCTTGACAGAGAAAAGTTTCATATTGTGCTACCTCCGTTTTAGTTAGTCGAATAACAAAAATCAGGACTTAACTATGACATTATACAGCCAAACAATAAAAGCAATAGACTAAATTATCCAGTCTCTCCGCTGCTGCAGCGGAGAGACTGGATAATTTAGTCTATAAAAGCAAATATTTCGACGTGCATGCAGTTAAAGTTAGGACAATGCTGCATTTTTTTCAAACAAGTATTCCGAGTACTTACAACACTTGTTGCTTGAGTTGTTGCCTGCAATCGTTAATTTTAATAATTACTTTTTGAAACAAAATGTGTTTGGGAAAAAAATATGCCCTCTTTGGGTCTATGTGAAAGGTCAAGGTCATTGGGTCAAATATCATTGTATTCAATTAAAGTTCTTGTCACAGTAAATGTGCATAAGAAACATGAACCCCTATCTTAAAAGATGAAAGACTTTTGAGAGATATTCTGTACAAGTTTATTTTCCAGAAAGTAAGCCGAACTCACAGGTCAAGGTCACTAGATCAGAGACCAAGGTCACAAATGAAAAGTCTTTTCACATATAATGTATATGTAAAACATCCTGTCTTAAAAGGTGACAGAGTTATTGTCTAGTTCAAGTGCGTTTTCCTTGTCAAACACCAATGTCAATAGATGAAATTCAGAAATGTGAGCTTTATCTGGTGTTTAACAAAAAAAATAAATACAGCTATGGTCAAAGTTTTTGGTTAAACTATATTTATTCACTTACATGCAATGCTAAAAGTGTTCATCAAGAAAAGTCAAGGGTCTATCTAATTCTCTTTTTTTTGGGGGGGTATAGGGGCTCATCGCAAGATTTTTGTTATTACCATGAAATCATATTGCAATCAAAATTCCATCCCCCACCCCTTCCCTATCTCCATTTTATCAGCTACAACAATTTTCAACGAATTCTAAGTATACTACACGGGGAATCTGTGGGAAATCGTTGTAGCTGATTAAATGGAAAGAAAGATAGGGGGACTGGATTTTTTAATGCAATATGGTATCATGGAAATTTTTTTTAAATCCGGCAACGAGCCCCTGCGTTTTTTTGGTACAACAGACATAACATCGAGTCTCATTTCAGTGATTCCATCTTATTCATTCACTCACTCTGAGATGCAAGATATTAACAACATGGACAAGGAATATCATCTACTCCTATACAACTGATGCTAATGGATCTATTACTCACAGCTATTCACCTTATACTACAAACTATCTTATAAATAAGCTCTCAATCAACAGATCCTTAAGCTTAAAAAATATCAACTTTTAAAATTAAAGATGCCTCAAAATATATACTATGATCTTATCCACACTGTTCAAGTAATCTTTTATACTGGTACAACTGAATGATCTGATCAACTCTCACTCTACTGACGCTTTAGAGTAAAAATATAATTTAGAGAAAAAAAAAATATTCAGAATACATTTCGCACTATTTTACAAAATTATCTAGTTCTAATACATTGTAGTTTATGAGAACGTACAAGACAGCAGAGTATTTGTCTTAGTGAGTTCTTGATACTGGTAATCTGATAATTACCTATCCAAAGTAAAGTAGGGATTAGAGTCAGAGGTGACTAAACAAGGTCATATGATTACTTTGAAAGGTTGGATTTTACTTTAATATACATGTAAGGTGGACTATAATTCATAGGAAATTATCACAGTCGTGGAAACTTTAGGTCAATGTCATCATTTTGTAACTTCTTTTTTGTGTCCATAATATGCAAGTGCAATATCCTAGTGTGATATTTGTACATATGTACTTGATCTCAGAGTCTGACTGACCTAAATAGGAACATTAAATGAAATGTCTCAGACTTTTTGTGGAGTTCCTTTCCTTAGTATAGAACATAATAATAATACAAGGTACATATAGTAGTAATTCAAATATGTCAAATGACTTAGATTCTCTCATAGAAAATGGTTATAAAGGTGGAATTCTCTCATCAAAGGAAACAGCCAGAAGAATCCCTGTGTAAAGTATATTATTCAACAGTAAAATGCTTTCTAACTTTCTAATTTATTTGATATTTCAGTGATTTGATTGATGAACTTCCTGTCAAAATTAAGAATTTCTATGAGAGAAAAGTAAAAAATATGAGAGGTTCTCTCAATTTTGCAGCCCAAAATTATCCCTGTTTACACAATGAAAATGTACATTCATTTCAAAAACTGGGACCTTGCAATAAATTGCATTTAATAACAGTGTGGCATGTCTACTACATTCATTCTGTCTAATAGTAATATACAAGCGTGGAGAAATAGGTATAAAAGCTTATGTCCTCAATGACTTGACATCACAAATGATGTGACATGTAATGGTCTAAAGTTTTTTAACTATTGACCACCCGGTCCAATATTGATGTAAACAAATAACCTAATTTGACTGCTCAGTCCAATATTTGAGTTTTTAGGCATTTTTACTATACAGATTTTATATAATCATGATAATAGAGATACTTCTAAACATAAGGGTAAAGCAAAGGACATTTTTGTTCTATTGAATACATAATCAAACAAGAATAATTATTGTTGCCTATTATCATACCATCCTCTGCCAAGTTTCAATGAATTTGAGAATTATTAGTTTTTGATTAATACACTGTAACCAGGTGAACTACATTAATAAACTACTAGTATCATGCTACAGATGTTTCTAAAACCACTTGACAATGACACTGGAGTCATCTTATATGTCATTTTATGTTTGACAGGTACAGTGTACCTATGTATACATCCGAGAAAGCAAATTAACAATTTGCTTTATTCTCTTTTATTATTAATTTTCAATGTAACATAACATGAGTTATTTAGTCCAGATCCCACAACCATTGTATTGTTACTGTTAGTTCAGATAAACTTCAGGATAATAACACTTACTTTCGACATTTTCCTAAGTCACCGATACTGGTTCGCTTGCAAATGCTATGTAAATCAATGAAAATGACTGTTTTGAAGAAAACAAAATACTGATGAAAAGTAAACACCATCTTCCCACATAACTCAAAAGATCATGATGAATGAAAATGAAAGAAAACACAAAACATATGAAATGTCAAATTGAAATGAGAAATCATGAATTGATAGTGCAAATGTTTGCTCAATTTTGCTTGTGTACAGATTCTTTGATAAATTTTTAAATCATCTCCTATAAAGTACATAGTACTTACCGATTAAACTTTATCTTTCCAGTCACATATCAAAATAGTATATCATAGCAGCTGTAACTTCTAAAAGGATCACCTGTGTCCAATGCAAACAGTTTGATCGTCTGCTGTTTGGGAAGAGATTTTAGAGTTGTTAAATTACGATTAGTATGTTTGTCCTTCACTTAAATCGACATTTTGAATCACAACAGTACTTATTCTGAGCCGCATATGTTTACATTAATCCGACTTATCGATAAATAGTGTTATCAATTGCTGTTGAACACGGACATGGCAATAAATTTATATTCAACTTCAGTCTCTTTGCTCATAAAACTGCATATCCTTACGCCTATTTCATTCTAATACTCCTATATTCAATAATGCGCTTATCTAGAATCATTGTCATTTCTCAATGCACCCGTTTTAACATGATCGATATTGAAAAGAATTAATTAAACCTATGTTCAGTCAAGCAGACAAGCACATGTACTAGTATCTACGGACAACAAATGGCCGACAATACACCGCTGTTCCAACAATTGAACATTGGAGCGTAACAAATTTTCCATTGTTCTTTCAACGACAAAAGATGTCAAATCATTAACTTTTTTGACAAGTCGGTCAATGAAAATAATAATGATACTTCCAAATCAAATGTGCTTTTCATAATTATTTCTTAGAATAAAGTTTAAGCGCGTCTACCTACAAAATTTGGGTGTTCATATGTAAAATTCGAAGCGAACACGGTTTACCGCGGAAAATACGAATCGGAAACTTTTTTCTGTTTTATCCGCCAGTCGAAGTTTACGGGATTATACTTTTTACAGTCATGTATTTTAAGTATTTTAATTTAAAATCAATATTTAAAATTACACTATATGTTTGTAGTGATATGTAAAGTGTAATCTAAAAATAAAACAAATCAGATCTAAAAGTCGCACAATCAAACAAAACTTTTAAACAAAAAAGGAAATAAAACCCAATGTTTTACTACTAGTATGGGGAAATTACCTTTTTGGGCCCGAAGCTCTTTGACACAAAAAAGCAATTCATAAACAACTTTTGTGGATAGAACATTATCCCCTCTCCAAATCTTTCCTAAAGGGGGGAGGGGGGGGGGGGTTGCACAAAATGTTTTGCATACATTCTAGGTTTATGAAGAAATGACAAGGACACAATTTGTACTAACTGTGACCTTGATCTTGTAGATATGACCTGGATTTAATAAAGGCAATGCAAACATAGCATCCTCTCGCAATTGCATGTACTTTCCTACCAGCAAAACGATTTACAAAAAACCATAGCGACCTTGACCTTTGTTCCTTGACCTTACCTTACCTGTTACCTAGTTGAGAGATCTTTCATCTAGTCTGTTGACTCTCCAGATCCGTTCCTGTATTTCTGCTTAATCTTTGATGTTCAGAATGGGGGGTTAGGCATGTTGGCTCAAATTTGAGTGGCTGTCCTTTCCAGTGGTTGTTAAGCTTGCTTTTGAACGAGTTTAGTGTATTGGCTGTCACAACGTTGTCTGGTAAGCTGTTCCATACATTGATGACTCTATTTGTAAAACAGTTTTTCCGCACATCTAGTCTGCAGTGGCTTTTGACAAGTTTTTGACTGTTCCCTCTTGTTCTGTTTTCCTGGCTCTTTACGAAAAGTGGTTTACTCATTTCATCTAGATTGTTAATGTATTTGTAGACTTGTATGACGTCTGCCCTTATTCTTCTATATTCTAATGATGGAAGACCTAGGTTGAGCAGTCTCTCCGAATAACTCAGATGTTGAATTCCATAGATCATGACCTTGGGAATCATAGGCTTCATTCTCTCACCAAGATGAACATCTATAGAAGGTCTTGTAATTGTATGATTATTATACTTTGTTTTCTATGCTATTCACTGGGATTTTAAGCCGGAGTCCAATGTAACCTTGACCTTGAAAATTTATAATAGAGTTCATACTCTTCCCAAGGAGAACATTTGTATAAGGTTTGGTGATCCTATGATAATTTGTCTTCTATGCTGTTCACAAGGATTTTAAGCCTAAGTCAACTGTGACCTTGACTCTTGAAAATCAATAGGGTTCATCCTCTCCTCATGGGGAACATTTCTGGAAGGTTTGGTGTTTTTGCAATAATTGGTTTGTCTTCTATGCTGTTCACACAAATCCAGACACACACACAAACACACAGACAGACAGAAGTGATGCTATATCCCCTCCGCAACAGAGATGCAAGAGGATAATTAAGGTCATAGCATATCCTTAGGCCATGGACAACACTTTTGTGAAATACATGTATGATTCAAATCCAAGACAGAATTTGAAATAGATTTCTTTTTGTATTGTGATATTGATCTTGCAGATACATGTATAACCATGTTTAATTCATAAATACATAGGTGTATGACACATTATACTTACAAATGTAATGTGTCCACAAAACATCACAGATTCAGAAAATCTCGATGAAAATATATACATATGTTGGTGTTTAAAATGTTCTGATTGATGTGCAACATATCAATATTCAGAGAGTACAAGACACCTGTAGTGAAAGGTAATGTCACATCCTTAGGTCCTTATCAAGTAACTCTGTGAAATATTTTTTTCAGTACCATGCATGGGTACAGGAGTTATGACCTGCATAGATCTGTCTTGTGACCTTGACATTGCAGACATGACCTTCATTCAAGGCTATAACACATCATTATGTACATGTCATCAATTTTGTGGAAATGACAGTCCATGATACAACTAGAATTTGCCTTTCTCCCATGGAGATAAACAATGGCTATGTAGGTGTAATAGAACTTCTTTATATTACCGCTAGACTTGCATTTTAGACACTCCAAGACCCGACATCACTACTTTTGCCGTCATTTCTAATTGTGACGTCATAAATCTGCTACGACATCACAGTTAAAAGTTACGTCAAATCTTGAGATGTCAGGTCTTAAGATGTGTAAAATACAAGTCAGTTGCGGTAATGTGAAAATCGTCTATTCTAATTCTAGTACATGTACATTGTACCGTACCAGTATGATCTACAGACGAGTACAGTGGTAACATAAAAATTCAATACAAATTTGAATTGTAGGTGAATCACGACCAAACAAATTCTACGGCTGGTATACAGAGAAAATCTCATGTCATTTGTTCTTTATTTACCATATTTGAATTACGTCACAACGCTTTTATGACAGATACCGTCACAGACTGAGCAAAAGCCCAATAACGAAAAGACGAATTATCAGGATTGTGATGAACAGTTGTAACTGAAGGTAATGACAGAAATTAAAACACAAAATATTTTTTTCCATTTTTAGTTCTCTTTATTATTTTGCTTTTGCTAAGAACCAAAATCTTGCACATGTCATAACAAAAAGAATCTACAGAATCTGTAAAATGACATTTTATATATTTTGTATAAATAAATAAAACTTTTGACCTCAGTGTTTACAAAAAAAAATCACAGACTTTCTTCACAATGGATTTGTGGACAAAATGCTTATAGCTGACATCAAAGATACAAATTCACTGTTCCAGTGAAGATTATAAGACTTATATGTATGTTCACAAACAATGAAGATTATAAAGACTTGTGTTCACAAACAAAATATAACATTGCACATTCACCTACAATAGCACAAATCATACAAAAGCTCTCACAATTTATGCAAGTACACAACATTGATTTAACAAAGAGATGAGTACATGTACATGTATAACATTTTAGATGGCCAGAAAATTAAAATGCAGATTTGTTTTACAAACCGTTTTCAAGTGTGTATACATATAACATCAATTTAATGTTCCTACATGCGAGTAAAAAAAAATAATATGGCATATTTTGTGATAGTGGTCCCCTGTTAAAAGCTGAAAATGGATGTAAACGAAACCAGATAATGAAAGGATTTAAGGTAATATACAGGGGGAAAGTGATAATACATTAATTATTCTATATTTGCCTCACCCGTCCCTTTTTTCATCAAAAATCTGATAGACATTTCATGAATTTGATGGGGCCTTACAAAATTGGGCTTCAGCGAAAAATTGTGTAGTAAATCCTATAAACATGCGTTACATTACATGCATGCAAAGTTGACAAATCAATAAATACTGATTTTGTTACAAAAAGATGCAAACTTCCGCAAGTTCAAGAGAGAAATTTGCTATCTTGTACAAGCAATCATGATATACATGTAACAAAATCGACGTATAAAAAATTTGTCACCTTTGAACTCTAATGGTCTTTGATATGTATTGACTTAATTTATGAATGTAACTTTTATAATTTCAAAAGTAAAATGAGTCAATAACTCTCTTGGGTAACAAAGCAAAAATTTGAAACAAACAAGACTAACTTACAGTATATTGAAACATTTAAAGAACATTCTTACAACTCCTCATTTAAGCTTTTCCAAAATTTTAGGAAAACTTTAATGGGCAGATAACTCTTATATTTGAATTTATGTAGAAGGAAATCCATCTCTACAATTACAAGGTTTCTGCACAATTGCAATGCTTTTGTGACTGAATAATGAAACTGATAATATCAAATATAATAGAATTTGTCAAAAAATTACTCTGTCATTCAACATAAAGTAGTTTTCAATCAATACTGACATGATAGTTTATAAAAATTTTACGTAAACTGTTTAAATTGAAGAAAAAAAATACTAATAGCTATGCCTCCACCTTGAATACCATCAATTCATATTTTGAAACTTTAGTAGATGTATTTTCTATCATATGAGCCTAATTACTACAACCACAATGCTTTATACATTATTTCAGATCACAAAATTCAAGCTATCCTGCTTGTAAGTGGATATTGCAACTACAAAAGATCACATGTATTTGTGTGTTAAACAAAATGAAAAATGTACACTTTTTCAACGAAGAAATTGTGGGAGTCTAAATGGTCTGCCAGGAATCTAAAAGTAGGTTTGGTCAATTCTTAGAAAAAAATAGAAACTCCATAATAACTATGTTATTTACCGTTGGAACTTCAAAATATTGCAACAAAGTTGTAGGCGTAAAATCTGCTACTGAGTTGTTGAAATTTGCTGTTGCACTAACTTGCTTACTATGCAAAAGACTGGATTATAAATTCATAAAAGTATATATAAAATTGATATTCTTAAATCTCATAGACAAATCTCCAAAGGATTTTCTATGCCCATTAATTTTGCAATACGAGCAAAGAGAAATATGTCACAGCACTTCTGTTCCAATTTCTAATTACATGTACTTCGAATTCAAAGCACTATTCTGTAAACATCTGCAAACTCTATTGAAGCTGGCCTCAGATACAAGGGCTACATTTTGTGAAAAATCCTGGACTGGCATAAGGAAAAAAAATCCTGCATCACCCCCTGATCTGATTTCTTACTACTTATTAAGTCAAATTAATATCTGTAGCCAGCTTTAAGCCTTCATAGAGATGGTTGCAAAATCAAAGGGCCGTATGCGATATGCTGACAGACATGAAGGTAATGCATCGCCAAATCATCCATGTGGATAATGGTGAACAAGTCCCCTCTGGCAAGTTGGTACCAAAATAAATAACAAACAATTTTATCACACATGCACTATTATAAGATAGGTTTATCTATCACACAGACTCCGGCGTAGCTTCGTCCCGTCATCATACTGGAGGGTAATAACGTCCATACGTTTGACTTTGGATCATAGCACTCTACCGACCCCAGATTAGAAGAGCCATCGTCACCACCCACTACGTACAGATATCCTCCATTTGTTACCACCCCTGAAAGGAAACGTTAAGCAGATGATGACATACTTGTATGGATTCTTTAAAATGAATGTTGAATTTTTTACAACAGTGACATTCTACAGAACAAATCTCGACATATTATTTTTTCAAAACTTTAATACACGTGCATGCACTAAATACAGATTGTTTCCATTCATTTACATGTATGTTTCTTTTACTGAGAGACAAACAGACAGATTTATCAGGGTGGCCACAGATTTTGATAAATCACTGGTGTAAAGCAGATGCACGTACCATCGGGTACCTACATCCCGTCATGGCAACAGGCGGTACCGATTCGTATGTTTATACCATTCAATATCAATGGATAAAAGTTCATTTTGGATTTGTAAAATCAACGTGAAGATAATGTTAAGATCAAGAAATGGTAATATGCATATGATCATAAAAATCGAGTTGGAACACTAAATTTCAACCGAATCAAAATGACGATGATGTAGGTACCGGAAATTCTTTGATGTAGGTACCAGAAATCTTTGCTCAAATACTGGTACCTGCTTCCTGGTCATTTTCATAATCTCAACATACACTGTACATTTTACGATCAATTTTGAAATTACGTAATTTCCAGCATTTATCCATACACAATCTTCACGTTGAGTGTTCAAATCCAGCATGCACTGTGTTGTTTGTTGATATTGAAGGGTGTAAACATAAGAATCAGCATCACCTGTCGCCATGACGGGTTGTAGGTACCCGATGGTACGTACATCTGCTTTACACCAGTGATAAATGGAATTCTGTTAATTTCCATGAATTTACCTTACTCCTTCAAGATTTTCCCTGACAAATTGCGCACAAATATTAGTCTATGTTATGCTGTTTATGTTCAAATATGTAATAAAAGTTTCCTTTACTGTCCTTACTCATTTCTAGAAAATTGTACTTAACTTAGCATTCAAAGTGTCTATTGGCGAGAGAGGAGAGCCCAAAAATATTTATGACAATACAACGGCAATAAAATATGTCATGTATATTGTCAATTCCATCAGGTACTAGATATTTTTCAAACAATAACTGAATAAATTTCCCTGATTTTTCATGAAATTCTCAAATTTCCTGATTTTTCAATGCAGGGAATTTTTATTCAGCATTTTCCCTGTTTTCCAGAGTCCATGGCTGTTTATGGACAGTTGTTCAAAGTGACAGTGATAGACAAACAGATAAGCAGGGTTTAATTTTCCTGTAGCTTCATGAAAGTCCTCGTAATTCTAGAATCAAAATTGGCCAATGTCCAATAACTCACCTGCTGGTGAACTTTTAATAGATGCATAGTCCGAAATATCTGATCAAAATTAAGTCTTTGACGTTTATTTGGATGAATAGGGGTTGTGTTTTTGTCAGAACAAATCTATATATAGGTGTCGCCACTTCCTTGTAAATTATCTGAATTGCTAAGTCTATTCTTTTAAAATGCTATCACGGTCATCTGATACACTTAACCTATCAATGCCCGTTTGTGTGGGTACTATTCTCTCATAATGTTGCTTTTGGAAGGTAAAAAGTGCCCTTGGTAACGCTCTGGCACTATTCCTTTCAAAAGCAACACTATGAGAGAATAGTACCCACACAAACAGGCATTAATAGGTAAATAATTTTGGTGATTCCTCAAGTGAAACTAGGAAAATAAATTACCAGCATTTCTCCTACATAAATGCATATCTGCTACTTGTGACCATGAGTTTATATCTGGATTATACACCTCCACACTTTTTCTGACCAGAGGCCCATCATGTCCCCCTACAGCATAGAGCAGGCCGTCCACAACGCCGACACCTGGTTCAAAGATATACAATTAAAATATGTTTCATATTTAAAGAGAGGTTGTTTTTTTCAAAACCTCATTAGATTTTTTCCTTCACATCATTTACTCCTGAAATATTACCATCACATCTTTTTAGATAAAAGCAAATAATTACAGCAACAATCTTCACAAAAAGTTTTTTGAACAAGTACATGTAGTCCAAAGACAAATTCTACAAGCCAACTGTATAGTTTTCTGGACAATTTCTACAAGCCCAGTAAAGTTTCTAGCAGCCACAGGCTTCAGGATAGTGAGATTTTATAATGGCTGCAACAAACAGTTTTAAAATATTCTTTTGAGACTTCAACAGATGCACATGCACATTTATATTTGTTTTCTGAAAAAAATAGGCCACAGAAAGATAAAAGTACTATGAAGATACCGATTTCTGAATACAAATGTACCTGTATGAATATGAGCTGGAAACTTTCAATATATATTATAATGCATCAGGTATTTGGCCTTTTCAATACAGAGTTACTTCCCATTCCTGATGGCATTTGACATAAACTAATTTTGACATCATCAAATTCTTTGGAAAACAGTGTACAAAATACAGGGATAATACATGTATGCTTCAAATAGTCTGCTTCTATAGGATTATCATTACGTCATACTGCATTTATGCCAGGAGGTAACTCTGTTAAATCAAAAAGATGGAATAATAACAAAATCTTGGGGTAAGTCTATCTATAAGCAACTTCTAACTGACCAACCATATTTTACAGCAGTTCATAGATATGACTCACCTAAAAATCACACAATATATGAACTAAAAATGCCCTAAAGTGGAAGAATTATACCCCCTGTGGGACTTTTTTAAAAATGTAGTTCTATTTGTGGTAAATATGTCTATAAAATATGGAAGGTCTACCATTTTTAGTATGAAAGAAATCTGCTTTCAAATCTTCTTAACCAATAATGCAATATAGGTCAAGGTCACAAGTCAAAGTAACAAATGTAGTACTCCTCCTAGTGAATAAGAGAATGAAATATGAAAGGGATGTGCTTTCAAAACTTCTTTACCTAATTGGAACATAAGCCCATAGTCAAGGTCAAGGTCACAAGTCATGGTACCGAAATGTAGTGCTCTTTGTGATGAATGTGTGTATGAAATATGAAGGCCTATCATAGATAGTATGAAAGAAATCTGCTTTCAAATCTTCTTAACCTAAAATGTTGTATAGGATGAAGGTCAAGGTCACAAGGTCAAAAGTCATGGTACCAAAATGTAGCATCTTTATGGTGAATGTGTGTATGAAACATGAAAGGCCTACCATTAATAATATAGTAGAAATCTGCTTTCAAAACTTCTTAACCGGACAGACAGACAGACAGACTTCGTTTGTGGGGGTTATCATTACTGTGCAATACAAATTTCCACTTACATGTATTTACAGCAGATTTTATACTATTATGAGCCCATGTACAATCAGTACAATGTACTTTACAAATCAATCACAAGTCTTACCAGCTCCACTTCTACGACAGGACATTTCAGCCACAGGATTCCAGATGTCCGTTAGAGGGTTATAGCACTCGACAGAACTCAAACATTGTCTGGATGCTCCGTCATATCCACCTACGGCATACAGGTATCCTATAGATATATACATGTACATGTTAATACAGTCGAACATATAATATAGTAATTGTATCGAACTTTCATGTTTTATGCATCATTAAAATGTCTTGCTGTTACTACATGTATGACTACACATTGATTTTGGTCTTTTAATTAAGCAAGAGTATTGAAACAGACCTTACTGTTAGCGTCATAGTTATTGCAGAGCTGTAATTATCGACACACTTCATTTGCACATCATGTGAAGGGAAAAAATATTAAAAAATCCAGATGTCATTGGCAAGAAAATCCAACCCTTTAACCTGGATTTGACTTTGTACATGTCTTGTCATGCCTTGTCATAGTTCACACAAATCACAGATGCTAAGGTTGGATTTTCTCTTCTCTCATCCCGGACAGAGATATCTACAGATTTACCTGTTCTGAGACAACTCTGTCTCGCACCACCGGATGTTTGTCTCGAACACCCTATTATGATGTCATATACATTTACGTAGGTTAAGCTGTGTTTGACGTCACATAGTGCAACATTTAACAAAAAACAAGTGATGTTTATTAATGAATTATGTGAAAATATATGGGTGCGAGAAAAATAATCAATCACCCCTTTGTACAGGGAAATCCCATCCTCGTATCAAAGATGTGCAACGTCCACGACTCGGTAAGCCTCGTCGTGGACTGCAAATCTTTGACACTCGGGTGGAATTTCCCTGTCCCTGTACAAAGGGTTGATAGATTCTATTATTCTTCTCCAGTTTTGCTTGTATCCTGTGAGACAGCCTATATGAGACACATAAGTTGTCTCAAAGGCTCTAATTGACCAATAATGAAAGAGAATCTTGTTGTGACTTCACAGAAATGTCATCAGAAAACATGGCGTTAGATGGTATGAAACTTTGTTTGAATTCCCTTTTTTCTTATGTTGCATTGGAGAAGAAATAGATTCCATCACAATCTACTAGGTGAGACATAAAAATTTACACGAGTGACTGAAATTTTTCATCTTTTCCCTCGTTTCGCTACGCTCCACTCTGGAAAAGACAAAATTTCCGTCACATGTATTTTTATGTCTCACTCATTAGATTGTGATAGAACCTATTAATCTACAATCAGATGAACCACTGCCATTTGCTTCAACCATTCCTTGTTCAAACACCTTTGTCATCCAATGAATAAGGTAATAAAGCCTGTGTTTGTGAAACACGAATGCCCCCGGTGGCATCTTTGTTAGTATGAACACTATTTTCTGTTAAGTACATGTATGTGAGGTCACTGGGTTAAAAGCTCAAAGGTCAAGGTCACGAGGTCAAAAATTTTGGTATCAATGGAAAGGTCTTGTCACAAGGAATACACATGTGAAATTTGAAAGCCCTATCACTTCCCATTCAAAAGTTATGCCCAATGTTAAAGTTTTTGAAAAGTAGGTCAAAGGTCAAGGTCAAGGTAACGAGGTCAAAAATTTTGGTATCAATGGAAAGGTCTTGTCACAAGGAATACACATGTGAAATTTAAAAGCCCTATCACTTCCCATTCAAAAGTTATGCCCAATGTTAAAGTTTTTGAAAAGTAGGTCAAAGGTCAAGGTCAAGGTCACGAGGTCAAAAATTTTGATATTAATAGAAAGGTCTTGTCACAAGGAATACACATGTGAAATATGAAAGCCCTATCACCTCCCATTCAAAAATTATGCCCAATGTTAAAGTTTTTGAAAAGTAGGTCAAAGGTCAAGGTCAAGGTCACGAGGTCCAAAATTTTGGTATCAATGGAAAGGTCTTGTCACAAGGAATACACATGTGAAATATGAAAGCCCTATCACTTCCCATTCAAAAGTTATGCCCAATGTTAAAGTTTTTGAAAAGTAGGTCAAAGGTCAAGGTCAAGGTCACGAGGTCAAAAATTTTGGTATCAATGGAAAGGTCTTGTCACAAGGAATACACATATGAAATATGAAGGCCCTATCACTTCCCATTCAAAAGTTATGCCCAATGTTAAAGTTTTTGAAAAGTAGGTCAAAGGTCAAGGTCAAGGTCACGAGGTCAAAAATTTTGGTATCAATGGAAAGGTCTTGTCACAAGGAATACACATGTGAAATATGAAAGCCCTATCACTTCCCATTCAAAAGTTATGCCCAATGTTAAAGTTTTTGAAAAGTAGGTCAAAGGTCAAGGTCAAGGTCACGAGGTCAAAAATTTTGGTATCAATGGAAAGGTCTTGTCACAAGGAATACACATGTGAAATATGAAAGCCCTATCACTTCCCATTCAAAAGTTATGTCCAATGTTAAAGTTTTTCGGACAAACAGACAGACAAACAGACAAACAGATAAACAGACAAACAGACGGACAGGCCAAAAACTATATGCCCCCGAATCTTTGATTCCGGGGGCATAAAAATTATCTTATTGCTATGGATAATTCATAATACATGTACAGTACATTGACAAGTACTCCCATTACTACTTACAAACCTTCAAATTTGATTCTTTTGTTATTCATCGGTCATTTTATTTCATAAAGACCGCGGACGATTCTAAATATACAAGGTTTTATGAACGTTCAGTGAAGTGTGGAGGTCAATAAAAAACAATGAGGGGCAGAGAAAAGAAAATTATTTCAGTCGCAGGTGTGAATTGTTTTTATTATAATGAGTACTCGGCCATAGTATAAAAAATATTGTGTTACAAGTCTACGAAAGACATCCTTTTATGAGAAATGTTAAAAGAAGAAGAATAGATTCTTCTATCCCGAAAGACTCAAAATGCCATTTCAAATAAATCTAGATTCCTATAGCGATTCTTAACGACCAGTAATTCTAAATGCTCTATAAATAAATGTATATCGAGTAACTTAATGGACAAAATAAAGGAATAGTATCCTCACTTGATTAGGAAATCTTTCCTAATCTCTATTTGCAATTATTATAATTTAATCACCAATTTAAAAAAGTTTATGGAAATAGAACTTATTTTTTTTTCTGACCGAATACAGGGTATCTTTCAGAAAATCATCGGTATGTATAACAAACTATTTTCCTACTATGGCCTAATAATCGTTACCGCTGCATATTTCCACCCAATAATTTGCATGGTCAATTTCATTTTGAAAAGCAGGGGTGTATTAAATACATTGATTTTTATTTTTATGAAAATTTGAGAAAATCTGCGGTTTGTAAGTCGGATAAAGACCGAGTTGAGGTCTGTATGAAGGTTAGATGCCCAAGGAGAGAACAAGGTGGTGTTTAAAGACAGAGGCCGAAGGCCGAGGTCTTTAAACACCACCCTGTTCTCTCCGAGGGCATCTAACCTTCATACAGACCTCAACTCGGTCTTTATCCTATACATAATGTATTGACAAGTACTCCCATTATATAATGCACTGACAAGTACTCCCATTATATTTTTGTAACTTACACAATTGAAAAATTTAACAAAATGCAACTGAGCATTGTTCTCTGACCATGGTGAAATAACATGTATTGTTATACTCTTATCAGTATCTCTATATAAAATCCCCATAGGAAAAATGCCTATAAATTTGAATATTTGACCAAGCAGTCAATAGTTACATCAATATCGGTCCAAGGGCAATAGTTCAAAAAGTATTGACCGATATGTCACATCATATATGATGTCACGTCATTGATGACGTTATAAACTCTACCCATTTTTCAGAACTCTTTCTCTTATAGATGAAAATGAATGTAAACATGCCGAGCCAATCGGTTCGTAGTTGCAGTGTTGAAGTTAGGTATAACAAAACAATTATTGACTGGGAATTAAGGCAATATATAATTTGTTGGACCTTCAGACAAAATATAGCCCTAGGCCTTCGGCCTCAGGCAATATTTTATTTTCAGGTCCTACAAATCATATATTGCCCTCATTCCCAGTCTTTAATAGTATAAAATTAAAATTTTATTTTGGATGCAAGTTACCTCCAGAGACTCCCACGCCCACACTACTCCTACGAGTACTCATGGCACATATCACTCTCCATTCACCACTTCTTATATCATAGCACTCAGCTGTGTCAAGCCCTAAACACAAGGTGATTATAAAGGTAGAATGGTATATTGATAATTCATACTAAAATTCAAATCAGTTTTCAATTATTATATTTTTGCAACTTTTTCATATAAAGAATGTTTTTATGTGGCTTATCGAATACTCTGACTATAAATAAACGGTCTTTCAATTCTAATATATATTTTGGATACATCTTGAAATTCTGCAAATATGCAAAAAAAAATCATCTCTGATATGAGAAATTGTGCACAACTAAATTGTCCAAAATTGAAATAATACATAGAGAAAATGCACCAGTTTACAGAACAAATGTGTATATAATAGTTCTTCCTTACCAGATGAGCCGTCAAAACCCCCAACGGCATAAATATTGCCGTGAAGCACTGCCACACCCAGTGTACTTCTACGTGCCTCCATTGTAGGACAAGACGTCCATATGTCCTTAACAGGGTCGTACACATCTACCGTCCTCACCCTCAGAGATCCATTAAATCCTCCTACGGCATACACTAAACCATTCACTACCGCTACACCTAGAAATGTACAGTATGTTCATGATGAGTCATACACCTAGAAATGTACAGTATGCTCATGGTGAGTCTCTCCTTTAAGAATGAAGATGCCACAAAAAATGATGCCACGAAAAAAGAAGCCAAAAAATCTAAAACATTCAAGTAATTCTAAACATTTGCTAGCATGAAGATGATTAATTTTGGATTGATCTTGATCAGTTTATCTTTGAAATAATGTTTATGATTATACATGTAAAATGCCAATGTACCCTTGACCTTCAAAAATAAATGTCCATAAAACTGAAGTAAATGCATTTTATTTTAATCATATTGGGATGAAACATAATACACACTTTCTTTGAAATAATAGAATAAGGTATAGCATATCACTGCAACTGATGATACTCTATCTTTTCGATATACAGAGTTACTTCCGATATATATCTTTTATCCGATATATATCTTTTCGATATACAGAGTGAAGTAAATGCATTTTATTTTAATCATATTGGGATGAAACATAATACACACTTTCTTTGAAATAATAGAATAAGGTATAGCATATCACTGCAACTGATGATATTCTATCTTTTCGATATACAGAGTTACTTCCCATTTGAGATGGTACATGTACCTAATTAAACTAATTGTGACGTAGTCAAATTCTATGGAAAACAGAGTTAAATTTATGGGGAAACATGTTTCAAATATGACATTTCTATAAGAATTTCAAAGCATTATAATGCATTTATGTCATCACAGGGAATACACATGTGAAATATCAACGCCCTATTCCTTACCATTCAAAAGTTATGGCCAAGGTTAAAGTTTTTCAAAAGTAGGTCAAACTCCAAAGTCAAGGTCACAAATTTTGGTATCCATGGAAAGGTCTTATCACAAGGAATACACATGTGAAATATCAAAGCCCTATCCCTTGCCATTCAAAAGTTATGGCCAAGGTTAAAGTTTTTTCAAAAGTAGGTCAAACTCCAAGGTCAAGGTCACAAGGTCAATAATTTTGGTTTCCATGGAAAGGCCTTATCGCAAGGAATACACGTGTGAAATATCAACGCCCTATCCCTTACCATTCAAAAGTTATGGCCAAGATTAAAGTTTTTGCAGACAAACAGATAGGACAAAAGTAGGTCAAACCCCAAGGTCAAGGTTACAAGGTCAATAATTTTGGTTTCCATGGAAAGGTCTTATCACAAGAGATACACAAGTGAAATATCAAAGCCCTATCCCTTAAATTCAAAAGTTATGACCAAGATTAAAGTTTTTGCGGACAAACAGACAAACAGACAGGACAAAAACTACATGTACAGTATATGCCCCGGAATCTTCGATAAAAGATTGTCATAACTAACCACATCTACATCTCCTGGACGGCATATCAGCTAACTGGTTCCACCTCTCATCCTTAAAATCGTAGCACTCCACACTACGTATAGCTTTGGGTGCCTGTCCACCTATCACCAACAATATCTGAAATACAAAACCTCTATTAGGTGTTCAAAAACAAAGATACAGTCATACATATAGAACGAATTTTGAATGATTATATTAAAGACATACATGTAAACATACTTACATGCAATTAGAAGACATCTAAACCTAATACATTGTGAACAGTCTTTCCAAAATTTTTTTCTAAGCCACTAGCCCAATGATGAATTTTACTAGTTTTTTGTATAGTTTCTTAAGAATTTCTACTGGCCCAGCTAAAATTTTGGTAGCCTCGGGTGTATGGCTAGTGAATTTTGGAAAAGACTGTGTAATAATTGAAAACAAAAGGATAAATGCCCTCATTGAGTGAAAAAATTTTCCATCTGGATTTTTGTAATCATACCATCATTAAATTTTGTTGAAATGGATACACATGTATTATGAAATATCTTTGTGAAAATTCAATTAAACACAATGTAAGAAAATAATTTCTTACAAAAAAATGAATATGTTTCATTTATGGTACTAATACAAGGAATGTCCCTGAAAAACGTAGACAATGCCCACAATTCCTTTATATGGCATTAAACCTAAACAAAATTTTCCAGGATGTGAATTTAACTACCTATGAAGTATCAAATGTTAACAGAGTTGAAATCTGCCGTTAATATTAAAAATTAATTGAATTATCAGATGAGCAGTTGGACCGTACCGGTGCAGAACAAAATTTTTAATCGCCGAAAAAAGAATCAATATTAAAACTAGTTGAATACTTATCAATGCATGCATAAATAGTATAAAAGTCTAATCAACAGAAAGTACCGATTTTTACGGGTACGACCATACCAAATGATCGTTATTGCCCTAATAAACAACTAAATTATGGAGCAGTTTATAATGCAACCTGCTCATCAATCATTCAAAAGACGGCGACGTCAACTGTATTAGCGGCTCAGAAAACGGTACTGAGATATTGCATTGATCATGGACTGACCCCGTTTTAGACAAAGTAACATACGAAAACATCAGAATAGTATGAAAATGTTTATAGAGCATTTGTACATAAGTGGTACAAGAAATTTGCCGACGAAAAGACAGACAAAACTAAACAAGGGTCCAACAAGAGGGACAATGGTCAGACGGTAAATCTTAAATTTGGTAAGAAACGTCATTGTTGAAGACCGGCGTTGAACAGTAAAAGAAGTAATAGAGAAGATTCAGATAAGTAAATTTACTGTGCAGAGAATCCTGTCAAGTGAAGTAAATATGAGTTACGTATCTGTTTGATGGGTGCCAAGTCTATTTTCAATATATGACATGTATTTGTCGATTGCTGCCTTTAGGCATATTCTTAACCTCAGTCACCAGAATCCATGATGTTACTTATCATGCGCCAGTGGACGTCACCCTATGTGTTTATTTCTTCAAAAAAAATTTTACCATGAAAGATAAATCATTTAATTTTACATGTACAGAAGCCAATTTGTATGTCAAATTTATCAATGCAAAGTTTATAAAAATGCAACCTACTACTTTCTACTTGCCAATGTATATAATTTTCTGGGACAACCCTCATATGTCTGAGAAAAATCTCCTTCATGATATTGGAACCACCAAATTGAACAAACCTTTGGTAATCCTAAAGGTGTACGAGGTAGTGTCCTTGGTGTTTTATATATTGCTTTCTGCTCTGTCCGTAAGAGATGGTACTTCAACGCTTCAATCAAGAAGTCTTTACACCTACTGCTTTTCTTAACTAACGGCTCTTCCTCCACTTTTTGTACGAGGTATTCTTGTGTCATTAACGGTAATCTCACATTCTCCAAGAGTTCAGCTATACTTTCTTGTCTCTTGTCCAAGTCATGCTGCACCCAAGATAGGACAGCCTCATATACCTTGAGAAAATTCAATGATGAGTAATGATGTTACTCAAATTACGACAATACATTCCTAATTTTTCAATACGTTATTCTATCTTCTAACATGACTTGAGATTTTCTCCCTATATGTACTATAGAACTCGCCTGGTGTAAAATCTACAACAAACTTCCAGTTCGCTTATCTTCGCCCATGCATGTGCTATAGAGCTCGTGCAGAACAATATTAGAATAGAAATAACAACTAGCTAGCTGTGATTTATTGTCCAGTAATTCCCCTCGTCGCATTTGCCAATCAAATTATTACCTCGCCGAATGATAATTTTATTGGTTCATGCAACTCGGGGAATTACTGAACAACAAACCATGGCTAGCTAGTTGTTATTTCTTAATTTTCAACCTCGATATATAATGTACAGAGTTACTACCCATCTGGGACGGTATCTGATGTAAATGCAGTAATACATGTATAATAAAATCCTTATAGAAACATCCCAGAATATTACACTGGTATCCATAGAATTTTGATGAAGTCAAATTTTGTGTTTGTCACTGGTGATTATTTTACTAGCAAATTGGGACCGAATTTCGGCCTTTTCCCAATGCCAAATTTCCACTATTTTCCCCAAGAAGTGACCTAAAATTCCCAAAAATTACTGCAAGAGTACAATTCAATTCAACATGAAATGTCTTTTTTTCTAGAAATAGCCATGATCATAGGCCAAAATACAAGGAAAATTGCCTTATAAGGGACAAACAGGCAGATTTTGATAATAAACTGTTCTAAATATTCCCAATTTTCTTGATTATGTTGCAGATTTTTCCCAAATTTGAAAGGCACATGTACCTTTGAAAAATAGTCAAAAAAATCACTGGTCACATACATGTACCTTCCCTGGGTAATGGGAAGTAAGTCTATATTGAAAAGACAAAATAGTAAAAATTAATTTTTTTTAAATATCATAACTCATAAGAAGTGATACCTAAAAGGTCTTCTCATGCATGTACATGTACATGTATATGAAATATTCACAACTACTGCACCTAAAAATATCTTCTTACAAACCTCTCATTTCAAAACTGGGAATTTGTTTATTTGGCCAGAAGAGGATGGATGCTTGAAACCAAAGACTTTGTATTGATTTGACCCAAACCCCATGTAAAGTAGTTTTAATACAATCATATACCTGTTCTTCTGTTGTGACTGTTAGTCTATCACTAGAGATCATCTTTGTGACGTCTTGTGGTGGTAATGACAAAAATTCATCATAATGAACAACATCTCTGAAAATAGCATAGAAATATTTCATATGTATATGTATATGTTTTTCGCGAAAATTTCCCCCACATGAAAATATCCCCGCTATATTCTTACAATGGGAAAGACATTATTATCGTGAAAATTTCCCCCAAGCGTTATAATCGGGAAATTTTCCCCCACATGAAAATATCCCCTCTACATTCTTACAATGGGAAAGACATTATTATCGCGAAAATTTCCCCCAAGCGTTATAATCCTGAAAATTTCCCCCACATGAAAATATCCCATCTACATTCTTACAATGGGAAAGACATTATTATCGTGAAAATTTCCCCCAAGCGTTATAATCGCAAAATTTTCCCCCACATGAAAATATCCCCTCTACATTCTTACAATGGGAAAGACATTATTATCACGAAAATTTCCCCCAAGCGTTATAATCGCAAAATTTTCCCCCAGCGAAAATAACCATGTTTACAGTATGTACAGACAATGTTTTTACCTACGTCACATGCTCATTCCTATGATATTCAAAGATTCTAACCAGGAGTGCATTTGATTTAGATTTACCCTTGCGATGCTAGTGTGCAGTATGCATGTAAAAATCCAATGAAATTGATTTTTTTAATGGAATCCTCCGAATTCAAATTCAGCTTTACAAGCATGCTTACAGAATATACATGTACATATCGACGTCTCTTATTTTCTATTCATTTCATATCTTTAAACAATACCAGTATTCTCTGCTAATATGCATTTTATTTTCCAAGAGTAGATAGCATGTAAGTGTTCTGAAATACATGTAGTGAGCTTATCGGAGATTCAGGATAAGTAGCACTTTGTTTACCTCCAAGGGTCATTATTTCTGAATTTTCACTGGGGTTCATGAAAATGTAAATTTAGTACTTGTCTATGTGCTATGAAATGCATGTATATGTATCTAAACTCTAAAGTCAGTACATTTATTATTGTCTTACATGTATGTACATGTATTGATCAACAAATATGTTCGAACTAAGGAACATATAAGATTGACAATACAATACACATTCTACTGGATATTGATGGCTGTCAAGCACTCATATTTTATTTTTGGGAAGCAATCCAGCAAAAAAATAAAACTAGACGTAATGACCTGCAGTATACAGCATGTACAGTGCAACTACATGTAAACATGGGTCTCGGATTATTGCCATTGTATTAGTACGTGTAAATCCCAACATGCTATTTCTTCCAAATAAAATAAACAAATCACATAGCTTATTTCAAAATACTGCTCAAATGTAATACAATTTTTTTACAGGACATAATAAAGGTTTTGATATACTTCAATACACTTACCACAGACAAAATGTTTTTCTTAGAATAAAACTTACACAAAATGTTGCTCTGTATAAGTCTGAGCATAATTAAGTAGGTCAGAACATGCATGGAGGTCTGCGAATGCCTTAATGCCTATACAGTTGGATGGATGAAGTTGTGACTGAAGAAATTCGCAGCAAGCATCGCGAACCTCCGTCATTTGTAAAATATTTGCAGCAGGTAACAGTGTCTGAAAAACATGAACACATTCACATTACAACTACTAACTTAGTTCAAGCATACATGTTTCTAAATAAACGATTTAATTTCTGTTTCAATGAATTTACTAGTACTCAACAATATTTACATAGCAAATGAATTTATCAATGCTTGCAACATTTAAAAAGTCAACTTTTTCACAATTTAGAGCTGAAAATTACCATACTGTCTTGATGAACAAAGTTTTCAAAGGTAAAATGAGTTAGGAGATACTTCCATTCTCCTATTTGCAATTCTGTCTTTTCAATTTTACTGGCCTATGCTCGATTTGTGCAGGTATCTGACGTAAAGATATTGTGACATCATCAAATTCCTTTGAAAACATCATATTTTTAAGTCTGTTTGCCTGAATTTTATGCTGATGACGTCGCAATGCGTTGACGTCGGATACCTGCACAAATGGGAAGTAACTCTGTATTTTAACAAGAGCCCCAGGGGGCACAACGCTCACCTGATACCCATGCACGCTCTAATTGACATACTGACATTGAATACTGATAGTGCCAGTACCAGGATTTTAGCCCACAACCTTTCTAAAAAGATTTTTGCCGGATGCAGAGAAGTTTTTTTTTCAGACAACCTTTGAAAGTACAAAAAAGAAATAAAAATGCAATGATCGCTGTGCGATATAAGTCCCCTACCGGCGGCATAAATTTATGACTTGCATCTCTGTTCATTAGTTCATCTTCTTCAACAACAGCCAAGAAAGGTCTGGGAAACTGAATTCACGAAATTTGCTAAGTCCAAGGGCCATAACTCTTGTGAAAATTAGTCAATCTAAATTAAACTCAAATCTGCATCACACTATAATGTATTAACATACAAAAAATCAGCTCATTATCTGCAATAACAGGCATGAAAAAGTCCGGAAAACTGAAAATTTCATGAAATTTGCTAAGTCCAAGGGCCATAACTCTTGAAAAAATAGGCCAATGGAAACCAAACTCAAACTTGGTCTGTATCACACTGAGATGTATTCATTTACCAAAAATCAGAGCATTATTTGCAATAGAACCAAAGAAAAGTCCGGAAAACTGAAATTTTCATAAAATTTGCTAAGTCCAAGGGCCATAACTCTTGTAGAAATAGGTGAATCTAAAGCAAACTCAAACTTGATCTGTATCCCATTGAGATATATCCACATACCAAAAATGAGTTCAATTTATCCCACAACAAAGGAAAAAAGTCCGGAAAACCGAAATTTTCATAAAATTTGCTAAGTCCAAGGGCCATAACTCTTGTAAAATTAGGTCAATCAAAAGCAAACTCAAACTTGATCTGTATCACATTGAGATATATCCACATACCAAAAATGAGTTCAATATATGCAACAACAGCGGAAAAAAGTCTGGAAAACCGAAATTTTCATAAAATTTGCTAAGTCCAAGGGCCATAACTCTTGTAAAATTAGGTCAATCAAAAGCAAACTCAAACTTGATCTGTATCACATTGAGATATATTCACATACCAAAAATTAGTTCAATATATGCAACAACAGCGAAAAAAAGTTCGGAAAACTGAAAATGGGACAGACGGACAGACGGACAGACAGACAGACGGACAGACAGACCGAGAGGAAACTAAGAGTCCCCTTCGGCGTTGCCGGTAGGGGACTAAAAATAGCCACATTTCAAAACAATAACTTTTTTACTGATTTGAAAAGACGGATAAAGTGGTCCAACGTCATATGCCCAGCTAGTATATTTCAATTATGCAACATCAAAAATAAAATCATATTGTACATTAATGTGCAGCAGAAAAAGAATAAAACAATGAAACGATTTCATAAATTAAGTTTATTTAAAATTGAACACAAAACCTTTCATTATTGATAGCTAGCATGCCAGAAATTATAAAGCCTGTGTTTGTGAAACGAGAATGCCCCCGGCGGCATCTTTGTTAGTATAAAGGCCATTTTCTGTTAAGTATGTGAGAGGTCAGGGTCAGCGCAATATTGGTATCAATGGAAAGATCTTGTCACAAGGAATACACATGTAAAAATTGAAACCTCTATCACTAACCATTCAAAAGTTATGCCCAATGTTAAAGTTTTTGAGAAGTACGTCAAAGGTCAAGGTTATGGTCACGAGGTCAAAAATTTTGGTATCAATGGAAAGGTATTGTCACAAGGAATACACATGTGAAATATGAAACCTCTATCACCAGCTTCCATTTAAAAGTTATGCCCAATGTTAAAGTTTTTCGGAAAACAGACAGACAAACAGACAGACGAACAGGCCAAAAACTATATGCTCCCGAATCTTTTATTCCAGGGGCATAAAAAACAAAGATTTTTTGGTTTTGCCTTAATTCATATTAAAGTATACTGAAATCTATGAATGCTTTTGAATAGTATTGATTTCATCTCAAATATATGAAACGTACAGTTAAAATCGTTTTAATCCAATATTTATCAATTCAAGTGAGTTGTGCTGCTTGTGCAGAAATTGGGCCAGTTTGTTTTCCAAAAAGCAGTGTATGGTGTATCAAACCTCATGACCCAGTGAAGCCACTTGAACAAATAATTTTCAGTGAATATGCTGAAATGCGGCGCTTCTTGCCTATGCATATTTCAACAGGCGAGAAGGAGCGTCGCATTTCAGCATACGCTGTTCAACAACTCAAGTGATTTCTCTAGGTTTCGTAGTTTGAAACAAATTAAAAGGCCCATGAAATTGTTAAGGTTGTCCAACTAGCAGACCTACAACATCGTTATTTACTGTTAAAAAATTGTTTTACCTCATCAAAGGTCTGTTACACGGACAAGTTGTTAGCGGAGAGAGTTCATGAAATGTATCGGTTGCATAGGATTTGCCGACAAAAAGTTATTTGGTCCGATAAAAACTCATCATGTATCTATTATTTGAACAGATAAAAATTCCCAAATGTCTTATCACAGGAACCTGTCATTTTATGAGAGAAAATGTTTTATTATTCACAACCTCAGGCCTCTGTGTTCCTCTTAGAAATATTATACATACAAGATGTCGAACACAGTGGCTTATGGTTGTAAATAATAATCTATTTACTCTATTTAAACAACAGCTTTCTGTGGTCCAACATTTCATAGGAAGCCGGATTTCAGGAACTCTGAACTGAATTATTTATTTCAAGAATTTCAGATATTAAATGTCCTATGCATTCTCAAAATCCGGAGGAAGAGATTACTCATTAGACGTTTCTTCAAGAAATCAGTCCGTAAATTACTTCATCTAAGAGAGTCTAAGACAGAGGAAATTCGAGCAAACTTTATGCATGATAACAAGTTGCAAGTGTTCCAAGTACATGAATGATAACCATTATGAAAGTGTTCCAAGTATAATGCACATTTCATTAAATAAAAATCTATTGCACTGTATCTCCTGAAATGTATCGCAGTATTTCTACATGGGGAATCCCCTTCAGGTGTAATCCAAGGAAATCGTTTTAGCGGGGAATCCCCTCAGTTTTGACTGTGAACAGGGCAGAATAAAAGGTGTCACACCATTGGTCAAAACTATTGAAAATTTAAAAATAGCACATGAAATCAATGTACCATTCCCTGTAGTCGGGATAAATTGAGTTTTGAACCTGTTTTTGTCTGTTATGCAATCTATTGATCGATTTAAAAATAGATGAAATTTGTAAAATTTTCGAAATGGATAGAGGGGTGATGTAAAAAAAGTAGAATTTGTGAGAAAACGGTATGCATGACCCCCCTTTTTTCTATTACTTTTATGTGTGTCAAAGGTGTCCAAATCCAACGAGACCAAATTCATAATTATTGAATGAAGGATTAGAAGTCACTCAAATTGAGCTAAATGATTGATCATACAAAGAAGGTTTTTATTTCTTTGGATGACACCTTCAGGTACACGGCAAAACATGGCCGCTTTTGAAATCTTGTTCCCGACTTTAAAAATAAAATTCTAAATAAGTATAAAGAATTTAAATAATTGAATCATATCACATAAAAGGTCAATCAATAAGACATTGAAGCATGTGTCACTTGTTGAATTATCAGCTGTAACTATGGATGAAAGGTCGATCAAAAAATGATTAATCATACAAAGAAGGTTTTTTTTCTGTAGTTGCACCTGAAGCATTGGGCATGGAAAACATACATTATACCTATGTACAATCTTAAAAAATATTCCTTAAAAATCCAAAAGTGGTTATCTTGACAAAATTCTTTCACTTGTAGGGTACCATGCATGAGTACCTCATACCTACAAATTGTCATGACAATCTGAAGAGTGGTTATAGAAAAGAAGCAGAAAATGTATGAAAATCACCCCCCCCCCCCTTCCTTTTTTACATAAGAAATAAATTCATAAAAAATCAAAAAAATAAAATTTAAGCATAAAATACATATCAAAGCATTAAGTAAGTTAAATATGATAAATATGTACTGAATGAGTGTGTAAAATCATACACTTATTGAGTTATTTAAAGAAATAGTGCAAAAATGTGCATTTCTGACTAAGTCCGAAAAGACGTCAAAAACGCGTCAAAAATTTGACTTCGAAGTGGAACCAAAAATAACAACACTTCTTAAGACATCTCTCTAGATCATCCTGATGCTTTCGGTTTGTCGATACATGCTTCGGTTCTGAAGAAGAAGTTTGTCAAAGGAGGGTACCCCCCCTGACCTACTTTTGGCTGTGGTGGCGCCACCTGTTGACAGATCCGGACGAAAAACAACAACACTTGTAGGGGACCATGAGTACTTCATACCTACCAAGTTTCATCAAAATCCCTTCAGCCGTTCTGAAGAAGAAGTTGAAAATGTGAAAATTTTACGACGGACGACGACGGACGACGACGGACGACGACGGACGCCACGCTATAACAAGAGCTCACTTTGAGCCTATGGCTCAGGTGAGCTAAAAAGACGGAATTGTTTGCCTTATAACGTTTACAAACCTGTACATTTTCCTCAGTTACATGGATTTCTGATGTATAAACAAAGTCAATCAGTTGTATGAGAGCTTTGGGATCTATTTCCTGAAGAGTAATCCTATCGGACTTGGCTTCGGCTAAATCCCCGGTAAACATGGCATAGAAATATGGACTGCATGATGAGAGTACCACTTTGTGTGCTGAAATCTCTGTGTCGTCAACAACTATGGTCACATCACATAGTATATGTTGTCTGAAATTATAACAATTCTGCAGTTGTAATCCGAGTCACATACTACCAAATGTCTATGTACTGTATTTTATCATATTGGGTACTTACACTTACATTTGCTCATTTCTGATTATTCATCTATACCAGTATATACTATTTTTCTTTTTCTTGATCAACTTTTCCCTTATATTCCTTAAAACATCAAGGTCATGTTTATGCAATTACTACTGTTACATTTTGTGCATCAACAAAACTTGTCTTCTAGTCCTGATTGACAAAATTGGCTTTAAGGCATTAGGGGTAAAATACTCTACTTCCGGTTGTTTTGATAACAGAAAAATTAAATACCACGAAGATGGCCATACATTTTCATGATCAGTGAAATGAAACATTGAAAAAATATGTAAGATATGGAAGTACATGCATGTAATTTCTAGCTTTTTGACAATATTGTTAATATACCACTAATACCTTTACTAGTGCTTCTCTCTGGATATTTCCTATACACAATTAGTGTCAGTTCACACAGCATTTCCTCTATATTGCTCAGATGAAAAATTCAAAATGACTCTTCAACAGTTAGTCATTATTGGAAGACAAGTAAAATACTAAACCTGTATGGTAAACTACTAAACTACATGGAAGACATAGGTATTAAAAGGTGATCTTAAATAATTTGAAATAGACTTAGAATACCTCCTCATGTGGCTGAGTATATCAAATGCCTTCTGTGTGTGCTGGGGATGTTTGTAGGCGGGTCTCTCCCTCCCATGAGGAATTTTTGGTCTGACATCCAACTTAGCCATTTCAGCTGGATGCTACCAAGGGACCCTTTAGTCATCCTGCAAGGAAAATTATATCCATTAATGAATATTCCATGATGACATTTCAATGTTTTATGAATATATGCAGTCTGCACAAAACTTTTTTATAATGCATCAGTCATGCAAATATACATTGGACGTATGGTTAGAAAATACTGAAATAGTTGAGGAATAGGACCAGTTTTAATTTGCAAGTATCTGTGAAAGTAAACAGTAACATCAAAACTCAGACAGGGGAATGCATAACAAATCTCAATCAAATATCAAATCAGTTTTAACTTAGAAATTGACTAGGATTGAGGTAGAACATACTGTCACTATCGGTCCCTTGGAAAAATGTAACCCGGAGATTGTCATAAAATTAATGATTTCTTTTTTTAAGTTTTCACTCTAATTTATCTGGGATCCCCATGCTTCTAACTTCTTTCACTCTTCATTATTTAGAACAGCACTCATTTCCATTGTAAGAATGCAAACTCCCTGGTCAAGCTCTCTCCTGAAAGGAATCTCTCCCATATGATGCATTACGGATCTCTAGATCTAGGTACTATTAGTTACACGGTTAGTTAGTGACCTGATACGGAAAAATACATGGTGTGAAAAGAAAACCCGTATCGGGCGAGGCGCCTCGCCCAATATGGGTTTTCTTTTCACACCATGTATTTTTCCGTATCAGGTCACTAACTAACCGTGTAACGAATTTATCACGTCGAAGACCTCTAACTGTGTGTATGTGGGTCTCTGTATCATACAATTCACGACGCCATAATAAACTACTCGCCCGATACGGATTTACAAGCCTGATACAGCTTTTTTCACGGCGTCATGTGACCATGATCTGACCAATCAGATTCCAACATTTTTGTCTGAGGTGTGATAAATGTATTTATGAGTCTGTGAATTCTATGGGAGCCTTACACATGTACCTGATATGAGAAGTAGTGCGCAAAGAAAACTTACATTTGGCATAATAATTTGAGTTGGTTTGTTAAATGTCAATCTAATGTATTCATAGTATGTAGATGAAATAAATGACATTTATGTGTCAAATAACTAAGAAAATAACTTGAAATTCCACTTTTGTTTCTCCAACATAAACAATGCACAGAAGGTCACTCAGTACAGGTAGTCTTTCCCAATGACAGCATTCCGCCGTTCCTGACAGGCAAAATTACGTTCGGACTGGTGCTTTCCTCTCGATAGTTGGTCCAAATGACCGATGCCTTTGCCGTTTTGGCGAGTCTATTCATTATGTAATCAAATGTTCCGGTGCAAGTTTTTTAAATTTTCGGTCCCTTGTGAAAAATTGATCACGCTCTGTAAGCATTTCATGATTGTAATTTTAATTTCGTTCATGAGTGTAACTGACAAGTATTCAGAGGTTTTTCGGGCCGGGGCTGCTACTGTATTGCCGATGTTGGGTAAACTGAAGTATGTAGGAGGGAGTCGCCTATTCTTAGAACTGATTTTTTGTGTATCTTTTTCGGACAGGCAGTTTCTGTTTTGGACCAATGTGTTTCTTTAACACATAGGTCCGAATGACCTATGTGAGCTGAAAGTTTTTGGGAAAGACTGTACAGGTACAGTTATAAAACATCTGTCAGTGTCATGATAGGGCTTGTTTTTATCTAAAGGTTGAAAAATAGTTTTTAATTTAATTTCCATTCACCTGCAATAAGAAAAAAACATTTTTCATATCAATTTATGCCTTTCTACTTGACATCTATTTATAGGAACGCTGGACGTTTCGGTACAAGGATGTTTCGCTACAATAGAAAGACGTTTCGGTACAAGTAGAGACGTTTCGGTACAATGTAAAAGACATTTCGGTACAACAAAAAGACGTTTCGGTACACAATTTTTTTATAATATGGGGTGATGATAAGTTTGTGTTTGGTTTTTGTTTTAATAAGTTTCTTTGCAACATTAGAAATTGACGTACATGTAATATGTCTCATAATTTTAAGAATTGCTGCTCTTATGAAATAATGTTTATGAAGCATTCTTTGATAGATCAGACTTTAAAGACAAATTGATGATAAGAAACATAAGCTGTTTAATATTTTGGAATTCGAGTTAAACAATCAACCTTTTCCACTCTAACTTTTCGGGACATGATTTTTTTTGGATGGGGAGGGGGGGTTACAATGGTAGTTAACAACATATTGATAATTAATATCCTCTCATATCAGTCAATAATTAGGTAATGTACAAAAACAAAAATATATACCAAAACGACCTAAATCATGTACCGGAACGTCTTTGTACCATGTACCGAAACAACTCTTTTCTATGTTACCGAAACGTCCTTGTACCGAAACGTCCTGCATCCATTTATAGGATATAATTTTAATCTCTGGAAATCCCCAATCCTCCATAATTCAATAATTATTTATCACTGTGCCCTATGAAAAAGCCAGGATTTTGATAGCTCATTTCTCAAATCTCTCATTGAATGGGGGTTTGAAGAGCCAAGAGGTCATTCATCAATTATTTCTTGAATGAATTCTAGTAGTTTTGTTATTGGTATAAACGATAGAGTCTAGATATAAAGCAATTTCCATATATAGTATGCTCTATGATAAACCCCATACTTTATCCCCAACTATTTTCGGAACTTCTCTGTGCTTATCTCTTACTGAACCTTTGTGTGACATCACACCAACATTGAGAATAGAGATTGGTTTTTAGGTAACCGATCGCTGATAGAAGTTTGAGTAAGAATGTTTTAACCATTAGACAGAATTTTCCTCTGATCTTGGTCCATCTCCATCCCCCCCCTCCTCTTCATTTTTTTTTTGTTATCGATTATTTTACTTTCAAATCGATTATCGAAATCGGGTGAATTCAACATGCCGCTAATCAATTATCTATTATCTGCCCATCACTATCTGATGGATACACCACAGTACGATAGAAAGCCCCTAGTTGTCTACATCGGCATAATCCTGTTATTGGCACCGTGGTGCCAATTATTTTTTCATTTTCTTTTTATACTACGATTTCTTATCTCCGTGGTAAGTATGATGATCTAGGTCATTTAGACACTTTAGACGGTACCTACATTTTTTTGTACACTACAGGAGATTGAGAATTGACGAATGTAATAATTCTTTCAATAAATATGGAAAAATGATGAATAATCTTTGCTCTCATTTCTGTAATATATGTTAACAACTTGTTAACGTTCCGATTTCTGCTTTCTTCATTTCATAATTCCAATTCTTGAGATATATAGAGAAAAGTTCCAATTTTTATAGTCCGAGGTGTGAGAACGAAAATACAACAGAATGTATATATTGTAATATATCATAAGATCTGAACTTATTTTTAGATTTAAACGGAATAAAGTTCAGAAAGACATAATATAGCTCTGAGGTAAGAAAGAAAGCAAGTCCGTAAAGAAACAAAATAATCAAGACATGAACAATGACATCTATAGAGATCTACATGTACGTACAGTTGTGTATCTGAAATTCATGTTTTATTCAATTTTCAATTCTAATGGAAAAAATGACAGATCTTATTTTTGAAAAATAGAAAGGTAAGAGAAAGAGAGAGAAAAAAGAATGAACGGAATAAACGTCACAGAGAGAGATAATTAATGTTGTTCATGATGCATATAATAAGATGGGAAAACATGATTTTTTTTGTATGCTTTATTCCGTAAATATGATAAAAACAGCAAAGTTTGAGTTTTAAAAATAACGGAATAAAGATCAGAGAGCGTTAAGATAACTTATATTTAGCACAGAATAAAATTGGAAAGCCAGTACTTATAACCTAGCCGTAAATACGATACAAAAAGTTAAATATCGGAATAAAGGAGAGAGAGAGAGAGAGAATAAACGGAATAAATGTCACAGAGAGAGATAATGTTGTTCGTGATGCATAAGATAAGATGGGAAAACATGTACAGGTCTATAACAAAGCTTTATTACTCCGTAATTAAATCTGATACAAACAGTAAAATTTTAGTTTTAACGGAATAAAGATCAGAGAGAGAGAGAGAGAAAGAGAGAGAGAGAGAGAGAGAGATAATTTTGTTAAGATAATTGATTTTCATATACAGAATTAAATGGAAAACGTATATATCTATAACTTAGTTTTATTCCGTAAACTTGTATGATACAAAATTTAACGGAATAAAGGTCAGAGAGAGAGAGAGAGAGAGAGAGAGAGAGAGAGAACTGATATTCATGCACAGTAAAATGTTAGTTTTAACGGAATAAAGATCAGAGAGAGAGAGAGAGAAAGAAAGAGAGAGAGAGAGAGATAATTTTGTTAAGATAATTGATTTTCATATACAGAATTAAATGGAAAACGTATATATCTATAACTTAGTTTTATTCCGTAAACTTGTATGATACAAAATTTAACGGAATAAAGGTCAGAGAGAGAGAGAGAGAGAGAACTGATACTCATGCACAGATTAAAATTAGGAAATGTGTAGCTATATAACTTAGCTTTATTCCGTCAATATGATACAAAACATGTAGTAAAATGTGAGTTGATAAGAGAGAAAAAGTGAGAGAGAGTTTAGAAAAAACGTGTAGCTATATAATTTAGCTTTATTCCGTCAATATGATACAAAACATGTAGTAAAACTTGAGTTTTAACGGAATAAAGATCAGAGAGAAAAAGTGAGAGAGAGTTTAGAAAAACGTATAGCTATATAATTTAGCTTTATTCCGTCAATATGATACAAAACATGTAGTAAAATTCGAGTTTTAACGGAATAAAGATCAGAGAGAAAAAGTGATAGAGAGTTTAGAAAAACAGGTAAAAACACGTATGAAAAGGTAAAAACACGTATAAAAAGTAATATGTAAACAGAAAAATGAAGGGTTTTCAAGATCGTACGTAGTAAACATTTGATTTTCTGAAAACGAAACATACATCCAATGCGACCAAGCAAGCACAGAAACTGACATGCATACAGTAATGACAACTGTTTATTTCAGACCATAACCAGATTAATACTTCACCCTATGCAGACACTTTAGAAAGATCGTAGACTTACAAAGATCGTTGCCTTATATATACTCCTGTTATTCGCACCGGTGCGTCGCACCGGTGCTGATTCTTTTTTGACATTTTTTAAGAGCGTAGACTAGCCCCGAAAGATATCTATACCCCATTTCTTGGTAGAAATGAATCCCCCAAAGAAAACCCTTTTCCGGGGGATTATTTCCCCCCTATGTAGCTATTAAGATACTTAGAAAGATCGTAGACAATTTAGAACAGTTTAAGAAAGATCGTCGGGCTGGATTGTCAGATTTCAAGAACTCTGAGGATATATTACATGAGCTTCGACCAGTTACTTGAATTTTATTGTGTTTTTGATAGAAAATTCAGGCCCTGGACAGCACTGGCAGTAATAAATATGCTGAGAATAGGGGTTTGAGGTCGAATCTTCAACATGTTGAAAATAGTTGTGTTCTGTGATGCATTGTAAACAAACTTAAATATAAAACAAGAATTATATCACGCTCACAAGCGCAGTTTGTCATGTAAACTGCTTTTTTGCTCTTCAGTGCGACCATAGGTAGGAAGAGGAAATGCAGACGAAAGATCTTCCACGCATGCGCACCGTCAAGCACCTGCCGATTGTTTACAGATGGCGGATAACATCACACTTTCACTTATTGACACTTTCAGTGGCATTTAAAAATGGACAACGAGAGCGGTATCGTGTGAGTGATGAAGTGATGTCCGTCCTACAGGTAAAGCATAAATATTTTAGAATTTAAAGACATTAAGATGAAATACAAACTTAAAAGAATTTAATTTTAATAGTTCAGAGCATGCAGACGATTTTATGGTGATCATTTAATGCACTAATAGCATGTTAAAACATGCCACTCTCATTTGCGGCATTAGCAATGTAATAATGGATTAAGATTTAAACATTTTGTTTAACTGTCAACTGAGCTGTGAAAGCCGTTTCAGACAATTTAAAATAATCTTTTGTTTGATGTTTGCCTTTGAATATTGTACAGCTATATACATGTAGTGTGGAGTCCTGCTGTTAATTAATAATAAAGTTTGAAAAAGAATATATTGCCATTGTTTTATGCTGAAAGCAAATGGCAATACATTGTTCTTTAGCACAATTAACAGCTTATGTGTAATTAGATAGCGATTATATTGTTCAGAATATCTAGATTTACAAAAAGCAGTTAATTAAACAAATATTTCCTGTATATCAATTACTATATTCTAAAGTGTTGTTCATTGCTTGTCAAGCATTGATTACTACAAGCACTGAATATGATTTCTGTCTTCATATAAATGTGTCCTTCAACATGTTCAAGTGCCTTTTACATCAAAACTGAAGTCCAGATCATGTTTTAATGCACTGCAGTGCATGTTCTTGTAAATTTTGAAATTGGATGATTTTGCTGTTTCAGTACATTGCATCTATGAAATTGGATTAATTTTATTTGTATATGTGAATATATGTGGAAATGTGTATTGAAAAAGGAAAATATTTTTCATATGGTAGAATGAGTAAGAGAAAGGTAATGTCAGAATCTCAAAATGCACTTTGTGAATTTCTCCCAAATTTAATTACATTTTATACATACCTTTTATTATGCAACATTTGTACCCTAAATTTTTACCTTAACTGCCATATTCATTGATACCATGTTCTACATTAATTTCAATAGATGTGATAGTACCTTAGTAACATTCAAATGAAATTGAATGACATTGACCTTAACCTGATAAGTTCTTAAAATAATAAAATATTTCAATTTAGTAATTAGTAATGTTAAAACAAACTTTGTATTCATTTTGAATGAGATATTCTGAATTTTGTCCATGATGTTTAAGTTATTCCATGTATGAAAAAAGAATGCTAGAAATGAGTTAAAGAAGATCCTGAGAGAAACACAGTACATTTACACTTCATTATTTTTATCATTTTCAAAAGATTAACAAAAAGGAGTTTCGTCAAATATCAATATTTACACATGTCAGGTTTTTTCCATTTCCTAATTTTACAGTATAAACTCTAAATGATTTACCATGCAGCATATACTAAGTAAATCAGTACCATACTACATTTAATTTGCTGAAAAATAATAGCAGCATCATGCTTCATTTACTAACAAAGTGTAAAATAAAAGTATTTCTATATTACATGTATGTTATTGATATTTAACAAATATAATTTCCAGTTACAATTTTCCATTTTACTGTTAACATGTTCATAGATGGACATTCCATTCATAGTTTAGTGAGTTTGAATAATACATGTATTTTATTATGCATTTGTCAGATTCAGCTTTATGTTAATGCATACTCAATTTTAGTACGGTATTCTTTTAGTGGATTAGTGTGGATATCTTGTTAAGGCCAGGTCTGAAAAAATGTAAATGTAGAACAATTACTAAAAGACAGATTTACTTTTAAAGTTGCTTTTAAAATAAACATTGTAATCAAATGAATCTATAAATTTTTCATACAATGAAAATTGTGAATGAATATGTAGAATTTTGCATAATGTTTGAAGAGAAGTTAGAGAACTCTTTATTTCTACATTAATTTATAATATATATGTACATATTTTCATACAACCAGGTTTACCTGAACTGGGCTAACACCCTCCTACAGGAAGTGGACGTGGTCGTAGAAGGAATCACATGTCTCCAGGAGGGCAAGGTCATATGTCAACTGATTGACCTTCTTCAGCATGAATCTGACCTTCTCAAGAAAGCCCAGGTAATGTAAATTAAATGAGTTTTACACAAAGATGAAGATGGGTCAGGAAGCTTATTTAGTTCATCAAAGGATGTCATTTCTGTGAATTTTGGTAAAAGAGTTTACAGTTGAAGAAGTAAGAATTGGAATGCAGATCTTCCACTCCTGTCCACCCTCATATTTTGATCTTAACATGATATTAAAGAAAAAGAATACAATATTACAAAGTAAAGACAAAAAATATGTACCAGTAATACAAATTGCACAGAGATTAATTTTAGAGTATATTGTTGCTTTGTAGGAAAACATAGCAATGGATATATGATGTCATGCACTGAAGCAACAAAAATTAAATCCTTCTTTTTCCACTTCTACTCTACTAATACGCATGTACAAGTATACTGTATTGGTTTTGTTTGGTGCAACTTTCATAATTTTATTATTTATTTAGCAATCCCCGGGATATAGATTTAACCTATTCTTAACTATAGTACAATTCTAATAGATTCTCATTCAAATTATGTCAGCATGAGATGGAATTACCATGTCGATGTTTTCTCTAGGGAAGTATTAAATTCATGTTGCCAAAGAAATGATATATCGTTATGGCTGCAAGCACAGGCAATATTATACCAACGTACATTATTATGTATTTGGTCTTAGACTTTGTGAAATGTAATTCTGAATGATGGATTTTGTAGGAATCGGAATCCCAGTCGGCAGAGCATTACATCCAGACTGCCATAGCTCACATGAAAAGACATGGGATTAGAGTCAGGTTTACTGCTCAAGGTATGTACTAAATTCTAACATAGTAAAAAAAGATATATGTGGCATGCCTAATGTTGACCTCAATTTAACATGTACTCTAAGCTTTGGTCAGTTTGGTGACCTTCTAAATACATGTATTTTAAAAATTCAAAACATCGCAGACCATTGCCAACTTTGACTTCACACAATTCCCTGAGAAACAGAACTTTTCAGAGAAAGTGCACCCAAGGACTCATTGAAGATGTTCCGCAAGGGGCAACAAATTCCAAAGTCTAGAGAGAATTATCTATTTCATTATATACTAGATTCTTTTGTGAAAGACGAATGCCTTCATGGAAAACTTTTTCACTTTAAAAGTGTAATCCAAAATTTAGGTCAATTTCCAAGATCAAAGTCATTAGGTAAACAAATGTCAGTACCAATCGAAATTTCTTGTCGCAAGGAAAACATAAGTGAAATATGAAAGCCCTCTCAGATATAGCCAAGATTATATTTAGGACAGACAGTACAGACAGACTGACAGACCGAAAAATATATGGTCCTGAATCTCTTTTTCCTCAAAAATTGGATTGAAAATTTGACGAGATCGTGGAGAGACGATATGCTTCTTCACAAAAAGACGTGATCATGTTGTCAATGGATTTTCTATCAATTCTTTCCACCGATCCATCCGGACAAACTTCATTCATAATTGATCAGCATAAGCAATATATCAATGCTTTGTAAGACAATGTCAACGTCCAATAAATTTGCACAAGCAACGGTTTCATTCGGTCATGTCAGAATGGTATTTTATCTCGTGGAATTGATACTGGTATATACGAAAAGAATAAGTAGTTTAGTCTAAAATCTTTTTATGAGAATGTACCCCAAGTGCGGAACTAGAGGGGGGGGGAGGTAGGGTTCAGGGGAGTCAGAAACCCCTCCCCATGGAATTTCCCAAAAATGTTCCCCCCCCCCCCCCGTTTTTGCGTGCATTTTTTTTTCAAAACCATATACTGGACCCCGGCGGCTCAACACTCTCTCTCCACCCCGGAAAATAATCTAGGTCCGCCCATGATACCAAAGCTATAAGATCGATATTCTTACTTAAGGGACTAAACATACAATTGTGCTGACGCCATAAATATTGGATAAATACTTCGGGCAAGTGATACAATTTTAGAATAAGTGATACAGTGTAAGTTTTCTTTGCACCTTATCTAGGTTTCCACGTTTTTAATCATGGTTAGACTTTTCCTTTTGAGGAACGTTTTAAGCATTTGTATTACCGAATTTCAGCATTCATAATAATCTTTTATGTTGATTTAAATAGTAAGTATTTACATACGGCACTCAAATTGCAGGTGGTCATTGTGAAAAAGTTCCGAATTCATACATTGCTAATCGAAATATTTTATTTGAAATAAAGCCAATTGAAGGAAATGAAGAATTATTTTCTTCTATATATCTTAATTTGAACAATATTGAAATAAAGCCGGATTATTAATAAAAATATATGATGGCAATATGGAACATTAATATGAACTTATGACCTGGAATCAGGGTCATAAAACTTCTGAATGAAAATACATGGCCTCTGCATGCATTTCAATTCTGACTAAAACGACGTATTTAAAATAAACAGCAATTATAGTCGAATAGGTGTGTAGAATTATACATCAAAGTGATTTTTGTTAGCAAAGATAAATAAGTTCTCAAATCCAGCAGAAATAAATACCGACGTCATCAAACACCTTTCGGAAAACAATGAAAAATAAAAAAAATATGAATGAAAAGTAAAATGTATTACCGAAGAATGAGAAGTAGTAAAGAAGACAGTGACACCCAACAAATTTTTTACATGTAAAAAAAAATATACACAAAAAAAAAATTCCTCCATGCATTTTCAGGACACTCGAGATTTCGAACGAAAGCAGAATCCAAGTTGTAATTAAGACTTTAGTATCTTAAGCCCCTGTCACACCTTCACGTTCTGGCATGGCGTTCGCACTACGACCGCCAAAATTGTACGAAACGTGGCGTGAACGTAGTAAGGACGCGGGGAACGTAGTAAGAACTCGCTGATACGTATTGAGGTCGTAGTAAGGACTCCTACGAACGTGTCCGTACGCCGAGCCACCACGACCGTTTTGAACTGTTCAAAACAGTCGTAGTGAGGACGCGGTGATGACAGAACGTGTTAAGGTCTACTTGCGAACGTATTGAGAACTTCATGGACGTATTAGAAACGTGTCACTAACGTAGTAGGGTCGTAGTACGGACGGCTAAAACTTTTACATATAACCCTATGGAGATCGTCACGTCTCTGCCGTCCTTACCACGTTCTTGGTTTTAGAGGTCGAAAAAAATCAAAATAGACCTCGTACAAAAAATTTATCCTTTGAACGTGTTATGATCGTAGCATGAACGTAGTAAGGACTTAGAGAACGTAGTAAGCACGCCGTACTATCGTAACACAGACGCCTTCGTCGTAGTGTAAACTTGGGGCCGATCGTAGTGCGAATTTGACTAAACGTATTAAAGACGGGAAGGACGCGTGCAACTAACGTGTTACGGACGCTAAAGGTCGTGTTGCGCACGTATTGGAGTCGTCAATTATTGTTTCGGAGAGCCCTTCTGGGTGAAAAAATGCCACGTTCTCACTACGTTCATGAAAAATTTCAAGGACTTCAAGGACGTAGTAAGAACGTCTCGAGAGAACGTGTAGGTGTGACAGGGGCTTATGGTTATCAATTCAACGAACAAAGGGAATGATGCAGTTATTAAAAAGAAAGTAGCCCACAGATTAAATAAATACACAAAGAAGTAGCGTACGACACCTACTATCTCTGACCAGATTTTGTTTGCTCATTGATTTAACTTTTCTCGTCGATTCTGCATGAAATTGTTACTGTTATCTCACAGATCAAGTCTTTTCATTCGAAATTAAATTCTTCCTTCTTAACAACTTGCTAAAGAGATCGGCATTTTCTGACCTCATGCCATTAAGGTGTAGATACAGTAATTATTCACGCCGCGCAGCGCCTTTTTTTTCTGCAGAAATGTAATTTTTGGCGCGGTTTTCGGCGCTAACGTGAGTTTTTGGGGGATTATTTTCCAATCAGTGTACGTTTTGGGGTTGTTGACTCAAAGATCAATTTAAATGCTAGCAAAATGTTCTATGCACGTACAAGCATTAATCAATTATCATTACTAGTATCAAAGCCTTGAATACAATTTATTTATTTGTCGGAGTCAAATGTCGCCCGTGATTTTGAATGCTTTTGAAAAAAAAGGGTGCTGCAAGGGGGCATACGATCAGTTTGATATCTCAATCTAGCTCTTGCGCAGGTAGCGTTGCCGGCAAGGCAACACGGAATTCAATGCTGGCTAATGCGCTCCATTAATTTACTATTAGCACATCTAACATTATGAGTGCCGGGGTACGGGTGTCTGAATCTTCGTTTTCAGAAAGGTAAATCTTGTTATTGAATAGGTATTGAAAGTTGAGAGGATTTATAAATGCCATTGTACCAACGCACATCATTTGTCTGACGGTGACGGGTGTTGTCGAACTGTCAGCGCTCGCTGCACCGCCAAGGATGTTAGTACGGATGGTCGTGTATGAACTTGCCTCACTCACATACCAAGTTTGATTGAATTCGCTATCAAGTTTTGGGAGATTGGATGTGTTTTTCTTAAACTTCGAGATAGTGAACTTTCTTACCTTTAGTTGTACACTGTGAATTTCTGTTAAATTGTGATGGATTTTTACTAGTAAAAAGTATGTATGTGTGCCCGTAGTCAGAATTGTGTTACGACGACTTGGTTATTTTTGCTTCACTGATACATGTGTGGGAATATTACATATAGTTCGTTATAATTTTCAATGCTAAAATCAATAAGAATTTAATTTCTACTTCTAGAATTTAAATTTTTGAAAGATCTTTGAAGAGCCTCTCAGCAAAAAATATGAATTCACTGGTGTTCATCTCGCCAAATGTTGCCGGTTCATTGAGTTCCATTTTGCGATCTATGTCAATGTCCAAATTCTTGGCATTTGTTATGTTGTCATACTAGAAAAGGAGATTGCACTGTTGATGAGGTCATTGGCGATGTGTAATTTACGGTACCATTTCGAGAGGATATATTTTACGTGATAAAGATGCCAATAGAATATTTCTCATATCTGTTCGAATCTTCAATGACTTTTGAAGTACATGTTTTATCTATTACGAAAAGGTATCACTGAAACATGGGAAATGTGTAGCATTTTATTGCCTGGCTTCCTTGTTTTATGGTGTTTGATTTGAAAGGTAGAGCACCTTTACGTAAGAAGTAATTTCAACGTGAACGAAGTGCTCCACGTCCTCTTACAGAGAGAGCAACCACCGTGATAGAAATAACAAAACTCAGTGTATCAAACACGTATGTTTCAGACATTTTCATGAAAAAATAGTTTTTGCCGAAAATGAAATGGTACCAATGAATCCTTGAGAGAAAATATAGGTAAAATCTGTATCTTTGCCGATTATTCCCTCTCCAAAAGAGCAAGAGACAAAAGCCAAAAGCAAAATAACATTGTTCGATATGGAAAGCCTGAACCGACATGTGTTTTGCTCTTTGCTTTTTTGTCACCTCAAATGGGATGGTTAATTATACTGATAATCCAGATAACCGAACCTTCCGCACTGCAGAGACGCCTCCTCCTTTTTTAAGTCAAATTCAGAAATAAAATTAAGCGATAAGAAAAGAGTGAATGTAGTGATTAACGGTTACATATTTCTTCTTTTAAAATAATTGTCTATTAATTTATTAATTGTGAACTCTTCTTTGAAAATTGAAAATTTGCATTATTGACTTTTAATAGATTTTATACATTTTCTTCCTTGTACAGATATATTGGATGGAGACGTTAAGTCTATGCTGGACGTTCTATGGTTGATCATTTTAAATTACGGAATACACAGTATAGGTAAGTGTACTTCACCTATCTACCGCCTTATCATAGAGTAAATAAGTCACCTCGAGTACCAAGTAATCGAACCTGATTGTTTATCAATAATTTATTGCCCCCTTCCATAAACAAATCCTTTGAAAATTCCGGGCTGCAGATATACCCCCTTTTAAGGAGATACACACTCGGTGTATTGCATGCTTACAATAAATTTCTGAAATTTAAAGTTAATTCTTTAAAACCTAACATTTAAATACCGGATATTGAATGTTGATGCGAAGTCGTAAGCTCATTTGAGTAAGACCAACAAATAAAATTTACACTTGATTTGACTTCGAAATAACAGGGTGTAAAATTTTAATATTAAAGTACCTTAAAGTTTTTCAAAATTTTACGCGTGGCAGGCGCCGCCTACTTTGTTCTCTATGTAATTTTGGAAAGGAAATGGTTTCTGTCTCGATTTTGTTTGCTACATATTGATCGATGTCACAGAATCGTGAATTTCAACATGGATAGCTTAGGAATTCTCGTTCTTTATACAATGTAATCAATTTAACAAATCATTCTGTAATCAGTTAGATATTTGCATAAGGATATAAATCAATTTATATATATTTTACCGGTTGGACCGGCGCATTTGCATCTAAAAGTAATATTAAATGTTAGCCGGCCTTTTATATATTGGTATATCATATGAGTAAAAATTTAAAGATAAAATCAACATTGACATTCGATTCCCATTTATTTGGAAAGCGATCCGTGATTTCCATATTTGATATTTCCTTAAGGGCGTTCGGCGGTTGAGAGAAGTGTCGGAGTTGGCAAAAAACTTTTATTAGACTGGTGCCAAAAGGAGTTATCAGCAGATTTCGACCCACGGAATACGCTTTCGTACAAGTAAGTGCCATTTTTATTCTGCTATCTTGCGCTTTTCAACGAGGTGAGATAAAATTTCAGTTCTATTTTCCTGTCCCATGGCAATCTACAAGAATAACCAACTTGCCAATGCAGTTAAGCTCCTATTTAAAATTTGTATAGATTGAATTTGTCTTTCCAAAAACATAAGAAGCCCACACTCTGCAACCGGATAACTACTTTTATTACCTCAGTACACCAAATTTTGTGCACTTTACATGTGCATGTTTTTGATATTGAATCATTATACCAGGAGATTCCAAAAAAAGCACTGCAAATCAAATACTCGTAATACATGTACATGTATATACCAACAATTGACTCTTGACAAGGTATTTGGCATCAAGGGGTGGGATGGATGGGGGTTATATTCAGGTGATATTGCTTTGAAAGTAAAATGCAACCTAAATTTTCAAAGGGGTGGATTATTATTTAGTTTTGATTTATACGAGGACTGATTGATATGTTGTGAGCCGCGTATTTAAGGATTTGAATTTTATCAGACATTTAGCATTATTTTTCTACATAATCCCCTTCAGTATCCATACACTTTTGCCACCGGTGTTTAAGTGCCTCAACACCACTTTTAAAGAACTCCCCTCTTGACTGGTCAGAAAGCCATCCACTGCAAGTATGACGTCATCATCCAGGGATTTTTTTATGGGTTCTCCAGGGCCGAAATTCGGCCCCATTCCCAATGCTGAAAAACAGGCATTTTTCCCAATTTCTGAGCTTAAAATTCCCAATTTTAAAAAAAATAAAATTCCAATAAACAGAGTAAAATAATTTCAGCAAGAATCTTTAAAAAATTAAACACTTAGACAATTATATAAATTAAGTTTTTATACCTAGGCTACCTTTGTAGCAATATTGATAATACTTTTTGCTTGTTTTCTCAATTTATTTCTATAATTTTTTTCCCAATTTCAACCAAATGTCGCTACTTTTCCCAATCTTGAAGGCCCAGGCCCCTGGAATCGGAGGGTAGAAAAAACCCTGTCATCGGACTGAAAGTGGGTGCCAGAAATAGCTACTTTCAGTTTTGGAATAGATGAAAGTCTGATGGCCGATGGAGCAAGACCAGGTGAATAAGGCGGAAGCTCAATCAAATTAAAGCCACTATCATGAATGGCAGCCATGGCAGTGACAGTCTTGTGAACAGGAGCATTGTCCTGATGAAACTAGTGAGCTTTCCGCGGCGCTTAAGTTTTATATTTTTCCGTAACTGTGTCAGAAGTGAAGCGTAGTATGTGCCATTGATTGTTTGTCCTTTTGGAGATAATCTATCAGCAGAACACCTAAACCAAGGCCCACAACATATCAATCAGCCCTCGTAGTTTCAACTCTTGCTTGATTACGCTACAAGTAGGATTGTAATTTTGCTCTTCTAGTGGAATGGCGCACTAAACTACCGAAGTCTTGGTATTTGACAAGCTATATCTTCCCGCCATTGTTGGCTCATTGAATGGACAATGATACTATGATCTTTAAATGATATAGGCTAAAATACTAATTTTACGATATTGTGCTCGTATTTTGTGTCCTTAATATTTAAACTCATGAACATTCCTTTGGATATGATATGTTGTTTGATAAGGATCAAGCGGAATCTCCTGACCTCCCTGGATATCAACAAAATGCTTGAATATTTTTAGTCAGAATTTACGAATAAGCATAGACATTTCAATCAGAACCATCGGCAATTTCTCTCCTCCGCTTGTCTTTGGACTTAACAGCACACCCTCCCCTTCCCACTATCATCTACAAATCTTTGATCTCTCTCGTTGGAATGATGGAGGCTGTACCTTTCTTCGTTCCTTTAATAGAAAATCTGCATACATCTGCAAGTCAGGGGCTTTCTAAAACAGCTTACATGTATTTTCCATATTTTTTTTAATACTATATATTTATTAGGAGGATATTTTCAATTGATTGAAGTTTTCGTACGTATAGGTATTGTATTCACAAGGGAATAGGAACACCAAGTAGGAAATTAGTGGACTTAATAACCCATAGACAGACGCCTCAATGAACCATTGATCCAATTTTAGATATTGAATACTAGAAAGTAGAAATGTATTTTTACGGTGCCATATGTCTTTATGAAATCTTGGTTTTCAATTGCAAACCAAATACCACATAACGGAAGAAATGAAATACGGAGGAGTGATTGGACGAACTTATCTATTGAACAAGTGATATTGGGAGCCCTCTCAGGCCTATGACCGATGTAACCTTTATTAGACATATTGTCAGTATTCAGTCGATGGAATTTGGAAACGCACCCTTACCCCCGCCCACGGCAATCCCGGATCCAGCAAATATACAAGATAGAGGGGGGGGGTGGCTCCCTACCCAAGACCGTCATAGTTTTACTTTTTACCAAAGGGGAAGGTTGGTTCAAACCATTGTGGGATGCAATATTTTCTTTTTCAAACCTTCCACCTTTTTAAAGTTATGTAGACCATAAAAATGGAGGCATGGTTCCATATCCCAGTGCCCTCATCCGTGTATGTGTGGCCCACCTTTGATTCAGCTAACGGAACAAACCCTTATCCTTGTGTAACTTCAAATTTGCATAATCAGTCATATAAGTATACTTTGACGAAGATATATCCGAGTCTTATCACCGCAAAATTTACTTTTACAACAATGAGCCAAGCTGTCTTTAAAATCCTTCTATAAGGCTAAGGTATATAAAAGCGACAATGCAGGAACAAACATGAACTGTGTACCCTAAATATTTGTTCATTTAATAATATTTATTTTGCACTTGAAAATTTAAATCTATTTTGGTATAAATATAATAAAGTGGTATTAGGAAATGAATTACGACTCAGTAAAACGTTGTTGGTAGAATGGAAACCGCATTTTGTGAGGTTTTCTTTTGAACAAAAAGCCGCATTTGTCATGACTCGGATTTTCTCTTGAGTGTCTCTGTGATTTGGCATTTCTACTTTTGTACAGTTGCATTTGCAATCTTTTTTGTGTCAATAAAATCTGTTGACGCGAGGCAAATTCCATGTAATAATAAAGTTTCTTTCATAAGAATATTTCTATCGATAAAAATTGGCTTTCTTCGGTTAAATGAAGAAATACAAATTGTATGGCATAAACAGCCCATGGCCTTTTCTCCTATGCTCTCTATGCATTCTCTTGTACTTCGCAAGGTCATATCTACACTGACTGCATATACCTATATAATCATTTTCATTAACTTCAGTCACAAAGATTTGGGTAGAGTTCATCGTGTCCCGTAGGTATTCTCTACTTTTACTGAGAGTTAATTAATCATGTAGGGGCATAATCCACTCGTAATTTCGGTTGTAAAGTTATGCATATAGGCACTCACGACCTTGTTTGTCCCTTTAAAGACCTACCAGCTTGGTATATATTTCATTCTTAGTTCAATTTTCTGAGGAATTTATGTTAACCCTATTAAAGATATGAAAGAAAAGAGCCTAAAACTCAAATTTCTTTGTTGTTCGTTAGCAACTAATTGCAATTAGAGTAAGGTTCTGGTCGAGGGATTACTTGGCTAATCTGAAGGGAAATCCCTCTCCAGAGAAATTTGCCTTCGAATTAATCTTTCAGTTAAACAAATTGGCACTGTTGATTCAGCAGGTTTTCGGTTCGTCCGTCCGTCCCACGGTTTGTTTTGTGTTGATCAACAGTTAGAAAAAAGTGTAGGTTAAATTACCTGCATCGTCTTGAAAGCTCAATTCTGAATCATTAAAAGTGAGCGCTCACTTTTAATGATCCAGAACTGAAAGTTAGAAAAGAAAGATATTTTAAGAGAAGTTGGCTTACATATATATCTCGCATTGTTTTCGAGGCTATGCCCCTCTAAGTCGCCAATAGCTTATGAATGATGGATAATTTTGCGAAAAGTGGAAATTGTAAAGATATTTAGGACTTTTATAATTATGTGTCATAAAATACCTTGTAGATGTCGCCTCTTATCTGTTTAGCTCGACCTTAAACCTCCGTGAATGAGGAATGAATATCCGAAACGTCAATGTACCGTGCGCATTGCATTGAAATTGGTTTTGTGCACAGGGATTTATCACGCTAATACCGTTTGCAGTATTTACTATATATATGTGTTAACATATATATAGTTTATACAGCAACCGGTATTAGCGTGATAAATCCCTGTGGTTTTGTGGTGGTTGCTCTCCTGCAATCTCTCTCACAGAGGCGCGCCACTACTCTGGCAGCGGAACGCCTCTGTGAAAGAGACTGGCTCTCCAGTCCCAAATGTTTCTTCTAATAGTTTTTTCTCATTGTTGATTTTGTGTACTAAAAGACCGATAGTATAACCGGTACCTGGAATTTCCAAATCTCTAAGTTTTGAAATCTCAAACGAGTATTTTCTTACAGATTCAGATTGTATTTCAATTTCATTTTGTTCTTTTTACAGTTTATGTACCGGAGATTGGTTGCTGAAGCTTCTGAAGCTGTACACAGACGTACAGACACTACCGGAGGTGGGTACAACATTTTTTGTCCCACGACATACATACAGAGTTTCACCAGTTGACATATTGACGGTTCTTGCGCAATATTACATTGATGATTTGGTTTAGTTTGCATTTCCAGTGTTTACTGTCAGTATTACTTAATCATCATCGATCAAAATTTATGACATTTTTATACAAAGAGCTGTTGTCCTACACTCTGTCTGTGTTAAGTGTCCGTGAGAATTCATTTTAGAATGCAAATAATTTATGTCAATATCTACAGGTATTTTCTAAATTTCCAGCTGTGCTTTCAACATTCCATTGTTATATAATCCTAGATCTCGAATTCAAAGAAACTCAAGAGATTTGTATTCATCGACTCGGAATTGTTCTCTCTCTCTCTAGATTAGCACAAATCGGCAAGAAACAACAATAACACCTTGCATCTCCCCCCCCCCCCCCAAAAAAAAAATCTTGCACATTCTCAATAAATCCTGTCATACATTTTAACCAGATGAAATCGGTTATGTCAACGGCAAATCGAGTACAGTAATCTGTAGACAGGCATAATGGCACTTTTACAAATCTAGTTGGCCTAATATTTGAAGTTGTCGCATATTTGCTCAACGTGCATGTTTGTACAAAGTCGATGATTCCTAACTACATTTTTTGCGTGTACATGTAAAACTTTAAAAAATACTTTTTCGAGCCATATAAAGTGACACTTTCCATTTTTCAGCACGAACTAGAATATCAAAGCAAACCATTGTCATTTAGAAGATAATTTTCACTGTTAGGCTATCATATTTAGGTTATTAACCTCTCTTGTGTAAATCGTAAATTTTAGCATTTGATATGTACCGAAATCGATGTTACGGTAACCCAATACATCATATCATCATGGGTATATCGCAGGGGTGTCGACACCGTTGCCCCTCGGCTCTCGTGTTTAACTCCCCTTTAATGTGCCGTATAATAGAGGTGTGCCCATAGATAGATAATTGTTTATTTGACGGATCAATTTGGAGTTATTTACTATTTCATACCGATATGAATTGAACTGGAGAAGGTTTATATGCTTTTGGGCTAAGTTAAATATTGAATTTATTTTAAAGGTAATATGTTTAGACTTGGCGCGGCTTACCTAAATCGCCATTGATTATATTGCAAGTGCGCCAGAAAAATTTAGCATATAGGCATTTTCAAGTGCAGTTTTGACTTTTCTTTACATGCTTTGTGGACTTCTATCGATTACATACTCCTTTGATGTTTTTGGAAGTTTTGTTATGTGATTCATGTGCAAACGGCAGCTGATAAGTGACCCGATCTTATTGAATATATATGGAATATTTTGAAAACTGTTTAAACATTATATAACATTTAGGATTTGGAAATGATCGACATTCTTAACATGCTGGCTAGATAAAGCCGCTCAACATAGGTAATGAATTTCATATTCGTTCTTTTGTACGTGGAAGTAGATATATTACAAGATAAGTAGATCCTAATCTTTGAATCCATTTATTGTGTACAGGAGAGAGGTGACCAGTATCGGACATTACTCCAAGCAACTGAGGAACAGCTGGGAATCAAGCAGAATATTCTCAAGTAAGTATTTTATCTTTATGGGACTTTTTAAAGACTTCGACAAGTCCAACATAAAACAGGGTTTTTTTTTGGGGGGGGGGGGGGGGAGGAGTGGTGAGGGGAGTTGGGAAGTTTTCCAAATTTAAAAATGATGATTCAGCCAAAAATTTGTAAGTATCCCCGTTGTCAACTGTATTTTGAGTGTAGGTTAACTCATGCTCTAAGCGAGGTCAAGGTCACAAATAAAAAGGTCATTAGGTCATGTCACAAGAAATACACACTACATATGAAAGCCATATTCAGAAATTGTACATAACTTGAAGTTCGGACAACAGACTCTCGATTTTTGAAACTGAGTCTTCAAAATCGTCTTGGTTTGACTTCCATGCATTTCTAGTCATTTTCTATCACAAAACTGCGAAAAGGGGAAAAATCTGTATGTCGTTAGCTTTTGCTGTAAAAGTTTCCGTTCGCTGTCGTTGTAAAAGAACGTGTAAAATCAGCAATTCAATTAAATCTATGAACATTGACCAAATTAAATCATGACTTAGCAATATATCTGTACGTTCCCAAGAGTTTGCCTTAATTTTGATGACTATTTTGGCAGATCATCCATGTTTACATCAGAGATAACAATGATTTATTTGACATATCCTTCTGGTTGTGACACAGAAAAACGATTGATAAAGATTGATTCACACGAGTTTTTGCCATATATACGAAGCATTCAAACTGAATCCAATTATTTGACATGTCAAATATTTATTCGATACCATCATCGGATCCAAACTTCAAATTGCGATTTTCCTCAACTATCAAAATTAATATGAATCAAGGCAATGCCTTTTTGTGCGAGCGGAGAGAAAATAGATATGATAATAAAAAAAATCTTTCTTTTTTATTTTGACTATGATGGTTTATCTTATCTTACAAAACTTTCTGTTTGATGATTGCCAAAAAAAGGTAGTATAAGGCGAGTGGAAACACGGAAGCATTTTCAAAATTGATCTAGACCAGCAGATGAACATTTGAAGGGGAGGGGATGGGCTTAAAATATGGTTCTTTAAAAATATGGTTCTTTATAATTCATTTTTATTATTTAAGAATAATGTTTAGGCTAGCTGAAAATAAATTACTTAAGAACAAAAGAAAAAACAAACATATTCCGACTTCTGACAACTGGTACGAAACCACCCGAGACGAGAAAAGCAATCAGAGCGAAACGTCTCGTTTAAAACCGGAAATGTCGGATTTCCCGTGGTTACGCCGCCTTGATGATGCTTTATCGTTACCTGATTTACGAAAAATATTTTCAATAAACTTAACTTATAAACAAAAATTGAGTATAACATATACGTCTACTTGGAGTCGAAAAAAAATTTAAATGGCAATATCCAGCATCTCCGCAGTAACTCTGTCTGCGAGGGGACGAAAGTTTTTGAAAGCATAGTAGTACATTCTCATTCTTTGATTCAGCATATTTTCTCAATAAGATATGTGTATACGCGTTACCATAAGGGCGAGCTTCGCTCGCAAAGGCCCTTCGGGCCTTTGCAGCGAGCTCCGCTCGCTACTATAGTGTTGTAGGTTCGCACGCGGGTGCAATCGACAAGTATTTTCATGTACATGTCTCATGCATGCAAACGAAGTGCACTAGACTTTATTTAAGCTTTATGTGTTCTCTACATAATTGATAAATTTAAAATGTTTTATTAAAGCTTCTAGGTACATTGTATTAAAAGCTGAATTATGACGTATTGAAAAAGGGAATGGTAGAAATCGAATAGAAGTTGAAGTATTTAATGATAAAATGGCAAAAAATTTCTATACCCTTTCACTAAAAGTATAACTTATTCATACCTCAACATAGAATAGATCGGATATAAAATATTCTATCAGCCATAATGCAATTCGTCATTTATTCATTTCAATTGAAAATATTCTATTAGCTCAGTTTTAAAGTTTGAATTCAGCGTGAGAAGATATGACGCTATCACACAGACAGAAAGATTATAAGATCTATATTGATTTATCTAAGAGGTATTTTAGCACTTATATTGACAAAAGTGCACATTTAAATCCCTACAATTGTCTGGGTCAGATGTGTCACTTCACGCTTGGCTTCCAACAACATCTCGTCATTCAAATGCTTTAAAACAAGTTTATTGTGCTATATAACTGCATTAGCTATCAATAAAGTTCGATTTGAATGCTCACAAAGATATCAAAATAATTCTATTGGCGATTTATGGAAAAGCTCGTATATAGGTATATACCATAGATCAAAGGGTTATGTTGGCTTGTTTTGAATGTAAGATATATGTATGTTATACCTATATGAATTTTCTTACAACTTTTGAATATATTTATTTATTCATTTATTTATTTATTTGTTTTGTAGCCCAGCAGATATTGTCGAGGGAACTGTTGATGAACACACTTTGATGATATATGTTTCTCTCCTCAAAAGAAAAGTAAGTACATGCAGTCGATGCAGCTTAGGAAGCGGGTTCCAAATGCTCTCAGTTTACTTTTAAATTTTAAGAAATTATGAATTGAAAGTTAGATGCTTTAATTAATATCTACAGACAAATTGGTGTATAAAAATAAATATGATACATATAAATGTAGATAATAGACTTAACATTTTGGTGAAAATAAATGATTTTGAAAATAGCGTTCTTAGTTTAATTTTGCATAAGTTATCAAATATTAAAAAAAAAAAAATCTGTGCATACTAGTACAATGTAAACTTTTTACAGGTAGGAGGAGAAGAACAACTAGATATCAGTGAAGATAGTTTAGACAGGGTAAGATTTTGACCTTGTGACCTTGTCCTTGGAGATTAAATTCATTAATATTCATGAAAATGAAATGAATTTATCAATAATGTGTGATTTTTCATCTCCGAAGCTTGGAAACGCAATTCATATGATGAGTTTCATTTATACAATTCAGAATAGATTCATATATATTAGATTCTTTATATTATACTGTATAAACTTAAACATTTAGTCAAATCAACTTTTGAGAATACCTGTAATAGCAAAATTGGTTAATTTTGACGTGTATATAGAAACATCGAGCTTAACATCACTGTTTCAACTTCTCAACTTGTCATCAATTTAATGCACCATGAAAATAATTTCTACATTTTTATGAAAATCACCTTAATTTGGTTGTCCTAAGAAAGAACCATTTCATTTTTTATATCAGTTTTACATGTATTTATGATATCAAAATCTTGCAGGTTTCTCCCAAACCACCAATAGCATCACCAGCATCTCCCAGCTTAGAGAGGAGAAGAAGTTCACCATCTCGTTTACATAGCTCTGTGGAAGCAGACGACAATTCCGAAGACTGGTTTTCCTCATCAAACGGATCTATCAAATCGGGGAGTGGTGACCCACCTGTGTCACAAGAGGGCGAGAGTTTACTGATTCAAACAATCACCGAACGTGTGTCGCAACATATCGCCGTAGAACGTGACGATGAAGATGATGAAGAAAGTAACGTTAGTGTTTTATCTGGATCTATATCGCAAACCTCTGCTCCAAGCAAAAGAGAGGTTATAGACATTGATCTGTCCTCACAACCTCAGGAAAAAAATCTTAAGGAATTACCTCAGGGAAAAGAGGAGGAACAGACAAATTCTGAACCAGACGAGGATTCTACTTTGGTTACCACTCAGGAAGAGGTAGAATTAAAACATACGGAGGTGCTTGAAACAGTACCAAAGGAAGAAAATCCGAACTTTGAAGAAAAATTTGAAACGGAAGTTATTGAAAATAAGGAGGATAGTGAGGCTACTGTATTAAACATATTTCAGGAAAGGGAACCTTTACACACTGTTTCGTTGACTGTGAATCGCTCAAGGGAATTCGGCACAAGTGTTGATGAAACTAAACAAAAACAGGATTTAGAGAACAGGAAAAAGGCATTTCAAGAAGAAATGGAAAGAGAAGCTAAGCAGAAGAAAGAGGACCATGAGAGAGGAGGAGGTTCTAGTGAATCGCTTGATCCAGAGGCAGATCGTTCGGCGGAAAGTATGGAAGAAATTTTTACTGAGGGGACTAAGGGGACCTCAGAATTTCTTCCCAGGATTTGGCAGAGGAATGCCAATATTTGTTATGCCAGGACAATCTTCTAGTCCAGAAATGATGCTGCTATTACAAGCTTTAAGACAGGCTCGACATGAAGCAAATTATCATGATAAGGAAGCAAATGGGGACACTGAGGAAACAGTACCCAAGCTACATACGCTATTGAATCTCGATGAGATAGATGATCAGACTCCGAGTGTTACGCCACAGATGTCTCAAAGGAGTCACACATCTCAGTCTCAGAATGGACGTGAAACTCCCGTGTCTGACTCAGAAAGGGCACCAAGGAAAAAGCAACCAAGCCCAACCGTCTCTGAAAGAAGTGAACCATTTGTGCATTTTCAGAGTGGCGTTCCAGATGAAAATGATGCAGAAACAGAAGGGAAGAGAGGAATACTGGAAGTTGTCAGTGAAACAATTGAACCTAGGCTTGAATATTATGATCTTTCAAGGACAAATATTAGTGAAAATGAAAAGAGACGCTTTCCTAGAGTTAATATAACAGAACCATTAAAAGAAAGAATAAAGAAGGCAGCAGAGTCACCTAGATCACCAAGAGAGAGATCTAAAGATAGAAAATCACCAGAAAGGTCATCTGGATATAGGTCAAGGTCACTGACCCCTGGGTCTGGCTATGAGGAAGAACAAACCATGCCAAAGTCTATTCTAAAAGATAGATCCAAGTCGCCTTTGGATAGCATAAGTCCTGAGAGGAGGGAACGTTTACTCCGTCAAACTGATGATCCTGGTGAACGATCACCAAGGATCAAGTTTTGATAGATCTCCAAGGTCAAGTTATGAAAAATCTTCTAAATCACCCAGATCAAGTCTGGATAGGGCATTGGAAAGGGACTTGACCTCACTCTCCTAGATCCAGCATGGAAAGATCACCAAGGAGTAGCACTGATATACTGTCTAGCCGAGATTGGTCTCCTAGATCACCGAGACTCAGTCCCGACAGAACAACAGCAAAGGAAAGGTCATCAAATGCAGATTTATCACCTAGATCACCACGGACCCCAAGATCTCCTAGAGCCAAATCGCCGATGACAGATGATGGATTGGAGGAAGAAACCTCACCTGGTAGAAGCAGCAGAGATACAGATCCAAACAGACGGCTTGTTAGGGTTTTGAATAGGGAATTGGAGTTACTAAAACTCAAGATGGACGTTTTGGAAAAGTCCAATACAACAGATGATGCAGAGCTGGAAGACATTGATAAAGTCACCAAACGGCTTAGTGAGAAAGTCCAAGAAAGGTTGGGTAGGAGTCCAGATAGATCGCCTACACGAAGGCAAAGCTCTCGCTCTCCTGAATTTTCGAGAGGAAGAATGTATAGAAGGAAATTTGAGGATGATGCTTCAAGTTCTATACGATCTAGATCTGATACCCGCGTTAGGTCTTCCGTCAATTTCGATCAGCCAAATGTCTCTTCAGGTCATATGTCACGTAGCTTACAAGATTTATCAATATCCGAGGCATTGGATGGAAAGATTTCATTTGCACCCTCTCGTAAAGGAAAACCCATAAGTTTAGGATATTCTAGTCCAATAAGGAAAGTTTCAGAGGAAATATGGGGTATGAATAGTGCTGATAATGTAGGATATGATCCTGAGAAAATTGCCAAGTGGAAAAAACTTGTAAGAAAACCACATGCATCAGATGAAGACGTAATCGAAATAAGCAAGCTCTGGCTACAGCAATAACGGAAAATGACATTCTACAAGCAAAATTGAAAAATGCAAACAGTGAAATAGAAGAGAAAATGAGCAAAACCAATGATGTGTTAAATGACTGTAGAACACATTTAGCAAAATCTCAGGCTGAAAATATGGAACTGAGAACGCAGCTCGAGAAAGAGAAGACAAGGAATGACTCCATCGAGGCAAGGATTCGAGAACTTGATAAACAACTGGCTACTTCTAAATCACAGAATGATGAGCTTGAGAGACAGCTAGAAAACATGACAACATTGCTGCAAGGAGCTTCAAAGAAAGATGTCCCAACAATACAGTCAATGGCAGAGGAAAGGGATAACTATAAAGGAGTGCTCGCAAATACACAGAGGGAAAATACACAACTCAAAGAGGTAACTTTAAAAATTTCCCTCACACTTTTCTACATCCTTGAAAAAAGTAAATAAATCAATTTTAACTAATCTAGATTACTTAATCCTTAATTAAAGTTCGAAATTTTGTGACATTACAATATTTCCTGTTCTGAAAAAATATTGCACAATCTGAAGGGTCAATTATGTAAAATACACATAAATCATAGAAGAAATATTGGGGATTTTATACAAATACATATGTTTCTACTTTCATAAATAGTTGAATTTCTGATTTATTGAATTATGTATTCATTTTAACTCTCACAATATACATATCATGATTACTTTCAGGATTTGATAAGAGAGAAGAAACTTACTGGAAAGCAACAAAACATGATCAACGACTTGAAAAATATCCTAGATGATGCTAGAAAAGAAGGAACCAAATGTTTGCCGAGATCTCAAGACTGCAGAAACAAGGGCAGCTCACCAAAGTAACAGGGATTATTAGCCGTTACATAGACCAAGGTCTGTATGACGACACTGATGGAGAAGAGGATGAGGAAGAGCCAATCAATGGGCTCAAAAAGAGCAGTCATACCACCACCGTCAGCAGTAGGGGGAACTCATTCTATTTGGCTCCAAATGAGTCATACACGGTTCCTAGGGCTCGTGTAGAGCAACCACCAGTGCCACAGGTCACCTCAACTCCATATCGCTCAAGATCTGAGTCGCTGGGTCAGAATAGGAGAATTTATGACGATTCCTTTAGTACTCCAAGCAGAGTGACCCCCAGTAGGTCTGCCTCTCTCAATATGTCTGGTATCAAACCCATGTCTCCGTCACCAGCTTCAAGTCACCAACGGGCAGCTTCGTACGATTTCGAAAAATCATCTCCTGCAGCTTCCATTGGAGGTCATGAAATCTACCCTCATCGTCGATCAAACTCTTTCCGTTCTAATTTCACCCCAACGTATGATGTTAATGATGACGACAACATGGATGATTTGGAAGTTCAAAAATACCTCTCAAAACAACCGGCAGGAAAACTAGAGTATGAAAATGATGAGGATTATAATCAACAAGTGCCTAGGAAAGAATTCCACCGAACAAAAAGTCCCAATGTGACAAAAAGTCCAATGGGACGTGGACTGTCATTCTCAGATTTGTCATCTGAAAATAAGGCTAAGAAACAATTACTCTATAGCCCTTACCTTATGAACAAGGGACCGTCGAATGGTCTCACAAATCGAAGCTACTTGAATCATTCCCCATATGACAACACTAAGGAAACTGTAGACTGTATTATTGAATCCCCTATTGACAATAGATATAAGGACGACTATCAAAAATTCTCATCACAACGAGTTGAATATGGTGCTCCTAGTCCGGACAATGACAAAAGTTTTCTGAAAGCATTGGAACATGCAGTTCAACAGGAAAGCAACTCCATTCAAAAAATTTATGACGAATTAAACCTTGACTACGTACCTACGCGGGAGAGCAGAAATACGTCGACAAGTTACAGTTCAACGCTTCCGAGAGGTCGAAAGAAGTCTAAGTCACCTAGTCCTAGTCGAAGTTCCTCAGGTCTGAAAGGAATTCTTAAAAACACTAAAAGTGAAACAAATTTGAATATCAAAGAGGGGCGGACAACTCCTGTGCATAGATCGACATATTCTCATTCTGCATCCCCGGCAAGAACACCAACCCAAGAACTGAATTCCTACGGATCAAGGTTTGGTACGACAGACTTCTCCAGTGGAAAAAGTGGAAGTTCCGTAGGGAAATCCCTCTATACGACACCCATCAAACGATCGGCTTCCCTGCGGGCCCCTAGAGACATGTACGATGACAGTTTGGGGACCAAGTCTACATCGCTTAGATACAAGCATCAACCATTGTAAGCACAAATTTCTATTCTACTAAGTATGATTTTAATTCAATTCTGAAAGTTAAAGTATCTTTTAAAAATTCAAGACAAATTTGATATTTATTATTATAGTACTCAAAATGATTAAATTATGTTTCATGAAAAAAAAAACTTTCTGAATTGGATAAAGAATATATCTTTAGAAAAGTGACAGTCAGATGTTGAATTTTGCATTTCAGATAGTTAAATCACTTTTAAAAGGTGAATTTTACTGAAGATTCCTGTTAATTAGTATTTTATATTCCATGTTATCCAGATCCATATTCACTTTCCATTCAATGTGATCACGATACTTTGCAAATTATGTCATCGAAAATTTTTATGAATAACAAATATTTAGTATGCGTAATTAAAAAATATATATACATTTTGGAACCTACATTGAAATTCAGTAACAGACATTGCCGGGATAGTGTGTGCAAAAAATTCTCTTTTTTTTGGCTTAATTTCTATTAAAACCATGTAATATTTCTTTTGTCCACTACTGAAAAGTTCGAGATTTTGACTTAGATCCCCTGATCTGTACCTGATTGTTAAAAAAAGAAAGAAGAAAATGTTCAAACTTTGCAAAGTATCATACTCCATTAATTTCTCATTCCATATTATTTATTGAAAATCATATTAACCAGTCTTAATGCCCCCTCTAACATGCATGTTGCTTTTCGCAGAGTGAATGTATGGTTGTTCGTGTTTTGTTCACTGCATAAAAACTTGGTGCCTATTGATTTTGATTTTAGTTAATGTAAATCAAAATTTGTAGAACATTTTGTTCAGATTCTTTATAAGTGTATTTTTTTTAACTTTTTTTAGAATGTTAAAAAAAATCTATAGGCACCAGTAAGTAGTGAAAATCCAGATGAACCTAACATAAATAAATCCTAACAATTTATCATTGTGAATTTACTAAAAGCATGAATTCGAACTAATTTTTAAAAAGTTCAGTTCTTTCTGCAATGTTAATGCACTATGGTGTACTAAAACATAGACTTAAACTGAAATTATTTTTAAATAGCCAAATGAAAAAAAAGAACATAAAATTCAATATCTGTTTGTACATGTTATGAGCAACCATAAATTCTCAATGCACGTCTGATTATAACATAAGCGCTGATGAAGGAAGCTATATATATTTCTCAAACAAATTGAAATGATGTAGGAATTCATGTACATGTAGACAAAACGTAGAAATCATTTTCTTGGGGGACAGACAATAGAAAACTAATTCACTACTCCACCAATACATGTTTGTTGAGCTGCAACCAAATATAACTGAAAAAAAAAGATTGCGCTTATGTATACAAGTTTCTGCACTGATATATACAAGTTTCTGCAACCAAATATAAATGAACAAAAATGATTGCGCTTATGTATAATTACAAGTTTCTGCTGGAATTTAAGGGGGAAAAATAATATTTAAAAAATCACATCAAGTAGCAAAATTACACAACTCTCGATACTTTTGGACTGTTGTTTTATTAAAAAAAATGTTTTCCCATCTCTCAGTGCTTATACTCAACTTCTTTCTTCTATACTATGTAAACAGGATATTTGTGAGTTCATAAACCAAGTTATATCTCTATCTAAAACTTGTATATATATATTTTTGTCCCCTTTTCTAAAATGAATTGGTATTAATGAAATTCCATAATGTTATATAAAATTTAGCATTTGAAATATATCATGCCTAAAAGGAAATCCAAATTTAACTTGAATTGTGAACTAACATTTAAATTTCTCAACATTTACCTCCAAATCTCTTGCTCGCTCTCTCTGCGTTCATTATCCATCATGTTCCGTAGTTGTAGAAACAGAAAAAAAAAATTTGGTGTAAGTACGGGTATTTGGTATACATACACATAACTTATTTTATTCGGCAGTGGTGAACCCCCTTCACTGTCAGATGCTGAGAGGAGATATGCAGACTTACTTGTCGCCAAGTACACCAAACAGCATGGCTTTGGAAGAACTGTCATGTTATAATTAGATGTAGAAAATATGTAGGTTTGTAACCTAGAACTACATATAAAAACTTAGAGTTGTCTCCCCCTTGTCTCCAGGAAACAACTTTTGTGGGAGTTACTTCCCTTTCACTTTTGAAACTTCTTTGAAATTGATATTGTTCTTTCTTGTTATAAAGCTTCTTTGGAAGATTTTACTAGAAGTTGCAGGTAAAACAGCACAAAATTCTCAACAAATGTATTTTAAAACAATTATATTATAGTTCTACTTCACACATTTGCAAAATTTGAAAAATCTTCAAAAATGTATCTCTGTATTTATTTATGAATTTCAGTGTCACAATATCACACTTAAACTAAGTCTTACACGTACACAAATGATTTTTAGATAAAACGATTTAAAATGAACAGTTTTCATAAAATCAACACTCATACTGTTTGCAACTTTCTGTACTTGAACATTTGATATTAATAAAAGCTGGTTACGGGATATGCGTTACGTAAATTTTCCAAATTTTCGAGTGGCATATCATTTTACTGCTTGCTTTTCATATTTCACGTTGTGTTACAAAGCTTTTACAAAATTGAGCAAATTTAATACTTTTCATAAACTTCAAGAACAATTTTTGATTATATTTAAAAAAGAGTCCATAACAGATTTAACTCCCGGCTAGAAAATCTATATGAAGCTGAAGACAACGTAGATCTAGAATGTGAAATATGTAGAGCACGCTACGAAATGATTCGCCACAAACGTATTGGGCCATGGATTCAGCATAAGGTATATGGGAGATTTTAAAAAATATTATATTTTGTTTTATGCTATATTTAAACTGTAGGGTCGATTGCATGGTTACGTAAAATATAATATATCTATCACTATGCAACCTAATTATCCACTTGTTATTCAAATATGCAGATTTGTAGAAAAAATTCAAGTTTTCTTTACACAAGTTGTTGTGTTTCATTCAAACACTAATTTGTTATTATAGAACCAAATTGTAACAAAAGGTATAATTAACAGAAGTAGATGTTCAAATTATGTAGTTTTTGATGTAACTGACTTAATGCTTTGTAATGATGAGAATAAATGAAATTTGAATTTAATAATTTTAACAGAAATTTAAACCTTAACTTTTTATTAGTTTCTCATTTCAATCTTTTCATTCTGAAGAGTTGTTTCCCTTTGGGTCAAAATCTGACAAAGTTCAGAAGAGATTTTAGTTCTTCTTGGTGTTTTCATGGCTTATACATTCTGGTTGTTCGGATATTGCCCAAAAAGGTCCCAACTCTGCTTTGAAAAGGTTTTATGTACTTAAATGTATTAATCAATATAGTGCATGATAATTTTTGTCATCGTTTCAGATCACCGAGTTACAAAATGATGTGTGCGGCTACTGTCAAATGACTTGCCAGTTGTAACCAGCTAGAATTATGTCCTCGATCAAACTCAGCCTGACTCGTTATCAAACTCAGACTGACTCACTATCAAGCTCAGTTTGACTCACTATCGAACTCAGTATGACTCACTATAGAACTCTTAGATAGGGATACGTTAGTATAAATAGTCCCACACAGAGATAAAACTGCTATTATTTATTTTGATATACTCATGTATTGTGATATACATAGATAGAAAAAAAAGCATTTTGATCTGCGTTTTTTTCATCACTGCATGACCTTAACAAAATTATTGAGAAATACTTGAATCAACAGTAAGATATTTTTGACATGTTTTGTTTCTCAGCATGTATTACAATGTTTGTATTTATGTACATGTTTATTTCATATACTTTCACTTTAAGCATCATATACAAATATAATATTTATGTATTTATAAAACTGGTATAATCTTTAGTACCAGTAGGTCCCTATATTCACCAATCAAGTCCCTTGTGAAGAACAGTATTGGTTTTCTGTTATCATGAGATTTACACTTTTGTCCCCAAAAAAAAATTCCGTCCTTGTTTTGTGTTGTTTAATAGAACAAATTTTGTCAACTGTGATATGACATTTTATGGAATTTACATATATGTTAAGATTATTCCTTGCCATGTTAAATTTATGAATTAATGTTGTGTCAATTTGTCCATTTTAAGGTGCAACTGATATGTTGTAACTTCAATTTTGTTGTGATATTTTTGTTGTGCTATAGAAGTTTTTATAAAAGTCAAGTAATTTGTTTATAGTTAGTTGAGTACTTGACTGGATGATTTAAGCATTGAATTATACTAGAATTTTGTTGTAGAGTACGTCAACTCAAAAGTATTTCATTTCAATGAATTTTATCAATTTTTACACATCATCAGTTTCACCTAGAACTACACAGTTGATTGATGTTGTCTCCATATGGATAGTGTAAACAAATTTTATTTTTGTGTCACCTGCTAAGCATAGTGACACTTAGGGATCTCTTTGTCCATTGTCCTTCTGTCTGTCACACTTGGATGTCACACCCTATAATAGTGATTCCTGAGTGTCGCTATGTTTAGCAGGCCACACATGCATTCCTTGGAATGATTTTCATGAAATACTATGATTACATAGAATGCAGATGTATCTGCATCAGGATTTAATATATTTCTATTGCACAAAAACACTTGAAGTAGAGAATCTGAATTTACCATAGGTTTTATACAGTAACTTTAATAATTTCTCATTTATTCCATTTGTATCTCATTTTACAAATTCTTTGTCTGTGAAATATGACTACATGTATTGATTTTTGAAATGCACTTATCTGTGATCATAGATTTATATACATGTATATGTTTAGTGGAAAATGTTTTATTTCCCTCATGTTAATTTTATTTTCTCATTCAGATGTATATAAGCATCATGTATTTATTGCATAATTTATTTGATGATTGTTAGTATGATAATGATGGTGCATTTTTATTAGGACTATTTATTTTACATTGGAATTTTAAAATATGAAAATTCCAGTTTTACATGAGAAGTATTGTAAGAACATCGAAGATATTATTTAGTTGAACATGGGAAAAGTGACATCATGTTTATGTGTACTGAGTGTTGACAGTCAAGTATTGCCAGAGTGGACTATGATTGTAGAACACAAACTTTAATGTGGACTTTTCCAGGGGCTATAGAAAAAGGGTTATGAAAGATATGTTAAGTAATCAGAAAGCATAGAGTAGATAGTTATAATTTATAAAAAATTTTATTGATAAAAGTTGGCAAGATTTTCTCCTTGCTTCATATTGACATAAGTTAATGTCCATTTCATTACCTACCGATTTAGCAAACAGAAAATAAGTCTATTTATGTTATGTATCATGATATCATGCACAGAAAAGAAAAACAAAATTGGGTCACTTTGTCTTGCGTATGGCTTCTTTCAAGTTTTGTGTGGAATGTCAACTTTGTATTGAATCTACAGCAGGCTACATGTTCATTGAGCATTCTAGTATAGAGGAGAGACAAAAAATTGTTGACAAAAACTATCAACAGTAGCTTTTATTTAGCTAGCAGAGTTGCAATTTATAACTTATTTATGATTCGCTAGCTCAATGGTAAAATGGTTGCTACTGAAAATTGTTGGTGGTAGTGTAGGTAAGGTCATTTTGTGATATTGTATATGTATATGTATGCACAAGTAAACATTGTTGAATTAAGTAGTTCATATTTGTCAATAAATATGGCTTGACAAAACTTGTTTCTATATTTCTTTAGTTTAAAAGACAACAATCATGCTTTACACATGTACATGTGTAAATGTTAATCTTTAAATTGGAAAAAAAATGTCTCGATAAAATGAGTTGTAAATGGAGATAGAGTTGACAACTATCAGTCTTTAAGGTCAGGGGATCAAGGTCATATCAAAAATAAAATGAATATCAAGAATTCTCAAGATCATAACACACAAAGAGAAAACCAAGGACACTCAAGGTCAAAGCAAAAGTAAAAATCAAAGAAACTCTAGGTCATAGCTAAGATAAAATGAAAACCAAGGATACCCAAGGCCACAGCAAAGATTTATTGACAGCGAAAGACACTCCAGGTCACAGCAAACAAGTTAAAACAAAGAACACTCGAGGTCACAGGAGATATAAGGTTATTATAGAATGTGGATACTTCAGGAAAGATGATTTAGAGAATCATCAAATGTTTATGCAGGAAACAAAGTACTCGGAGGAGCATACATTATTACAAATGTGCTGGTATCTCCATTCCACAAACGATGAAAAATACCTATAGTTCATCCGGATGACAAATTGTATCGTTTTAAAATAGTAAAATCTGCAAATAAACTGCAATCAATAGAGCCTTGCTGATATGCAATGTCGAGCTTTGGGTCCTAAGCAACAATTCGATGAAATATAATTGAAATCAATGCAGAGGTGAAGAAGTTATAGCCTTTACGATGTTTTTGGCCATAAAGTGCACTGTTACCTTGACATTGGAGTTATGACCACTGGCATCCTATAAAGATCAATCGTACCAGGTACAAACCAAATTATTTTGGAGCATATAGAAGTTACGGTCCGGCCTAATGATATCGTGTATAATACTACAGAAGAGCATTAAACATAATAAATGTAAATGGCAGTTCAGTGTCACTGAATGCAAACGATGAAAACAAGAGGCCCAAGGGCGCCACATCGCTCACCTGATTTGTAGACATAAGAATGATAGTGGACAATTTGTAGGACTCGGAGGCCCTCGGGTATTTGTTTTATTCAGGTCTTGTGAAATTCCATGCAGTGGTTGCAGAGAAAATGAAAATGCATCAGCCAATCAGAGCCCTTGGCTGCCATATATTTGTTGACCAATCGGCACGTTAAACACATATTTGGTAGAGGACCTTGTGTACTTCTTTCCTGTAAGGTTCATTAAATTCTGTGCAGCCGTTGCACAGAGGAGGAATCGAAAATGTGTCAGTCAATCAGAGCCCTCGGCAGCCATATTTGTATTCGGCACGAAAAACACAAGCTTGGTAGAGGACCTTGAGTACTTGCTTCCTGTAAGGTTTCGTGAAATTCTGTGCAGCGGTTGCAGAGGAGGAGACAAAAATGCGTCAGCGAATCAGAGCCCTCCACGGCCATATTTGTTGACCGATCGGCAAGAAAAACACAAACTTGGTATAGGACCTTGATTACTTCTTTCCTGTAAGGTTTCATGAAATTCTGTGCAGCGGCTGAAGAGGAGAAGTCGAAAATGCGTCAGCCAATCAGATCCATCGGCGGTCATATTTGTTGACCAATCGGCACAAAAACACAAGCTTGGTAGAGGACCTTGAGTACTAGTCTTGCTTCCTGTAAGGTTTCGTGAAATTCTGTGCAGCGGTTGCAGAGGAGGAGACGAAAATGCGTCAGCGAATCAGAGCCCTCCACGGCCATATTTGCTGACCGATCGGCAAGAAAAAACACAAACTTGGTATAGGACCTTGATTACTTCTTTCCTGTAAGGTTTCATGAAATTCTGTGCAGCGGCTGAAGAGGAGAAGTCGAAAATGCGTCAGCCAATCAGATCCATCGGCGGTCATATTTGTTGACCAATCGGCACAAAAACACAAGCTTGGTAGAGGACCTTGAGTACTTGCTTCCTGTAAGGTTTCGTGAAATTCTGTGAAGCGGTTGCAGAGGAGAAGTCGAAAATACGTCAGCCAATCAGAGCCCTCGGCGGCCATATTTGTTGACCGATTCGCACGAAAAACACAAACTTGGTAGGAGACCTTAATTGAGTAAATCACCACCTCCGATCATCAGACACCTGCTTCTCCTACCTCAGCAATAAACACTTGTGATATTTCTGGATTTATATCCGATTTTATGACGGATACTGACTTCAGGATCGTTAGTCTCCCTCCATTTGTGTCTTGTCTTTCGTGTTTCAGTGAAACATCTTTGCGTTGTATGTGGGAGTATATGTATTGTCATTGTTGGCATACTAGATGTATTTGTGTGTCCATTGTTTGTTGTAGGGTCTAAAATCTTCAGTGTTCACTATATCCAGATTCTGCCAATTCTAATTTTTGCAAAGCATGCAAAAAACACATTTTTCCACATGATAAACAGATGTATCTCGTCGACAGAATACTTCCATGAAGCTATTTTTACAAGCATTATTACATATTCTCTTTGTATGTCACAAAAAGCGAGCAGATGGTAATTAAAACCTGTACCAAAATAATGCTTTGACTTTTTTGTCTTTGTCCATCTACAAATATATATCTTGATGCATTTTCAACTACTGGATGCAAGTACCCAAGGTTCTCTACTTAGTCAATGGGTTTTTCTACAAAGGTCATCAAGGGTTCTGCTTTGCTGGCATTATCATTTTGTTTTGTTTTGTTTTGCTTTTTTTTTTTTTTTAGTTTTCTCTCCGTATTTATGTTTAGTTTTTGTTTTGTTTTTTTTTTTTGGGGGGGGGGGGGGGGGGTTGCTTCACAAATAACCAAGATGTTTGCCTTTGAAAACGATGTTTTGCCTTTGACATACAGGAAATGATGGCCTGTTCGCCATAAAAGGTTCATAATCACTAATATCATCCTCTTCAATATCAATCATCTTGAAATTTGTGATATTGGATGCTATATATTTTCGTGTCATTACGAGGTCATACTCTGTTCGTTTCCTAGTGCAATACTGTAACATATTCATAAATATATGCTAAAAGGGCAGTTTGTGATCTGGGCCAGGTTGCAAAGGTAAGCGAAAAGGTGACCACCTCGATCGGTCGTCGGTCACTCAGTAAGGTATCATAGAGAGGTTGTGTGATTTGTCATTTTTTGACAGTCCAAATCGAATCTAACAGTATTGAACGTTGTTATCAATCTCGATGTAGTCTTCTTGGGCCCTAACGTAATTGAATCACAACACCCTAGAGGCAAATGTACTAATATTGAATATGTTTCAAATTTCCTGGTATAAAGGGTGATCATCTAAAGGAAAAATATCATATACAATATGATAATTTATAAATATTTTTATTTTGGATAAAAATCATACATTCAAATATGTACACAAATAAATATCACAGACAGTAAAGCTTTAAAACTAGCACCATGCAATGTCACCATTTCGCCATCCTTTAAGTCTCAGAAGTTGATCATACTATGCTTTCGTCACATATTTTCGTCTCGCAATTAATCTGTAAAAGAAAAGGTTGAAATTCTTGTATTTGTTATAAGAATTCAATTATCATTTTTAAAACATCCCCTCGTTCCCCCTTTCCCAATTACTAGTATATTTGCTCTATAATTTCAGATTCGGGTGAACAGGTAGCTTTTAAAGTATGTCCGTTCTTCTGTCCGTACCTGTCCAACAAAACTTTATCCTAATTTCGGGACGCAAATTATTCACTTAAAACTCACAATTGCGCTTACCGCGGATTCAAAATGATCCAGCAAAAACTTTTACCAAGACCTTTACGTTTGATCGTGTTTTCCTTGGGTATAACTTTTCCCTAGTGACCTTAACCTTGTCACTTGATCTGCTTAAAGAAAACCCCTTATTTTTCAATATCATTTTCTACATCGATTTTCATATTTCTCGTGCGCATTTCTTGTAGTTAAGAAAAAAACCTTTTTTTCATAAATCGTTGACCTTTGATCTACTTTTGGAAAAATTCAAACAATTTTCAGTAGTCAATCTTTTCAATGAAAAGTTATCCGTAGAGCTTCTGTAAGTATCTTTTCTGTTCTTCTTATGACAAAATCTTTTCATTGATACAATTTTTTACATGTACCCCTGTGGCCTCAATTTTTGAGTTTGATTTAGGTTTGAAAACCCTCAGAAGTTCCGACCATCACCTACAGACTTACTTTGTTGTCGTAAGGGTATCGGTGTTTCACAAACACGTTTTCCCACTCAAATCAAACCTTTAATCTTGTCTTGTTCTCGAAAAAAATAATTCAAACATTTTAAAGTTTTACGCCGATTTATAATTTTTTAGTACTTTGTAAAAGAAAATTTTGCCAAATAAGCAAGTCCAGTCCCCTTTAAAAATGCTTATTTATCTTCACATTGTCGATGGGTTGTGATCGAAACCACCCTAGTTTTGTCCCATGATGCCTTGCACTCCGTTTCAGTCTAGTCCCATGATGCCTTGCACTACGGTTTAGTCTTTTCATATGATGTCTTGCACTCCGAATCAGGGAACGGGTGCAAGGCGTCATGAGACAAGACTAAATATTCCCATCTTTACATTGTCAATGGCATTAACAATGTAAGGAATGGTATTTCTGAAAATCTCTATCCCTCTTGACTCATGAACGAATTCAAAATGATATTGTACATGAATAGAATGACAATTTTGGAAGTTTGTCGTTTTTGCCAACTTACCGTTCCGTACATATTATTACATGAACACGTGCTGCCGCATTTATCCACTGTGGCTGAATGACCTAATGGTATAAAGATATCCCTGAGCCCATCTTGGTATATACAACCTGTAATAAATAATAAAATGTCTACGTTTCAAATAAGACTAGTCAGAAATACCAACCGCCTAAATGAAGGCTGGGTTTGGTCAGGTATAAAATATACAAATGTACTTCTTGTTATGGAATCGACGAGTCTTGAATCAAGATGACCATTTGAACCATCCAACCAAAGATTGTACTCTATGTCTTCCGAAATGGAAGTTACCGGATGTGACAGTTCTACCGAATTGAAGCGGCGGGTGTTGCATGCAAACAGGAGATGCTTACTCTTCCTGGGCACCTGGTCTCACTCTCATATCGGGAGTCCGCTTCTTTTCATGTGGTGGAGGTTTTTGTTTGTTTGCTTTGGTTTCTGTTTTATCCTGATTTTGTATGCCTTCGGTTTCTGATTTTCTGAATTATCGATTTTGTGCTGTATACAGGGATATGGTCATTATCCTTATTTGTCACTAGTACTAACTCACAGGAGCTCGATGCCAACAACCTCCAATGACACCCGCCTCTTCCCATCTCTCTCTAGTCAAAGGAAAGTAGGGGCGAATATTCTTGTGGATCGTCGGCATCGAGCTCCAGTGTACTACATGTAACTATGTTTTAACAAAGCAAGAACAGTGTCATAAAACATCTTTTGCCATTCTGATCTTTTCCCTTCGAGTCAATTCTCCCCTTTTTCCTATTTCCTTCAAGGTTTGACAATAGTCCAAAATATGTTCCTTTTCCACATTCATCTTTTTTTTCATTTTTGTTCCATTTGGCATTTTTTTCCATTTCCATCTGGCATATTTTGGTTTAACTCTGGCTCCTGTTCATTTGTCTCTAAGCTGATTTTGTTTTAAATCGAAAATGCTGCCCATGATGTTTCAAATGAATGTGACTTTTAAAAAGAGACGAAAAAGACTTCGGCATAATAATACTGTACTATGACATATTAAAATAAAAATTTTGAACATTAGTCATTAATGCATGTTCAAAATTTTAATTTTAACGAGGCTGTGTCTAATTAGAAAATGATGAACTTCTACCCAAGGTATTTTGACTAAATTCGGATCATATAATTGCGGTACATGTATTATAAAATTCATTTTATGGGAAAGAAAATAGAAGTTGACCGTTCAGTATTATGTAGGGGTAATCTCAAAGATAATGGCATCTTAAAATGAGACTTAATGGGGTTTTAAAGCAAAATAATTATTTTTCTCAAATTTTTCATATTTCTGCTCAAGAAATTTGAATTAAATTCATGTTATTTCTTTGTTGTACTTCAAATATCATTTTAAGAAAAAGAAATTGAAATTTCACCGTCATCAAATTTTTCTTATTGTACTCGGCCTCGTTAATATGTCATAGGACAACTGCAAATATAGCAAAAGTTCTTCTTTTTCATAGTTTGAAGTATAACGAAAAAGGCTAAGGTACAACTAATGACATATACCTTTTTGACAATGGCACTGTACAGAGGGAATATCCGGGCATGTATATAACATTTCCTTTATATAATCTGTAAATACACACTGCTGGCCAGTTTCACAAGAGCTGTCTCTGAAAAAAAAAATCAAATCAACAACATCATTCCACGAAACAAGAACGGAATTAATTCTAGACCCATACAAGTGGTAAAAGACCTTAATGAGAAAATGTCATCATGTTATCAAAACTTCTTATTCTAGATCGCATTCACTATTTGTCAATAAACAAATGAATATTTAAATAAATTATCATTCAAATAGTTACCTTAAAGAACATGTTTTCCTTTGCCCTAAAACGGAAGGATCAGCAACTTCGCTCAATATCGGAAACCCTCCGTTGAAATTCGATAGAAAAATGACTCCATCGGGATTTGTCGGAGAGTTCTGCCTTAAGACTTGTGATCCAACATCCGAAGACACGGAACCTGCCGAATCCACTCGACTAGGGTCTGGTCCTGGACCCGGATCCGGAATGACAGGGTCTGGAATGACAGGGTCCGGAATAACGGGTACTGGTTTCGGGTCTGGAATCGGCCCTGGTCCTTGATTGTTATCTATTATAGGAATCGGATTAACGGGTGGCTGTGGGTTGGGTGGAAATGGTCGTACAATCGGTGGCTGCACGCGATACCAGTGCACGTTCCTGTGGATATACCTCATATCCACCGGTGCCGGTTGTGGATATGGCACCACGTGGTATTGTGGATTGTAGTTGTTCCCACGTGGATACGGTACATGTATTTGAGTCTTGTACCATGGAAATGGATAAGGCATCGGTCTGTGATTTGTTCTGCAATTTCTTCTATAAGAATAAGCGTTAATTAAACATACTAGCAAAATAAAAGAAGCGAAAAACAAAGGTTTCATTGTCGCTGACATTCAGTATGTCCTATCCTGTCTACAAAAATCTATAGGAGTGAATCAAATACCCCGTATTATTGTGGTTTTGTGTATATATATTATCTATCAGGTAAATATCAGTACGTCATTACGCAATCATTCTAGCGTAACGACGGTTAAACGTCAGACGTCAGGCAAGGTTGTACCTTTACGTTTATGACAGCGTACCTTGGCACGAATATATAATTCACGCCTCCGGTCACTTCGCCACACCTCCAGATCAATGATTTACCAATCACATGACAGGTATACGAACTTCGTGTCCTTATAAGGTAATATTACTTCCATTGATACATGGACAATTACGTCAATCTAAGAATGTCCATAGCGTATAGTAACCAAAAGCATGTCCGAATGTTGTGTACCGAGTGCATTGCTAGCTTCCGAAACATGCATGTTGACTTCATTGAGGAACTGTGGTCAGTGTTCAGTACATAAAAATCTGACCATCTATGACGTTAGATGAGGTCCATGTTTGGTTCACAAGTACTTGTATGCATTGCTTTTTTTCTAATTTGACCTGGGATTTCCATTTATCATTATTGTAGACTATAAGAACAGAATGCATGACACAACGTCAAAAATAAAAACAGCAAAAAATGAGCAAATGCAAAAAACGCGTGGCTATATGTGAATACATCAACGTCCAAAGCTGAAACGAAGAGAGAAAGAAGGCCGAAACAAGACAGACCGTGAAAACGTAGTATATGGCAGTAAAAGAATACATTGACTCGAGAATACAACAAAGAACGAAAGCAATTCAAAGTACCAAAGTGTGATTTCTTATTGGCATCTGTGTCCTTCGATCTCTGCCTGTCTGCCTGTCTGTCAAATTCGTTTGTTTACATATTTTTTTTCTGAAATAGAGATATGAAAACGAAATTAAGATGCCTTATGTAGTCTTTGTCGGATTAATGGCAGTACTTTGTTTGCAACGGAATCCCAGTGAGTCTCATTATGAATTCCCAGTCTTCATTTTATATTGACGTAATGAAAGACATAAATAAAAACTCTCTCTTGTCCTGAGACACTAACCTTTCTCAAAATAAAAAACACAATGAATGACACTGTCTACAACCTCCTCAAGCGTTGTGCAATAGCCAACCGTATTAACGGGACTGAATGACGAGTCCTGTCAAAATCACGTGAAAAATGAAAGGACCTTAATTACATTTTCATTTATATAATAACTGTCTTATTAGTGTTGTGTTACGGATATGCAACACACAGCAAATGCATTTATCGTACGTAAAATACGCTTTACATGTACAAGAATGATATAAATATATCTTTGTACATCGCCCCTTGTTTATTCGGGGTCCTTGTGTCTTTATTGTCTCGTCTGTTTTGTACGCATACAATGAGAAAAACATTGATGATACGACAACTGTAAACAGCTATTGACCTCTGTTTGCCTGGATAAAGGATAGGGTGTATATATGTAATCCGGATAGCCACATCACTTCCTTTTTATGTAGCCGGCTTGGACGTTTGTCTTTTCAAGTGCTGTTGTCATTTGTGTTTCATATTTCAAGGTGGCCTTTGTACCTATCATTGTCCGTTTAGGGGTCTTTCTGTATTTCAGACGTATTTCTTTGTTGTTTTGTAAACACGTATTTCTTTGTTCTTTTGTAAACACAGTGTCTTTAGTGAGTGTGTGTCTTTGTGTGTGTGTGTGTTTTTTTTTATTTTTATGCGTTTGTGTTTTGGTACATAGATACTACAGCATATTCATGCTGGAGATATTTTTCTCGTTTATTCTTAGTCCGAAATACCAGACCAAACCCAGCCTTTCACGCTTACCCAGCCCCAGCTACCCAAATAAGCGTCAAAGACTGGGCTTGGTCGTTACCCAGCCCCTAACTACCAAAATAACCGTCAAAGACTGGACTTAGTCGTTACCCAGCCCCAACTACCCAAATAATCGTCAAAGACTGGACTTGGTCGTTACCCAGCCCCAACTACTCAAATAATCGTCAAAGACTGGGATTGGTCGTTACCCAGCCCCCTAACTACTCAAATAATCGTCAAAGACTGGACTTGGTCGTTACCCAGCCCCTAACTACCCAAATAATCGTCAAAGACTGGGATTGGTCGTTACCCAGCCCCAACTACCCAAATAATCTTCAAAGACTGGACTTGGTCGTTACCCAGCCCCAAATACTCAAATAATCGTCAAAGACTGGGATTGGTCGTTACCCAGCCCCTAACTACTCAAATAATCGTCAAAGACTGGGCTTGGTCGTTACCCAGCCCCAACTACTCAAATAATTGCCAAAGACTGGGCTTGGTCGTTACCCAGCCCCAACTACTCAAATAATCGTCAAAGACTAGGTTTGGTCGTTACCCAGCCCCTAACTACCAAAATAACCGTCAAAAGCTGGGCTTAGTCGTTACCCAGCCCCAACTACCCAAATAATCGTCAAAGACTGGGCTTGCTCGTTACCCAGCCCCCAACTTCTAAAATAACCGTCAAAGACCGGGCTTGGTCGTTACCCCGCACCAACTACCCAAATAACCGTCAAAGCCGGGCTGGGTTTGGTCAGGTAAGTAACAAATCTCACAAGATTAACTTAGGTGGTAGGAATTTCCTTTCATTTTTTTTTTGTTCGTTTTAGGGAGTTGGAATATAAACGTAACAGTTTGATTTTCTAAAAGTGGATGTTTACTATCAATGTCACCTGCTCTCATTCCTGTTCTGGTAGGTTTACATACGATCAGTACAAAAATTATGCTTGTTTTTGTTTTCTTCTTTATTTGGATGATATATAATATCCTTTTCCTTCGGCCCTTAGCATAGTTTACAGTACATGTCCCTCTGAGGCTTATGGACTCTTAACGTCCTCACTGTTTGTTTATTTACATATCCTAAATTTGTTGGGAATTACTCTGTTTCTCTCTTGCACAGCTCTGACCTTGCCTGCATCTTTGATATACATTTCAAATCTTTGTTGTTTCTTTATTCGAATATTATATTTTGAACTTTCTTTGTTTCGACCTTGAGCACCACTGGAAATGTGCCTCTTAACGTTTAGGTGTAGTTTTTGTGTTTAATGTTTCAATGTTGCATATGTAGTTCCTTGTCCCTTTTTCGTCTCTTGCTGTGTGTGTCTGCTCTGTTTTTTGCATTGGGTGTTTGGAGTTTTTGCTGTGGTTGCTGCAACAGAGTGTTGTTGGAGATCCCCTCTTTTCTTGTGCCTGAATTTGTTTAATACGTATAATAAATGCTAAGTTGGGCATCGCTGCTTGTAAACTGTTAGTATTCGAGGATATGGCTCATTTAAAATTTTGGTGGTATGGCATTTTTCAGACTCAAACTACACACTATAAACGGTGTTTATTCAATATCAATTCCAGTCTTTGAAAATATCTATTCCGTTTTTTCCTACGTTCACCACTCATTCCTTTATTCTTAAACTTTTCACTAAAGTAGATATTATTTTTTTCGGTCAAAGTGCCCGTTAAGGAAACATGGATTGGATCGGAACATAGTCGATTATATTGCTTTTGTACCTCGCTATTTTGTAAGGAGAAACAAAATACGTATATAAAGATTTTAATATTGTATTGCTTTTCTTGTATTTCTCCTTCAAAAAGGTGAGTGTGTGCATTACAAGGAACCTGAACACTGATATAATTCTATTTTGTAAACATTTAGTACAAACTATAATGATGATTAATAATAATTTATCTTTGGTATACAGCTCTTGATGGTCAGCAACTCTGATCACTGGGTACGATTTATAAATAGTCCTTTCTTGGTTAACAGCTGCCATATTCACATTCAACCTGAAAAAAAGGCATGAAAATAGACGTATTATGACTGTGACTGGTTAGAAGAAATACTGAAGTCAGATTGTATTCGAAAGGAAACGAGCAATTCACATAGATAGAGTATAAAATATGAACGAACCTCCCCAGGGTGCTTGACGCTGCACGAACACTTGTTTCCACATTTATCAACTATAACCGCTTGGTCATGTGGTATGAAAAAGTTCTTGTGGCGGCAACCTGCAAATTATAATCCTAATAAATCAATATGCATGCATAATACTCAAATATTATATTTAACAATAGAAAGCATTTATATAGTATACATGACAAGCTCAGTCAACATTTTCATAGGAATAATGTGAAAGTATTACTTACCTCTTTCGCAGTGACACGGCAGAAATCTAAATATAGATGCTCGTGGACACATGGAGGGAACGGCATCAAAATCCACTGTCTGTGGTCTGTAAACGAACACCTCTCCGGGCTGGCAGTTAGACCTGTTTGAAACAAACAGAGGCATATGAAAGGGTAATATAAAACTTTTAAAGTATTTCCAATGTAAATACGGGAGAGCAAATGGACCATCGTTATCATAATCGTCTTCCTCTTAATTATAATCATAGTTGTTGTTTCAATTTATCATCATCATCATCATCGTCGTCGTCGTCGTCATCGTCGTTGCCTTTGTCGTCATCGCCAACAGTAGCTCTACGCTAAGGACCCGCAATACTTTTCTTTTTTTAAGCGATGAAGAAAACACGAAGTGGGAAGGCGCGGATTTCAATGAGATCGTCTGCTTTAGTTTAAACATATTTATTGTCAGAATCATTTGGCAACATATTATATAATTACAGTCATAGTGATGCAGGATTGGAAAAGAAGCATTATCCGTATATAAATTCCTCTCCTGTTTTCGCATGCTCTGAGCTGTGCAGTCCTCGCTTTGGTCGTTTGTATTAATCATTCGTCATGATGAAAAAAAAAAAAAAAGAAAAAAAAAAAAAAAAAAGAAATACTTACTGTTGTCCAGTTCTCAGATTTCTTGCCCGGACATTTTGTGTGAAGCCCTCTCTGGAGGCAGGATATCCACCCTGGACATACGGATAATTGCCATTCCACTGGTAATTGCCATTGTCCCAAGTTCGAAAAGGTGACACATTATACCGAGGCAACTTTATCAATGATCTATAGTGACACCATGGTGGCATGTGATGATTGTATGGCGTCATTTTCCAAGATTTACAACTGACACAATCTGATAGAATTGAAAACAATGCACAAATACAAATAAAGTACTTCCAAGAAGTGAACGATATAATTTTCGATACATCCATTTTATTCTTTTATTTCAAAGTTTTTCCTTCTATGTACACGTATGTGTTTAAGCATTATTACTGAAAAGAAGGAGTGTGTATTTAGGGGTATTTATATATTTTGGAATGCCTAGTTACATATCTAACGTCATACCGTACGGGACGACCACTGCTCCCGTGAGCGTGGGTCACAGTCAAGACTGGCTGGCGTCAAACGTGATCTGGGATTACCCGCTACTCCCGAAGTGACGATAAAACACGTAACGGAGAATACTCTCTCCATATTTTCGTAGGTTTTCATTGACGGACGTAGTAAAAAGTGAATAAAAAGTGGCAATGTTACTGAAAGAAATTCCAACTGCATTTTGAGTAAACAAATTGTAGACACCCAAACAAGATAGAATTAACGCTGCATTACGTAGAATAACGTCGATAGATTGACATGACCTTTAAACTTAGGGTTTCTTGACACTATGTACACGTTTGACGTAAATAAATTGTGTACAGATACACAAATTAGGGTGTAGGGGGGTATTGCTATTTTGACGTTAATATATATCTGCAGAAAGGTCAAGAAGTCACCGTGCTGACCTCAGTTAGGTCAAAGATTGTTATGTTTTGAATCCTAGAGGTTGTTTTGTTTTTGTTTTGCCATTTTTTTCCCAGAACATCTAAATGAATAGAATAATAATCGTATATACCAGCCGGAATAAAGAATAAAAACAACAAACAAACACACACACCCTTACACACAAAAGAAAACACACAGAACAAAACAAGGAAAGAAAAAAGAAAACACATCGCATTTTATAGCATCTCCCAATTTATCATAAAAAATTGTGGATTTGTTGTTTCAGTATGAAGATTTTGACGCGATTATGTTTGTTTTTAATTTTAAGGTCAGGGAGGCGACTTTTAATAGAAATAAGGTAGAAGAAAGATGGATAGATTAATATGTAGAGGAACATCTATTTGAACTATTCAGACCAAAAACTCAAAATTTGCCCGTCTCGTTTTTTTTTTTTTTTTTTTTTTTTGTTATAAACGTCCGTTTTTGGCCTATTTTAACATTTTCGCAATTTTAGAGAGGACCACATCATAACTTTACATACCTCTTAATGCATGAAATTTCAAAAATTCATAGATATCCTTATTTTTTTCAAGATTCTTATAAAAACTATGTTGCTGGTTGCCATGGCAACAACTCGTAAGGAGCTGTTAAGATAAGGGCCGAATTTAGCCCTGAAATCACTCGATTATTTCTCGTGCGCTGTCTTTCCAATTTATATAAAAATTGGTCAAGATAAAAATATAAAGTATTATAAGATTCCTAGTAGGTATTTTATTTAAATAAATTTGGTGAAAGATGTTATAATTACGGGTTGAAGAGTTAGGGGTACTGTCCTATGACATATTAAAATTAAAATTTTAAACATGCATTAATGACGACAAAGTCGTCATTAATGCATGTTTAAAATTTTAATTCTAATATGTCATAGGACAGTACAGATGACGGAAAACGTTAAAATAAAATATCGATCGAAAATGCACAAAAAAATGCATTATTTTAAACATTTTTTATGTTTATTATGCTTCTGTTACCTTTTCATGTCAAAATTGGATAAGCAAAATTAACTTTGAGGTTATTATATCAATATAATCGGCAAACTCTGCAATCCGGAAACTGAAAAACGGTTTTATTTTGTTCTTCTCAGCCATTTATGTAGCTTTCTGGCGCGAAATACACACGGTGTAGAAATAGACAGCTTTCTCGTTTATTTCCTTCCAAACGGTTAAATATTTGATCGGAATACACTCTGAATAGATTGTTCTGTGATATAAAAAGAAAAAGACGACATTATAACGTACTTAAACGCTATAGAGGCAAATTTAAAACTAGACATCCATCCCCCCTTTTTTCGTTTTTCGCCTGTGGGACATTGTTCTCCCCCTCGCTTCTGAACCCCACTTGGCCAGAAAATGTGTTTTATTGATATACACCTTTGGTGAAAGTGGCATTGTAAAGCGAGGGGGGGAACGATGTTGTATAAAACTTTTCCGTTTTCCATTGATTTCTGTGTAAAAAACGCTTATTTTGACCCAAATATCGGTCTTATTTTTCATAATTTATCCCATCTGAAAGCAGATTCATATGCGGACCAAGTTACTTGAAATTTCTACCGAAAAAGATTCTCAATTTTTGCATTTTGAAATTTCGACTTTTCAGGGCAGATTCTACGCCTTATCTTAACAGCTCCTTTTTATTATAGCTAGAAGGTCGCCAGCTACACATTTTTTTTCTACATATATATTTATGGTATTGCTTTATCCTAAAGCAGTCAAATCAATATGTACCCGAATTAGATTTTGAGCAAAATGACTGTTTCTATAAATAGCACAATAATTTATACAAAAAAAAAATCAACATTTTGACCCAAAAACATAGAGTTTAACTTGAAGTTCGAATTTCTAATTATCTCACTTTTAAAGAGTATAATGGAAATTGAAAAATATGCATTTCCCCCAAAATATCCATTTAGTAATGAAAGTTTCAAGAAGCAATATTTTTTTCTAAAATAATGTAACAATCTGAGCTTATACATTTTATTGTTTATGTCGGTTTAAAATATTATGTGATATGAAAATAGAGTTATCTCCCTGTAGTCGCAACCTTAACCTTAAGATACATGTATAAAGGAAATAATGCTGAAATAAGTGACCTGCTTTCGACTCCTATCAAATGACCGCAGTCTTGATTTGCTCCCGAAATTTTGTTTGGCCACTTTTGGACAATGTAAAAGTATTGTTTGATTCTTGTTTGTTCATTTGCCGATGTACCTGAAATTTGAATATCTATTTCAAAAGGCGTTATCTCAGAATATCGGGGTACTATATGTTCTCCTATAAAAGATGTCGTTATTTTGCAATTCTAATCCCTGTTGAAAACTTATTTTGTTTTGAGCCATTCTATAACTGAACTGTAGCAAAATTGTAAATTGTGTCCAACACGGCAATGGAATATAATCAAATGATACACCAGAGTAGCTGGAAGTTCACTACGAAAACCGCTGAAAATGCACTAAAAATATTAACTGTCATGATTGCGGAATTGTTACTGAAAGTTATAATTGCGAAAAAAAAAAAAAAAAAGGTCAGATGCTTGTTGTAGTAGGGTAATTTAGTGCTTTGCGACACACATTCTCTATTGAAAATTAATTCAGTGATTTAATTTTCAAAAGAGAAATTCGATACGTTTTGGATATTTCATCAAATTTTGATTCGCTATTTGATGACGTCATATGAATAACTTCGATGCATTTTGATTCACTAAAAATGGCTAACTTTCACTGAAGAAACAAATCCCATTCCTTATAGATCGATTTGGTTTATTTCAAAGCTTTATGGGGACCATAAACTGAGCAGAATTATCTAAAGTTATTTTGTGAAATTCGGGTTTCATTTGGGTTTGAACCAATAGTCTCTATTACGGTGCTGTGTATGGCCATGAAGACGGATTCATTTGGTGTTTGACAGAGTACTCTACTAGTGAATGTGTAATTCATGATGACTTATCTGATACAAGCTATTTCATATGATGAAGAATAAGTGATACATTCTGTCTGAATGTAGTAAGCATGTTTGTAAATGAAATTCATTTTGTATAGATGATAAATATTTGAATGCCTTTCTTTCGGTTTCGTTGTCGTTATCTTCCAAAATCACTGGAACTTGGTGGCGCCATCTTTATCGAATTACCGAGGATAACACTTTAACTTCAAGCTGACTTGACAAATTTTAGAAATGATACTGAAATGATTTTAAACTTCACAAAGCTCTCTAGGATTAAAAATGAATTATGCCACTGATTTTTGGTACACCAATCAAAACGAAAACGGAAAATTAAGATTAGAGTGTTTGACAACTGAAAGTCGCTTGCAGGTCATATGACCCACGCTGTGTGAACTCCACCTTAAGTGGGACCAGGCGCGGATCAAATTTCGATCTTGCACCGGACCTCCTTTTCATATGAATAAGTATCTAAAACTTAAGTATCTGAAAATTAATGTATCAACACAATGGTGTATCTGTAATGAAACGTGTTGCTTTGGCCCCTGCGTTTTGCCGTCTTATTTGTATGGTCATCTTTCAGCGGTGAGGTTATTTGACACAATGTACAACTGTACATTTTTAGAGACTCTGAGTAACAGTAAACGTGGGAGGGTTGTGCGCACGAAATCCAGATAACCACACCATTTGCTACTGGTGTGGAAGGTGACCGTCCTAAGTCGGCACCGATTACCCATTAGTATCGTTGGTTTAGGTGTTTGTGTTTAATGTTTCTTCGTCATATTTGGTTCTTGTATGTCCCTTTTGCGCCTCTTGTTGTGCTTGTCTGCTCTGTGTTTTTGCATTGGGTGGTTTGTGGTTTTCCTGTGGGTACTACAACCGAGTGTTGTTGGAGATCCCCTCCTTTCTTTTATGTCTATGCTATAACTAGGAGAGTAAAAGTACGATTACATTAGAACCAAACTTTTTCCTGACTTTAACTTTATTTCAATATTCTTTGATTTGAAATCAAATTGTTGTCTCTTTTAAATTGATGCACAATCAAAGATAGGAATGCGTGCTTTTCTTTGTCAATGTTTGTAGATATAACATTATTCTTTCAATCAGATACTTTCCTAATAAAATTCTTCTTTCTTCTATTTTACCATTTCCCCCTCCTATACATCAAAAATAATACTCCTGACCTACTGACAGCAAAGCTCTCCGTTTTTTGTTTTTTTTTGGTCTGTTTTCATCGGTTTTAGCGATTAAAATCATCATCGAACAAAAGCAAAATTTTTAGTATGTTTTTTCTTGCTCATTTCTCGAGAAGTTATCTTTGTATCATCAGTAAAGCAGACCTTTGATAAGTATAGTAAAGATGGCCGTCCTAAGTCGGCACCGGCATTGCCCATTGGTCGCGTTGGTCTATTGTGTTTGGTGTTTTGATGTCGTATTTGGTGTTCCTTGTCCCTTTTGTGTCTCTTGCTGTGTGTGTCTGCTCTGTGTTTTCTTTTTGTGTGTTTCAATGTTTTGTTTGTCGTGCTTTAATTGAGTCTAATTGGAGATCCCCTCCTTTCTCAATGCTTTTGTAACGTATTGCAAAATAGGAAAATACGATTAGAAAACATTTCAAACATTTATTGTCAATAATACAAAAGTAGAAAAAAACAATCATAAATAATCATATGGATTTCTATAGAGACAATTTTGCAATCAAAATTGAGGTTTTCTTTGTACATCATAAGAAGAAAGTCGTTTGGCACTCGAATACGTTGTCGTCTGCGTTTTGTTGTGAGATCAGAATGACCTTACTGGCTTCTTGGCGTCCGTCGACGTCATTGACCCTTTTACTACTGGTTGAACTACCACGGCTGGGTCCACTGCTTCCTGTAGGTCGGATCGATTTGGTACCTTTGGGAACTTCTCACAGGCTTTACGTGTGCATTCTGGCTGTAATATCAAAGAAAAATATGTGTTATAAATTTGAGATGAAAAAGTAAAGTCATTACTATACATATGCAGCTCTAACGTGTGGAGGTCTGAATTTAAAAGAAGGGGGATGGAATCAAGTCTAGCTTGAAATAAAAAAAAAAGGGGGGGGGGGCTATGTTTTTAAAGACAAAATCAGCATTTTTGTCAAATTCCAGAGAAGGGAAAAGGTGGAGGTCATCTTCTACGTCTGCTTATGTCTAAGGTTGCAACAACTTATAAAGTAATGTAGAAATGACTAGACCGTTTATTGCTGATGCTTTTCTGTTCTATATACTTACTGCTCCGTAAAGGTTTAAACATGAGCATGTATTTCCACAGCTGTCCATTGAAATAGTTTGACCAAAGGGAACGAATGTATAGTCCACCCTACATCCGGGTCTGCAATCACATGGTACATCATCCAGATAGATGGGACAAATGTATCTCTCACTGTATACACACTCATGTCCTGTTGTACAGCCTCTGAAAAAATAAAGAAATATAATAATGGAATCAAATGTTAAACGAAGTTAGTCAGTTTAGAACGAGGTTACTCAAAAAAGGATTAAGAAGACGAAGAAAAAGAAAGACAAGTATAAAAAAATACATAAATTATTCTTTTCTTTTTATTAAGAATGAAAATAATGCATACAGTCACTACAAAATAAATTTATGTTCGATAGGATTATAACAGTAGAAAACTTACGTTTTGTGGCATGTTTCAATGGATGCGTTGACTTTTGGCTTAATAATATCAGGCAAAGGATTCTGCGTAGTTTGTACTTCCGGTTTCTGTGTAGATCCCACATGTGTTATCACAATGTCGATTTTATTGTCTTTCGTGGTACCAGTTTTCGTGTTGGTAACCGGAACAACGGGTTCAAGAGGTTTCATGTCCGGGGATTGGTTATCTTTTTTGTCTGATGTTGGAAATTTGGAAGCATCCGGAAATATACCTAAAGATGTATCGACTTCCGGTATTATTTTTTCACCGTCTCCCGTTGGTGATGGAATCACCTCCTCTGCGGTCAAGATAGAGTCTGGATTGACCACTGCCCAGCTGTTAAGATCCCTCCAATCGTTCGGAATTTGCCAGTGCATACCTGTACCCGCGTAAGGACTTCCGGCGATTTCCGGGAAAACGGGATTGCCGTTTGCGTCGTGGGAATGAGTGTGATCGCCGAACGCATGAGAGTGTTCGAATTGTTGTCCATTTATTGAGGTATGCGAATGTTTGAATCCGTTTCCGTCACCGAAGTTTGGAACATTCCAAAATGGAGGCAATGGACGTCGCGGTCCCCAGATTTGTGGGAACCATACTCGAACCTCTGTTTTTACAGGAATTAACGGTCCTCTGTGAAAAAAATTCCTTCTGTGTCCTTCACATGCTGAAAACAATCCAACGAGCAAAATGCTGAGACTGAATTGGTATAACATTATTCTAAGACAAATCTGACTGAAATAAATTTTGAAGGTACTGTGTTGCTATTCCTTTCTACAAGTACTATGGTTATGTTTTGTATCTTGTGTTAGTATATACTTATATATAGTTGTTTGGTACCATAAAATAAGTACTGATTACTGATGTCATTGGCCTGAATAAAGTGAGAATAATGGAGTTACGTCAATAAGATCGCACCTTGTTTCCTTCTTGTAATGAACGTACTCTAAACGTTAACGTCAGCACTGGTCGGACGCGGTAACGTTTTATAGCGTTTTTATGGCGTTTGGCTGTATAGAACACATAAATTAACGGTACTTGTTTTGATCCCGGACAATAAAACCGTCATCCTCCTAATAGTACGGGATTGAGGACAGATTGATTCAGATTGTTACGAATTACACAGGAATGTTACACATCAAATTTATATCATATTTAACAAGTTTTTGAAATAAAATTTTCACCTTTCTGATGTTAGAACATGACGTTGCGGGGGAGGTGCACCCACAACAAAACAAACCTGCATGTTCGGGTCATAACAAAAAATACAGCATGCATAATTTTATTGATACGTGTACGTGTACAATTTCTCTGCCTACGTAAATAGATAATGTTTCAATCATATTAAAGTATCAACCTAGAAATTGGAACTTATCTATTTTTGTGCACATTCAGAATTATAATGTTGCGAAAGTTATGTGAATACTATATATGATATACTTTTATGGAGTCCTATCGTCTTTTTTGACATTTTATTTGGGTATTTGAAGAAATTGCCGTTTAAACTGGCTACATATAAATATAAAATTGAATTGGTTTTGTCCTTATTACATAATACTTTTTTAAAAACAGAATATCGCTTATTTCAGCAAAATAGTAATAAAACATTTAGGTATCAGTTGTACATTTACACAGCGATTCAATCATCTCCATTGTAAAGTATGGTAAAATGTATGCCTGGTAGGGTACCATGGGCGGATCCAGGAAATTTTTTCAGGGGGGGGGGGGTCCTGAAGTCCGATTTTTTGAAGAGCAAAAAAAAAAAATAAAAAAAATAAAAAGGAAACGCAAAAAAATTCCAATTTCTAATCATTAATAAAACAGGTCGCTGGTGAGCAATGGCCAGCAAAAAGCTTAAATTCTTGAATTTTCACATCATAGTACTTGATTATCGATTGTCATTTCTAATATGTAAATACAACAAATGGCAAGCGATAACAAGCCAGTGATTTTTTTGTCTCTTCCGAGAATTGGAATGAAATCCACTCTTCGTGTCTTTTTCAGTTTCTTTTCGTTTTCTTAGTGCCCTTGTTTATTGACCTAGGTTTAATGTATACAGGTATATGTGTTGTATATAGGAAAGCGCAGCATCATTTGAAAATAACGTACATGTATATATAATAAATTCTGACGAGCGGTAGCGAGCCAGAGAAAAAATTTGAAATGCTGACGTCAAAATATTATCAAAATGAAAGATTTCTAATACAAATTCATAATTTATTTTTCAAATATTATGACAACAAAAGGGAAATTAGGACTTAATCTTATGAAATATGTATATTAATTTTAAAAAATTAGCTATGCTTCGAAAATTCCTAAAAAAAAAAATTGAAAAAAAAAATCTAAAAGACCCAAGTCCCGCAGACCTGTACCTTATATCAATTTTATTGTAAAACTCTCTGATCTGTGTTTAGAAGTGAATTAAATTTTTGCATAAAGTAATATTTTAGAGTTTTGAGTAAAAGTAAAGAATTTCTATTGATAAAACACAAACATTCTTAATATATTGTACATCACTTGTTAGAAATTTTTTTTTCTTGCTACAACTTTGCAAGAAAAACTACAATAATACGGAAGTGTTCTAACTCTTTACCTCCTTGAAGAAAATTTCAAACAAGTTATATTTGCACCAGACACGTGTTTCGGGTAGTAAATCCTCATCAGTGATGCTTCCAGCCAAAGTGATTTTCAGACACAGCCAAAATTCATTTCAGTAGTGTCCCCAGGTTTTCTTTTGAATTAAAATGAGTATATATATAGAGAGAGAGAAAGCACAGTAACACCCAAATTAGTACGATGGTTAATATACCGGTATATAGTTATACATGGTTTATAAAGTAAAGTGGCCCCTTAAAATTGACTTCGCTAAAATTAAATTTTGTTGTCATCGTATATATATATTGAGAAAACTAGTTATAAAACTGCTCTTCGCTATTGTAAATTTTGCATAAATATCATACAAACCGGTAATTTTGTCAATTTTTCACGAACAATTACAATTTTTTTTATTGTTTTCAATGAAATAACATCGAGCGGGATTTTGTGTGAGAAGGAAACAACATTTCAGAATATAAAAGTTGTTAAAAGCCCGCTCGATACGATACAACATGTAACTATTTGGAAGTTTCTCGAAAATGAGCCCAAAAATGACGTTTTTCCAGAAATTCGTCAAAATATACCATTTTTGAAGCCCAAATTCTAAGAAATTGTGAAAGGAAGTGAAAGGTATAAGTAACCTACATTAATATAGAATAAATATTGCTACCAATTCATTATTTTATGAAACTTTAAGATTTTGCCCTTTGTGCAATTTCGTTGCAGACAGTGAGCGGCTCAAAATTTCCTGTAGGAATGTAAGTGATTAAATTCTGCGTAACCGATTAATTATCGATAAAATAACATCGGATAGTCATCCGATGATCGATTATGCGATTTCTTCATCACTACTTTAGTAGAAGTTTAATCTTTATTTTACTGTGACTTGAAAACAAAATACGATCAGGAAAAAGGATTTTTTAATAAAGAGACAATCAATCTCGTCATTTATAATGATCCTAAAGTAATCGAAAGAACTATATACATGGTTATGGAACCATATACAGTATTATACCAGCACCTTTTTCCACTATATTGCAATCTAACCAACCATAATAACGGGGATCCACGATAGGAACCTCGAAATGTCTTTCGACAAGACACGACCTTGATCCCCTATCCTATCTGACGTTTGATAGGCCTTCTCGGGTTATTGATCATGAGCTCGCTTCAATCAGCAGAGCACAGTCTGTTTTTCGTACATGTATGCCATATGCTTGTAGATATTGTATAATCTTGGGCCACTGTGACTTAGGTCTATTGTCTAGTTTTGTTTGTTTGTTTATTTGTTTGTTGTTCTCTAAGTGTGAGTATTCTCTACTGGCTCCGTTTGTTTGTCGATTTGGTCATGTTGTTTTTAAGTGGGGGGGGGGGGGGGGGGGGGGTTGACTTGTGTGTTCCACTTTGGTCATCATAATATGATCTTGTTGGAGATCTCCTTACCATTGCACAATTCGGTTTTTTCTTTTGTTTTTGATTTCCTTTAAGATAAGTAACACTCGTTTCTGAGAGATAATTGAAAATTCCACTGGGGAAAAATATACTAATTTAACACTTTTGTATGATATAAATTATCATTATCTTGATTGAAGCATCTTTTAATTCTTATTTTGGCGGCATCAAAATACTGTAACTTTTTTTTTATTGGGCTTGTATTGTTGTTTTTTATTTATGCGTTCAAAAATTATATGTGATGCTAAAATGAAAACTGCTAGAAATGAAATTTCGAGGGAATATTGAACACCCTTTGTCCCCCCCCCTTTCATTTTGCCCCAACTTGAAATCTACATTGTGACTAAAGGGGTTACTCTGTTTCTATGACAAAGAGACAAAACTGTAGGTTGCAACATGTAGAAACATGCATACTTATAAGGAAGTTAGGAAAGAAGTCACACGTCCAAAGGTTAACGATTATTACATCCATAAAATGACAATCTTTCTGACAGGACTGACACAGAAAAAGACAGAAAATATATTACTGTAACACAAAGGGTGAGAAATGCACTGTTGCAATGTGATTTTGCTTACAAAGTACTTTTGTACCTCGTGCTCGTTTCTAATGTCCGCGCGGCTCACCTCGGAAAACCGGATAAATGCGATTTTGATTACATCACTAGAAAAAAACCCTTGAAAATAAAATTGATAGCATTCAGTAGATCTCGCTTTAACTTTTAGTGCCAAGTTATATGTTCGTAGGTGCAAGTAATCAATTTTACGGTAATTTTTTTCCGTGACATGGAGGCAACACTGAAAATGCCCCATGTATGTCTTATCTGTGTTATTTGAGTTGATGAAACTTATACCGAAAGCTTAACGGGATCTGTCTTTCCACGAGCGAACCGCGAGTAATTAGCTATTTTACAGGGGAGGGGGTGGGGCCAATGTATGGTTTTGAGAATATTCTTTGGAAGTAACAGGGGATCTTGACCACTCTGATCCCCTTCTTTATTTCCTTGCCTTCTAGATCTTCATGCGCATGTCGCCTTTTATCTGAAGATGTCTAGGTAAATGACGTTTTACAATCCACTTCCCTCTTCCCGACCGAAAGGACATTTCTCCAATGAGGTCTCCAACTCTCTCTTATGATTACCAACATGTTATATGAAATTAATGTCATCTGCCAACTCTTGAACGACGCCCTTGTCATTGGCTTATTGAAATAAAAACGAGGTTCAAACAAGATATGCGAGGTCAAACGGACAGCAACTTCCGCGACCAAATCGAATGCATCAGACATGCACGTTTCAAATATTGTAAAGTGTAGCATTCTCCACAAACATTATCTTTTGATACTGACTTCGACCTTTGATCTTGAAAATCAAAAGTATTCATCATCTCCCGATGACCCCCCCCCCCCACTTAAAAAGATCATGAAAGGTTTTATGTTTCCACACTGCTTGCTTTCTGTTCTGTTCTCAAACGTTTTTCCTATTGTCCTTTACTAATTTCCAACCACATGTAAAGGACACTATGTTTGCAAGCACTTCGTTGTACTGATTTTTGAACGACGGACATGTTGCCATTCGGTGAATCATTTATGGGACTTTCAATCCACATTCAAAACATTTACACTGTGACCTTGAACATTGATCTTGAAATTTAATTTTCTTCGAATAACCTACATTTGAGGGTAGTTTGGTGATTCTGTGTTATTTGAAAATTTCCCGGATTGTCGTTCCCTGTTATATTGATCTTTAACCTCGGAAGGGAAGACTTATCCTCCTCCCATGACAAGAATGGTTTAACGATTGTATGGGATTTAGTTAATCCACACCGCAGACAAAATTGTTGGAATCTAATTGGTCAGGCACTGGTCACATGATGCCGTGAAAAAAAAAACCCTGTTAAAATTGCGAATCTAGTGATTTTCCCCCCCTAGAAAATCATTGCCAAGTAAAACAAAAATAGAAAATAGACAGTTCTATTACTATTTGAAACCATGCATGCTGTCCCTCTTCCTAGAAACGAGCAAAATGCGCCACTTCTCAATTAAGTAACCTACAAAAAAATCCCGCTTTTCTAACTTGACCCCGTTTTTTAGGTCATTTTTGTGATTTTTGAATGACAGCAGTGGTCATATGTACAGAGGTGTCACCTGAACGAGGTGATCTCTCCGTTGATGAAGATGTTGACACCATACATACTCATGACCTATGTATTATATTTGACAAAGATGTCATTATGATTTATGTACATAGGTTATACGATTGCACGTTTTCGTCCCTAATATTATATTAGTCACGTTCTCATTATTTTTGGTCCATTCTTCATTCCAGATTCCAGGATTCCTTCATTATTTCCCACATGCTCAGAATCACATAGGAGGGGTAACGCGGCGGTGTCTAGATTCTACATTCCCTCGAATATTTAAATGTTTGAATTGTCCAAAATACATCCCTTCGAAACGCCTTTAAAACCAAAGCACTAAAGGTACTGAGTGCGAATAGCCAGAATAATATCACTTATAATGTATGACAAAATATTGTGTTTTCAAAGTTATATTTGTTCCTGAACACCTTCGTTGGCCAGTTTATGGACGTATAAAGACAGAACTAAAATACAAATGCATAATGTTGTCATAATGAATTGAAAGATGAAAACATGAAAACAAGTATTAGCTTTTACAAAAAGCTTGCCGGCAGTTAGCTGACATTAAATGTAAAATTCTAGTAAGAAGAAAATGGAAAAAACGATTTTGACTCTTGTTAGACCAATCGCACATTTCCGGGCTTTTCCGTCTTTATTTCAAATTCAAGCTACGGAAATTTTCGAGGATTTGTGATTGTTGTAGGACGTATTGGTACAAAGATTTTTCGATGCATCGTTCGGAAGAAAATGCACTGATACGAAATGACTTTCATTTGTCAAGTCATCTAGACTCTTTAGCCGACCTGATGAAAGTATCTTATACACAGATTCTGAATAACCTTGACAAATATTTGCATTTTTTATAGTTGTCTACCAATCATATTGCCAAGAGTTATTTTATCCGTGCAAGTAGGTCACGATCGATTACAGTATACCGGCAGTCATGACTGCCGGTAATTAAACTAACATCACATTAAATCTACCCCTCCCCCCTAAAATACAACAATCCAATATGACTATCGATTGATGATTCCATATACAAGGAAAGAAGACGAATCTTATTTTCTAATTTGATCCCCACTCTCTCTTTAACCTTTCATGTTCAATGTTAGGTGTGTGCTAAGAATTTGAAGGAAAATTCACTTCTTTTTTAGTATATAAAAAAAATGATACATCCTAAACGGGAATGTTTTGATCTTTTATTTTTCATAATTGTTAATATCATATTTCATGATGGAAGTTCCTAATTTTTCCGTTGTATACAGATTTTATTTTGTGAAGCGGGGCAAAATAAGCCTACTTGAAGTTAGTTTTACATTTCAATGATTCAACTTAATATCTTTATCGATAGCACCGTTTCATCTATATAGTGTCCACTAAAACAGATAGTCACCTGGTAATGGAAAGGGGTTTCCAACACACAACCCGTGTTCATCTCAGTACATACAGATGCAATTTTTCATTAGGTCATGCATGTACATAACACGACAGCTCAATTCATATAGATATAATTCATTGATTCATGCAGACAGTGACGTCCCAAGGTACATGCAAACAGAGTAACATCGTTTATACATACTCAGTAGACGGGGCTCCCATGAGTGAAGAAATCAGGCAATCGCTATGTGCTATTCGCACAAAAATCCATCCTTGCCTTTGAATAGATATGAAAATATGTCAGAAATGTGAAATATTTTATTAGTCATATTTTTTATTTGTAAACCATCGATGCATCAAAATGGATTGTAGCGAGAAATCTGAGGGAGGGGGAGAAGGGTATTTATTAACTTTAAGGTTTTTTATTTAATCATTTCTGAATTAAAATTTTCCATTATTCAAATTGAGTCAATTTCTAACTTTATTTCTGACTTCATTCAGTTTACATAGACAATGATAATAAAATACAAACAAAATCTCTAAAAGTCTCAAAACAAACAAAAAATTCTAATTTTGTTGAAATATGATAGGAAAAATTATTTGACAATTTGAGTTTCAACGAAAAAAATCATAGAAGTTTTATTTTTCTGTTCAACCCATTGATATTTAATATCATAATCATAACAAATAAGTCGACTCAACATCACAAATACTCTCTACAATTTTCACAATTTTGCCTAATTCTGGCAATTTTTGGAGCTAGTGAAAGTTGTCAATGCTAGAATCTCTGACGATATGTAAAACGAATCAATATTTCAACAATATAATATACAAAAGCTCCGACAAAATATCACATACCAAGTTTATTGCATAAAATTTCACATACTAAACATGCAATTTGCGGTATATATCACATACGAAACGTCTAATTTGGATTTCAGACTTGTCCAGTCACAAGCTCTCTATAAGTTAATTCTTATATACTTTTGAGCACTATTTGTAGAATTTTCACCAAGAATTTTTTCAACCATTCCTTAAACGGGATTTTACGTTTTTATCCGAGGAAAACTTCTTCTTCCCGGACTTGTTCCGTCTCCGTAATGGTATTCGTATAATTCCGCCATGAGATATGCCTACGGAACCTTTTAAGGGAGGTTGGTTTTGAATTTTGTAGGGTTTATCCTCGGGTATGGGCGTGGTCGTCACAACCCTCGGAGCTCGAGTCGTTGGTGGGTGCTTCTTGTGGTGACATGGAGTCGCCTTGCACTCGGGCTGGAAAAATAAACGTAGAATTAAACTCCCCATAAATCATAAATTTCGAAGTTTGATAAACGACCAGTTATGAATTTATGACAAGAAAAGATATCCGAAACTATTTTCTGAAATGGTTTGCTATGTCAATTTCAATTTGATTCTTAACTTTTAATCTTATGTCCGAAAGTTAATGCGAGTACATACATATTCATGTAAACACATGATTTTTAATCATATCTTCTTAGAATCCTTAGAATCCTTCCGCCCTTTAAAGATATAATACGACATTAATTAAATTGAACTTACTATTCCATATATACTGAAGCAGGAGCAGGTACTCCCGCACTGGTCCATCACCATTGTGTCGCCAAAAGGAATGAAAATGAAACCGACTTTACATCCGGTTCGACAGCTACATGACACTTCCGGTATATAAGTCGGACAGAGCCAAAAATCGCCATGAACACACTCTTCTCCCGAAAAACAGCCCCTGTTGGAAAGAAGGGATGTGTCAATTAATCCATAAGTTAAAAAAAAATGGTGTCAGAAAACCAGATGTCAGACAATTTTAATTTATCATGTTCATTCCAAAATAAAGAAATTTCACACACAGAAATATTGTTCCATTCAAAAAAATCTGAGAATTAAATCTTTGTCATATAGAATGAATAGCAATGCAAATCGAGTGTGAAAAAAGTAAATCCCTCATTCATTTGCATATGCTGATTTTATTTTATTTGTTCAGTAGCCCGAATTTACCCGTTAACAAAATTAATACATCTGTCAACGCAGAAACGGATGATCTATTTCCTATGCGTTTTTTAAAATTACAAAAATGTATGAAAAAAGTAAATTTACAAATGCGCCTATTTAAAAGAATGAAGCTTACCTTGTATGGCATGACTCTTCAAGCTGGACGCTCGTGGACGAGGATGTGTTTTCGGTTGTTAAATTGTCTGCTATGACGGAAGTCATGTTTTCCAAATTTTCGTAAATAAGAGAAGTTGTCTCCATGTCCTCTATTGAGATGTTGTATAAAACTGGAATTTCAATCGTCGACGAAAATACACTAGTTGTAGTCTGTGATGTTGTTAACATTTCTGTGGTAGGTTTATCAGTTGATGTTGTAGTGCTACTGGGTATTTCTGTAGTTGTTGGTTGGGTCGTAGTCGTTGTTTGAGTCGTAGTCGATGGTTGGGTTGTAGTCGTTGGTTGGGTTGTAGTCGTCGGTTGTGTTGTGGTCGTTGGTTGTGTTGTGGTCGTTGGTTGGGTAGACGTTGTAGGCTTGGTCGTAGTCGTAGGTTGAGTCGTGGTCGTCGATTGGGTTGTAGTCGTTGATTGAGTCGTAGTCGTTGGTTGTGTTGTGGTCGTTGGCTGGGTCGTAGTTGTTGGCTGAGTTGTAGTCGTTGGTTGTGTTGTAGTTGTTGGTCGAATAGTGGTTGTTGATTGTGTTGTAGTTATTTGTTGGGTCGTTGTCGTCTGTTCTGTAGTCGTAGTTGTTAATTTAGTCGTCGTTGGTGACTGTGTCGTAGTTGTTGGTTGTGTTGTTGAAGTCGTTGGTTGGGTTGTTATAGTCGTTGGTTGAGTAGAAGTTGTTGTTGGGGTCGTAGTCGTTGGTTGAGTCGTAGTTGTAGGTCGAGTCGTTGTAGATGTGATTAGTGTTGTTATAGTTGTTGGCTCAGTTGTTGCAGTCGTAGTCGTTGGCTCAGTCGTAGTTACTGTCTGAGTTGTTGGTTGAGTTGTTGTTGTAGTTTGTTTGGTAGTTGTTGTCGCTGGTTGAGTGGAGGTCGTAGTCCTAGATGTAGTTGTTGTCGTAGGTTGTGTTGTTGTTATTGTACTTGATAGCGTTGTTATTTCCGTGATAGTTTTTGGCTCAGCTGTTGTAGAGATTGATTCTGTTGTTTTAATCGTTGTCTCAGTCGTTGTTGCTGTTGTCGGAGCACCTGTTGTTTGAGATGATGTAATGGGTACAGACGACGTTACATCTGTAGTGGACAATGCTGGAGAAGACGGGGGCATCACAATAGAATCACCATAATATTCGTCTTCTTCTAAATCTGGAATACTTCCTCTTGTTGTGGGCGTGGTAGATTCCGAAAGGGGGGAGATGGTAGTTGGAGGAACCGGCGGCATCAAAGGAATAGGAATAAAAACATGGCTCATGACGTCACTGGGTAAAACTGGTTCTCGAGTCGAAACATCGCCAGATTTTTCCGAAAAAGCTACAGGATTTGGTATAAACACACTTCTCAAGTCAACTTCCGGAGGATAAAGAGGCATGACGTCATAACTTGGGGGCATTCCAATGTTCGTGATTGGAGCCGGTATGAAAACATCATTCATGCCTCCTTTGCTATTATTCTGGGTTGTATTATTGTCCATACCCAGGTTCGAAGACAGTGAATTTCCATTCAATTCCTTGATGAGACTGTCAGGAATTACAATGTCTAGATTTCCGCCATTCCGGTTCCTGGTTATTGGAGTTGGTAACTCAACAAATGAATCTTTATTCAAAAATGTTTCATTTGATCTTATCACCGGCTTTCCAGGGCCGAACGGTTCTAGAGGTTTGGCAATTATCATGTCCTTTTCTTTATTTGATATTGGCGGCAAAGGAATTGCTGAAATTGTAGGATCAAACGACAGATCCGGAAACGGAAATACATCTACAGAATCTACTCTCCCGGCGAATGGATTATTCGGTGGAGCAGTAAAGACGTTAGGATTAATTGGTGTCGTCGTTGGGATTGTCTGATTCCCGCCCAATGGCATAAAATCTTCGATATTTAAAGTTCGTAACATGGGATCCGATGGAGAAATGTCAAATGCGGAAAGGTCTGGAATACTCTGAAAATCATTTCCCACGGATATGGCGGGAGGAATTATTCCACTTATTCCATTCCTTTCCCAGTCTGTAGCAGGAGTTGTCACGTCCATTTTGGCGGCAAAGGTTGGTATGGGCGGGAAAGTCGTCGTCGGCATACCGTTGTCAATATTTGGAATCACCGGCATCGGCCGAGGTGTATTTTTATTTTTGAAAAATATTGGTATAAAGATTGGAGGTTTATCAATTACCTGTGGTGGTATATCGTTTCCAGGTTTTGGAATCTGTGTATCCTTGTTTTCCGTGTAAATTTTTTTAGATGGTTTACCGATGTTCACAATAGGTGGTGGTGTGGAAAATGGAATATATGCAGCATTTGGAAATTTACCGTCAACTGAACCTATGCCATAACCGCCATTTTGATTTTTCAAAATCCACAAATTAAGGTCATGCCACTTTTGTTCGTTATACCTCCGTATAAACCTTAAATATAGCTCGTATCCGAACCGACACTTTTCCTGGGCAATAAAGGTAGTGTCCATTTTGGATATTTCCATTTTCGTCTTTTGACATTTCTTGATAGTCCGTTTCCTACTCGATAGAAAATTCTTTTCCCTGGATGATAAAGCGGTTTGTGCAGTGGTATTTTCTTGGGCTGGATTCGCACGTGCTGAATGTCAAATAATCTGGGTTTTGGACGGATTATTTTTCTAGGAATTATTTTCACATTTTTTGGATGAACTCGTTTCATGAGTAGATGAGGAATTGTTCCACTTACGTGAATCGGCCCCGCCCTATAATCCCACTCACTCGGGGGGCACGGAGTCCTCATAATCTCATGATAACGTCTATGAATTGCAGCATTTTTGTACTTCCGGTGAAAATGAAAGAACGTTCCCCCGACAAAATCCAAATAGAAAACAAGAATAGATCCAAAAATCACTGAAATGGGAAGAATTTCCATTCTTGGACAACACTACATAGACGTCCATTCCCGACAAATTAGGATCCCGGATTGAGAGCACATCTCGCTCTTGTTTATGCCATATTTTTTACTGATCTTTTCCTGTTCCTGTGATATGACAAATCTTTTATGTCCGTTTGAATCTGCCTTGTACAATACACGATAATTAGCTAAGGACAATATAAATACTTGTATAAGATACACAATAATGTGCCGACCCTATCGGTATGTTTCCCCGTTCGCTGCGTTCCGCAACATAAAAACGTCACTATAAATGACAGAAAACTGACCGGGACTTTCCACTCATAGATTTCTTATATACAATATAGTCTCACCTTTCACATCTTCAAAGCCAGTTGTTTATTTTATGATTTCTGATGGGCCATTTAGAGTGATAAATAGGGAATTATTTCGTTTTTGTCTTTTTTTCCACAATGATCAGATTGCACGAGTGCGACCTGTATTTCCACTTTCCAACATACATCGTGGGTAAGGGGAAAGGGGAGGGGCTCTTTTATTCACTTTTCTGTCATTTTGATTTTTCTTTTTTTTGTATCGGTTTACTTATATATTTGAACAATCCTTTCATTTGCACAATGACAGTTATAAATAATTTACCAATGCACTCGTATCATGCACCTCCTCCTTTGAACTTAAATTGGAAGCGGAACAGAGTGGGCGTTTCGGAATGTATCGTATGATATATTATAATTATTTTACAAACATCAAGGACAATCTCTGGAAAATCTTCCGATTTTTTACAGAAAAAAATTGGACTTATTAACTTTTCGCATTCCTTTTGCCCTTTTTTTTTTTTTGAGGTTATGAATTTTGCTTTTGAAATACGAGTCAGGCCATTTTTTTTTTTATTCGGTTTTGCGTCCTTTTGAAATTGAAACAGCTACCAGCCAACCAGGTATAAAAATAAACAAGCATATAAATAAAACAAAGTTGCAATTTCATAATATGTGACGTACTCGTACCATGTGAAATCTTGTTTTATTTTGATTATTAACAGACTTTAGTCAACAAAAGAATGAAAGATAATGCAATGTCTTGAATCATTGGAGTAATATTACATTTTGCATGAAGTGTAAAAATTAAACAATTTCTCTTTAATTTGTGTAGAAAACTACTGTGGCCGTAAAGGGCCGTGTGATAAATAAAAATTATTTCATGGGAACGAAATAATATTGCGAGGGAACGAGATAATATTGCGAAGGAACGAAATAATTTTTCTTGGGAACGAAATAATATTTCGTGGGAACGAAATATTATTTCGAGGGAACGAAATGATATTGGGAGGGAACGAAATATTATTTCGAGGGAACGTTCCCACGAAATAATTTTTTTCGTGGGAACGAAATAATTTATGCCTTTACGCATGCGTATACCGGTGAAATTTTAAGAAAAATTAGAAAGTATGTTATTAAGGAATTATATCAAATAGGGGTTGTTTTTCAAAGATCCGAAATCGAAGTTTTTTTGGCATATCAGAATTACCCTGTCTGGTTAAAAGTATGAAAAGAGACTATTTCACTCCATGAAAGGCAGTCATGTCATACATTAGGAGTACTACATTTTTGTTAACATTATTGTAGACCAAGTGACCTTTTGACCTTGACCTTGTATATAGTATTTAGATAATAGAAATGAAAACAGATTTCTTTCATACTCTTCGTATTCATTCACACATTCCAAATAAAAGAGTACTACATTTTCAACCTTAATTCTGGTCTACCAGTATTGAACTTCATTTTGGACTTTGACTCATACGTATAATCTATAATTGTGAATGAACATTTCTATATACATGTATAGCACATATATACCTAAGTCTGCACGTGCACAAAAGGGAGAATTATTTTGTACCCTCGAAATAATATTGCGTTCCCTCGAAACAATATTTCGTTCCCTCGCTATATCATTTCGTCCCCTCGCAATATTATTTCGTTCCCACGAAATATTATTTCGTTCCCTCGCAATATTATTTCGTTTCCTCGCAATACTATTTCGTTCCCTCGCAATATTATTTCGTTCCCTCGCAACATTATTTCGTTCCCTCGCAATATTATTTCGTTCCCTCGCAATATTATTTCGTTCCCTCGCAATATTATTTCGTTCCCTCGCAATATTATTTCGTTCCCTCGCAATATTATTTCGTTCCTTCGAAATATTATTTCGTTCCCACAAAATAATTTTTATTTTCACACGGCCCTTAACGGCCACCGTAGAAAACACATTTGATTTACTGAAGACTTTTTCATTTTAATTTTGAAGGGCTCGAACCCTAGCAACACGATGACGCAAAACAGAAATAACAAATTGCCTTAGTCTATTTCAACATTCCCCAACAAACGAAGAGAAATCAAACTCTCCTTTGACTAAGACTTGTTTCAATGATATTATTACGTCATAGTTAACGTTCAATCGCTTCACAACGTCTGAACGCGTTTTTGTGAACAGCGCTGCTGAAACTGAATGTATCAGCTTTACGTGATTTTCATCGACAAATTCAGAAAAATGTTCTTCTCGCTCTTGGGTCTGGTTGGATTCGCTACTACTTACATACGCAACACCCGCAAGCCAATCAAAATAGATTTGCAGCTTACAGAAGGTAAGAAATGAAACTTTGCAACACATCTGAATCTGATCATGACATTTACTAGTTACATGTAGGGGATAATATGAATCATCATTATCAATATCAATAAACGTTGATTTGTGATCGATGCTTCCTGTTCGTGATTTATAAGATATAAGTCTATTTTGATCATGTGAAGTTAACTTGGTCCATGTCAAAGAAAGATATAGAGCGAGGAACCATATTTCGCCGTTTCATAGTTTCTTGCTTCTCACTGGTTATCGGAAATGTTCTATATCCTTTCAAATATGACAGTAGTAGTCATGTTTTCATAGATTGTGATACATCCTGCACTCAATTTTGACAAAAAATACCACAAAATGGGGAAAATTTAACGAAAACACCAAATTTTAGACGTAAACATCCAAAAAACCAAAAAAAAAAAAAAAAACAAAACAAAAAACAAGGAAACATTTATTGGCATGATTTCATAGAAGTAGTGGTGACGAAACATTTCCTGAAAATGGAATCACAATTTTTGCCCATTTGTGTGTAAATAGGATACATCACCCCCGAAAACTTGGAAACGAAATATTTTGACATTTTATAAGGAAACAATGCACTGCATAAAATAAATTCTTTTTGTAGTTTTTCTATCGAGAATGGAGTTAGATTAAATTCTAGCAAAAGTAATTATTCAATTGGCCTCCAAGTTTCGAGATTATCAAAGAAATGTACGAAAAATACGGTGAAATATGGTCACTTGCTCTAATGGCGAAAATAAGTAGATTTTCCACTTAATTTATTCTACTTTAAGGAATATCGACCGGACAATTCATTTTAAAAAAACAAATGAATATATCGATAAATAAATTATGACTTATGAAAAAAACGAAACGAAATAAATGTAAAAGATATTTGAAAAAAATATATTCATAAATTAGACTCCATTTAGATGCATACTGTACAAAGAGTACAATAAGTTCACCTCCAACGTCGTCGCTTATTTTTGTGACGTCATAGAAACTAAAGTATTTTTAGCGCTGTGACGCTCTATAAGAACGTCTTTTCTATTTTCCGTATCTGACTGCTGATTTCACTTTTTTTTTCATTATAGCATTAGAAGAACGAATTAAAAGTGGTTCACATAAAGGAGATAAAAGGACAAAGACTGGAGAGACGATGAAAGAAAAAGTAAGCACAAATGAAGACGGAATTATGTATCCGCGAAGTTCTTTTCTGAATAAGAAAACAAACAGGAAAAATGAAAATATGTTTTGTTAGACAATTAGTTACCTTGTGTGGGGTAGATATAGCAGTATAGCAACCCGAAGGACGTGTTATTCACCGAGGCCGCAGGCGGAGGTGAATAACATGTGCTGAGGGTTGCTATACTGCTATATCTACTGAACACAAGGTAATTAATTGTTTTATTGTATGAGGCCAAGGTTTTGTTTTTTTTCTGTTTTGCGTCTGCGTGCTGGTAGGTTTTTGTACCACTTTTTCCAAAAAAAAAACAAAATGTTTTTTTTTTTATTTTCCAAATACGGAATTCCAAAACCGTGTTCGATCGTGAAAATATTTTTTACTAATGACGACTTATGAGCACTTAATCGATCTTAATCACATACCTCATCTGTTAAAGCGTCATAGTAACATTGCACTAAGTGCGACGAGAGCCAGAGATGAATCAAGAAAGGGCATTTTGTCCCCATTCAAGGTTCAGAAGGGCTAAACATGGCTACAAATGACGATGAAAAAGATGTGTACGTTACTCTGATCATACGGAAACACGAATTGTTCAAAATCTACTGTCAAAGATGTACATACTGGTCGAGCAGTAGTGCATTTTTAGCTCACCTCGACGAAATTGAGATGAGCTTATGCTATAACCCCGACGTCCGCGTCCCCGTCCCCGTCCGCGTCCGGTTAAAGTTTTTGGGGTAACTCAGTATCTGACAAAGTACTGATGTTACAGTAACCAAACTTGCACAAGTGATTCATCTTGGGATGCTGAGGTGAACCTATGCATTGGATGCAGCATCTGACCTACATTTTCCGGTTGAAAGACTTTGTCAATGTCTGGTTAAAGTTTTTGGGGTAACTCAGTATCTGACAAAGTACTGATGCTACAGTAACCAAACTTGCACAAGTGATCCATCTAGGGATGCTGAGGTGAATCCATGCATGGGATGCAGCATCTGACCTACATTTTCCGGTTGAATGACTTTATCAATGTCTGGTTAAAGTTTTTGGGGTAGTTCAGTATCTGACAAAGTACTGATGCTACAGTAACCAAACTTGCACAAGTGATTCATCTTGGGATGCTGAGATGAACCCATGCATTGGATGCAGCATCTGACCTACATTTTCCGGTTGAATGACTTTGTCAATGTCTGGTTAAAGTTTTTGGGGTAGTTCAGTATCTGACAAAGTACTGATGCTACAGTATCCAAACTTGCACAAGTGATTCATCTTGGGATGCTGAGGTGAACCCATGCATCGGATGCAGCATCTGACCTACTTTTTCCGCTTGAGTGATTTTGGCTTATAAGGCCAATATTGAGCAAAGTATAAGTGCTACATGTACCAAACTTGCATATTGGATGTATCTTTGATCAAACATTCATAATATGACCTTGACCTACTTTTTCCACTTGAGTGATTCTGCCTTTAAAGGCTAATATTGAGCAAAGTATAAGTGCTACATGTACCAAACTTGCATATTGGATGTATCTTTAATCAAACTTTCATAAAATGACCTTGACCAATTTTTTCCGCTTGAGTGATTTTGCCTTAAAAGGCTAATATTGAGCAAAGTATAAGTGCTACATGTACCAAACTTGCATATTGGATGTATCTTTGATCGAACTTTCATAAAATGACCTTGACCTACTTTTACCACTTGAGTGATTTTGCCTTTAAAGGCCAATATTGAGCAAAGTATAAGTGCTACATGTACCAAACTTGCATATTGGATGTGTCTTTGATCAAATTTTCATAAAATTACCTTGACCTACTTTTTCCACTTGAGTGATTTTGCCTTTAAAGGCCAATATTGAGCAAAGTATAAGTGCTACATGTACCAAACTTGCATATTGGATGTATCTTTGATCAAACTTTCATAATATGACCTTGACCTACTTTTTCCACTTGAGTGATTCTGCCTTTAAAGGCTAATATTGAGCAAAGTATAAGTGCTACATGTACCAAACTTGCATATTGGATGTATCTTTAATCAAACTTTTATAAAATGACCTTGACCTACTTTTTCCGCTTGAGTGATTTTGCCTTTAAAGGCTAATATTGAGCAAAGTATAAGTGCTACATGTACCAAACTTGCATATTGGATGTATCTTTGATCGAACTTTCATAAAATGACCTTGACCTACTTTTTCCACTTGAGTGATTTTGCCTTTAAAGGCCAATATTGAGCAAAGTATAAGTGCTACATGTACCAAACTTGCATATTGGATGTGTCTTTGATCAAATTTTCATAAAATTACATTGACCTACTTTTTCCACTTGAGTGATTTTGCCTTTAAAGGCCAATATTGAGCAAAGTATAAGTGCTACATGTACCAAACTTGCATATTGGATGTGTCTTTGATCAAATTTTCATAAAATTACCTTGACCTACTTTTTCCACTTGAGTGATTTTGCCTTTAAAGGCCAATATTGAGCAAAGTATAAGTGCTGTATGTACCAAACTTGCATATTGGATGTATCTTTGATCAAACTTTCATAAAATGACCTTGACCTACTTTTTCTGCTTGAGTGATTTTGCCTTTAAAGGTCAATATTGAGCAAAGTATAAGTGCTACATGTACCAAACTTGCATATTGGATGTATCTTTGATCAAACTTTCATGAAATGACCTTGACCTACTTTTTCACTTGAGTGATTTTCTTAATATACATGTACTTAGAGATATGATTAAATTGAACTTTGCTGCCGCGAGGTGAGCTTCGTAGTCTTTGATTACACTATGTTTCTAGTATATGTACAGTAGTATATCAAATGAAAAATAAGGTGTCATGCACATATCTGTATTCTTTAAGAGGGAGGGGGTTCCATGGATAAAGATAACGAGTGACAAAATACAGAAGTGTTCAAGAACAGGTATTGTGTGGGTTCTTATTTTAGCGGGATTCGTATGAATTTGGCAGGTGCATCGTCAATTCAAGACTAAGCTAAAGATGTAAAATTATATTTTGAAATATAATTAGAAAATCACATGACTACCCCATTATCATTTCATCGCATTTTCATCTATGAATATATAGTATATCCCACTTTTTGCATAAAATACCAGATGGAAATTTTTCATTTTGCATTATTTCATAATATAATATCTATAGATGGTGAAAAAATCACCTATAGGTATACAGGTTTATAAAAGATCAAGATATCGCTCCAAACATAAGGGTACCCAATTATAATTTCATCGCTTTGTCAACTAAGGAAATACCGGTATCCTAGATCCATCTTTTTGCGTAAAGTATCTAATGGAAGTTCTCTATATTGCATCATTTCATAAGATAATGTCTAAAGATGATAAAAAATCACATACAGGTATACTGGTGTTGGAACAGTTTCCGGACAATTTTGAAGGTTTTTCTGGGATAACTCCTTTGTCCTTCAATGGAAAACATTCAAATTTCTCTCAAATAATGCTATGTCCTTTTAACAGATACTCATGTTGAAAGAAAATATGAAATCTCTCAAGAAATATGGCTTCTAGACAGATTTTTATGACCCTATATTTTGGCCATTTTTCGCAAATCACTGGAACAGTTTCCGGACACTTGATTTTAAATCTGTCAATCTCAATCAATTTCAGCCCAAACTGGATAATTTATGGATTAATAGAATCTATCACGTCGTTGAGACTGAGACAGGGGAATATCATCCGAGTGCTAAAGATTTGCAATCCACGACGAGGCTTGCCGAGTCGTGGATGTAGCAAATCTTTTGCACGAGGATGCGATTCCCCTGTCTCAGTCGTAACGTCGTGATTGATTATTTTTCTCACTCACCTCATTTTATCATCACTTTAATGTTTTTTTAAAGCTAGAATCAATACCAAAACCTACACAAATCTATCGATGGCGTGACGTTACTTTCTATGACGTCATAATAGGAGTCACGTGGAGTGCGAGACAAGGAAATCTCAAACTGCTACGTCTACTTTTTTTCTTTTGTCTCACGACGTAAGTGAGTGAGAAATTGTTTTCTTCAATCTCTTTTACAAATGACTGTGTAAAAATAATTTTGAAAATAGAACCGAAACTTCTCAAATCATAGAGATTAAAATAGTATAGCTCTCGCCGACTTCTCCCCGGTGCGCGATATTAAACGGGGCAGAAAGGGGTAAAAAGGTGGTGTGATAAAGCAACTTAGATGCAAAATTTTGTTTATATGATTCGTGATTTGAATTCTGCACTTAAATATCTACAAAATTGTCACTAAATTTTAAAAATAATTTTCTTCAAAGTACTTGAAATGGGCGACTGTCCGGAAACTCTTACTGTCCTGAAACTGTTCTGACACCAGTACGGTTTTTTTTTGTCACACTGCAAATAAATTTTTAGGAATCTCATTGGTTGTTTAGCCCAGGGACGTATATAACTAACTTTAGTTATAGAAGAAAATTAGCGTAAACATGCCGGGCTAATCGATTCGTTGCTGCAGTATTGATGTAAGGTATAACAAAACAATTATTGACTGGGAATTCGGGCAATATATGATTTGTTGGACCTTCAGACAAAATATAGCCCTCGGCCTTCGGCCTCGGGCAATAGCTTATCTTCAGGTCCAACAAATCATATATTGCCCTCATTCCCAGTCAATAATTGTATAATGTTACCCGTCTGCAGCCGTAAATATGGAACTTTGTGACGTCATGGATACCTTATTGTTTCTTGACGTCATTGCGAGCTTTTCCCGTAAAAACGTTCAAACGTTTTGAATTTTCCTCTCGCTTCAGATCCTTTAATTTTAATTTTCTGCTAAAATGAATTTCATTCGAGGTTTATTCATTTTGAATAAACCATTTACGGGTACGATCTTTTTAATGGTGAAGGAAATTTTACAATCCGTCAACAGATAAAAAAGTTAGAAATTTTACTGTCGACGCCATTTTGAAATGACAGTTTATAAGCGATTTGCAGTATAACAAAAAATGTTATTACGGTTCCAGACAGGTAATATGGTCTGATATACATTTTGTACCTTGTCTGGAATTCATATTCCCCTCGCCTTCGGCTCGGGAAATATAAATTCCAGACAAGGTATATCAGACCATATTACCCGTCTGGAACCGTAATAACGTATAATAAAGGATCAAGATGTCGCTCCAAACATACTGCATAGAAGGAAACCCCTATAACGGTTCGAGTAGGGACCCACCTTAATGTAGAAATTATTCAGATTTCTAATATGTCTTGAAATTTTCTCCCTAAAATTTTCTCCCTGTATGTACCTTAGAACTCGTCTGGTGTAAAATCTCCAACAAACTTCCAGTGCGCTAAGCTCCGCCCATTCACGTGCTATATTAAAATAGAAATAACAACTAGCTAGCCGTGATTCATTGTCCAGTAATTCCACTCGTCACATGAACCAATCAAATTACTCGTGGAATTACTGGACAATAAACCACGGCTAGCTAGTTGTTATTTCTTACATATATAGGGTCTTAAATGAATTTTCATTTCATACGATGTATTATTTAACAAGTTGTGTGTTTTATATCACCGAGCCTTGTCGAGGGGATATAAAACGCACAACGAGTTTCATAATACATCGTATGAAATGAAAAATCATTTGAGATTCTTTTTATCACATGATTCTGCCAAAAAAATGTTTATTTCCAACGTGAAATCAACGATTCTGAGAACTAGAGGCGAACTACGCCATGACCTTGAAGTCGTCTGCTACGCTACAAGAAGTAGTTCCCCATCGTATAGATATTCAGAGCATAAAGAAAATATATTTCAATTTTGCTTAGTACTTTAATGCAATAATTACTTCAACAGCAACAATTTTAATTATTGATATTGATTATGCGGCTTAATTCAACATATGACCGATATTTGAAAGGTCACACTGGTCACAGTGTAGGTAATGAGGCTCCAAACTTGACCAATCGCATTCAAGCAGAGCGATATGTAACGTGTTATCATAACATTTTATTATGAAATGGCTTAATGAAACTGCATAAAGGGTGCATCATGTGATAAATTGAATATATGGCAACCAGATGGATGTCATCTTTACAGAAATAATTTTTTTAAATTTTGATTTTCAGGAAAATTTGATGTCATACAAACTGACAGAGCTACAGGATAGGGAGGTCCCGGTTACTATAACGAGTTATGACGTAAAACCCACGGTGGTACCATCTGTGACGCCATCTAGCGGAGAAATGACGGAATCAGAAGCCAGGAGAAGGGCATGGGAAAATGGGCAGGTTGACTACCTTGGAGTCGATAGCTTTGATAACATCATGAGGAAACTGAACGAGAGTATGGACTGTAGCCCTTCCTACAACGTACATATGCCATTGTAAGAGGAAAGAAAAGTTGACTTTCATGAAAGAATCTTTTTTTTTAAATATAAAGTTTCTTTATACTATGTTTGTCTCTTGTCTTATTTGTACAATTCATTGATCAATCAATGGCACACTCTATGCTTCACTTCTGACACAGTTACGGGAAAATATTAAACTAAGCGTCGCGGAAAGCTCACTAGTGTGTTGTTCCATCAGGACTGTCGCAACCGGATTTGTAATAACGACCGGATTTGTAATAAACTAGATTTATTACATATTAGGTTATTACATATTAGGTTACATGTCCCAACCGGATTTGTAATAAAACCCGAAATTGTAATAAACTACGAACATAGTCTAGGTCGCTCGGAAGTTTCTTCTTTTCTTTTTCTGGCTTTCGATTCTCTCCCTCTGTCTGTCTCATTTTCATAATGGAGAATATACCGTCTCGTATTAATAACTTTATAATATCGAGGAGTAGCACTATAAAGAATCCGATAAAATCCATACAGATATTGAACTAGTAATCATTTTAAAGGATCGAAAGTCTCGTCTCACTGGATAAAAAGGAAGAATCCAAGACAAAAAGGGACCAAAAAATGATACTCAAGTATTTATTACATATTAGGTTATTACATATTAGGTTACACGTCTCAACCGGATTTGTAATAAAACCCGAAATTGTAATATAGTCTAGGTCGCTCGGAAGTTTCTTCTGTCTTTTTGTGGCTTTCGATTCTCTCCGTCTGTCTGTCTCATTTTCATGATGCAGAATATACCAACTATTAATAACATTATTATACATGTATTGAGGTGTAGCACGATCGAGTATCCGTTAAAATATAAACAGATATAGAAGTATTCATCATAGCGAGGGATCAAAAGCCTCCTCTTACTTGATAGGAAGGAAGAATTCAAGACCAAAAAGTTGCCAAAAGATGATACTAAAGTATTTATTACATATTAGGTTATTACATATAAGGTTACACGTCCCAACTGGATATGTAATAAAAACCGAAATTGAAATAAACTACAAACATAGTCTAGGTTGCTCGGAAGTTTCTTCTTTCTTTTTCTTGTTTTCGCTTCTCCCCGTTCGTCTCATTTTCATGATAGAGAATGTACCGTCTCTTGATAACATTATAAGGATTGAGGTGTAGCACGAGAAAGTCTCAGATAAAATTCATACAGATATTGAACTATTTAAAATCATTTAAAAGGATCAAATGCCTTGTCTCACTGCATCAAAATGAAGAATTCAAGACCAAAAAAGTAACCAAAAGATGAAACCTGTACTCAAGTATTCATTACATATTAGGTTATTACACATTAGGTAACACGTTCCAACCGGATTTGTAATAAAACCCGAAATTGTAATAAACTACGAACATAGCTTATGATGCTCGGAAGTTTCTTCTGTCTTTCTGTGGCTTTCGATTCTCTCCGTCCGTCTCATTTTTATGATGGAAAATATACCGACTATTAATACCATTATTACGCAAAGAGATGATACTTAGGTATTTACATTGTATTACATATTAGGTTATTACATATTAGGTTACACATCCAAACCGGATATGTAATAAAAACCAAAATTGTAATAAACTAGCGACATAGCCTAGATCCCTCGGAAGTTTCTTCTTTCTTTTTCTGGTTTTCGGTTCTCTCCGTCTGTCTGTCTCATTTTCATGATGGAGAATGTACCGTCTCTTTATATCATTATATTGAATAAAGTATTAGATAAAATTCATACAGATATTGAACCAGTAATTATTTAAAAGGATCATAAGCCTCGTCTCACTGGATCAAAAGGAAGAATTCAATACAAAAAAGTAACCAAATTATGATACTAAAGTATTTATTATATATTAGGTTATTACATATTATGTTACACGTCCTAACCAGAAATGTAATAAAAACCAAAGTTGTAATGAACTAGCAACATAGCCTAGATTGCTCGGAAGTTTCTTCTTTCTTTTTCTGGTTTTCGGTTCTCTCTGTCTGTCTGTCTCATTTTCATGATGGAGAATGTACCGTCTCTTTATATCATTATGATAAATAAAGTTTCAGATAAAATCCATACAGATATTGAACTAGTAATCATTTTAAAGGATCAAAAGCCTCGTCTCACTGCATCAAATTGAAGAATTCAAGCCAAAAAAACCCCCCAACTAATAGATGGAACTATCTTTAAAATGGCACCGTCTGACGTCCGAGTCTTTTGTTTTTTCTTTCGAAGGAAAAGGTCGAGGCTAATCCGACTGATTACACGTTGGAATATTTACATAGCAAGTTGATTTCCTGTGTTATACGCCTATTCAATTTTGACGTTCATTTCACGATGAACACAGGTTAGCCCCACTCACATAACGTTCGCGCAAGAATTTCAAACAATGGGCAGGGCATATTGATTCTGATTTTGTGAGCAGGAGGAGATTCCCAACATGTGTATAGGGAATTAGACGAGGACAACAAAAAATATGATCCCCTCAAATCATTGAAATACACATGTACGTATAACAATTCTATGTACAAGTATACGTACAGTGCCAACAGAGTTCATTTGTACTTCAAAGTGGATTGCGCTACCGAAAAGAATTTTCGACTAGCACTTACTACTCTAATTATAAATAAGGCTTTATTTTCTTCAAATTGTTTATAAAAAGCTCAAAATATTCATGACAACGCCTTTGAAGATATTTACAACAGGTATTTTTATTGTGAAAACTTTGAAATAGTCCATTTGTTAATGAATTTATGCAGCACTCTTATAATGAATAGGGCCATATTTTCTTCAAATTGTTTAAAAAAAGTTAAAACACATCGTGAAAACGTTTTAAAAATATAATTCATTCAGTAATTTTGAATATTAAACCGTATATTTTGATCCTTTGCAATGGACTATTTCTTGCCCTTCCTGGTAGGGAGAATTGACACACGTAGAACATTTAGTTTAAGTTTTCACTCAATTTCCTTTTTTTTTTTTTTTTTTTTGAATTCATTGTTTTTACACTTTGGTTAAACATACGCAAATCTTTCGAGAACCTCTTCACGGTTCACGAGATTTGCTCTTGTCGAACCAGAGTGCCATGAATGCAAAAAAATAAGACAGTCATTCCTTAACTCAACCTCTCTAAACATGAGACAGGGATACGTGTACGTGTACATACATGTACTTGTATTCTTTCACTCTGGACAGAGATTTCTACAGATTTACCAGTCTTGAGACTAATAGAATCTTTCTCCAGATGTGATCAGGGACAAGGAAATCGAACCCGAGTGTCAAGGATTTGCTTTTATCACGCCTCAGACAAAAATGTTTGAATCTGATTGGTCAGATCATGGTCACATGACGCCGTGAAAAAAGCCGTATCAGGCTTGTAAATCCGTATCGGGCGAGTAGTTTATTATGACGTCAACGTGACGTCGTATCATGCCGACGTAGCAAAACAAGATGGCGGCGACCAAGAGATTTGGGCAGACTTCATCAACAGAAACTGACGAAAATAAGACTTAAAGTTAATTCGTAGGTAGATTCCTTATAAACAATTTCAAAAAATAACAATAACAATTGTTTTCAATGATTGATACGCTTATAGGGAAAACATTTGATTGAATTGTATGATACAGAGACCCCAAAACATACAGTTAAAGGTCTTCGACGTGATAAATTCGTTACACGGTTAGTTAGTGACCTGATACGGAAAAATACATGGTGTGAAAAGAAAACCCGTATCGGGCTCGGCTTTCGCCTCGCCCGATACGGGTTTTCTTTTCACACCATGTATTTTTCCGTATCAGGTCACTAACTAACTGTGTAACTAATAGTACCACGACGAGGCTTACAGAGTATCGGACAAAAGCAAATCCTGGACACGAGGGTTGGATTTCCGTGTCCATGATCACATCTGGAGATTATTATTTTTCTCTCACTATCTAAAAGAGCTCAAAATTGAGGGGTTTTATGTATTGTTTCATATTATGATCGGCTTACGCTGCAATCATGTATGACGTCACAATGACGTTAAAGTTAAAACACTTCCGGAATGGGCTTATTTCATCCTGCAGGGTGAGTCAACATTTTTCCTGACACCTTATTTGACGGACAAATCAGTCTCTAGTGAGAGAAAACTCTGTCTCGCACCCCGGATGTTTGTCTCCAACCCCCTATTGTGGCGTCATAGACGTTTACCTAGGTTTAGCATTGTTTGACGGTCATATAGAGCAACATTTTTAACTTAAAGAAAACAAGCAATGGTTACTGTATCTATGAATTACCCATGTAAAAATATATGGGTGAGAGAAAATAATCAATCACCCCTTTGTAAAGGGACAGGGAAATGCAAACCGAGTATCAATGATTTGCAGTCCACAAAGGGATGATAGATTTTATTATTCTGGTCCGCTATTATGACGTCATCATTTATCTTTTAAAATATATCGCCGTTTCTATTTTGACGTCATAAAGGATGAGGAACTTGTAATGCTCCGAAGCGTTATGTAAGATGTTATCATAATATTTGAATACGAAATAACTTTATATCACTGCATAACACGTGTATCATGTGATAATTGTCACATATTATTCTTCATCTCATAAAGGAGCAACTATATCGTTTATTTTGAAACAGTAAAAAGAAGGGAGGAGATCTCCAACAAGACCCCGTTGGAGCATCAACAGTAAAACACCAAAACACCCGATGCAAAAACACAAAAGACGAGTACAGCACGAGACGGAAAAGAGACACACGACATGTAAACATCAAACACAAAAGACTACACATAAACCGACGAGACCAATAATACGCAATTTTAAAATGGTTCAGGAAAGCTAGTATTTTCTAGCATCAAATTATGACATCGTTTATATTCAGCAATGGAACAAAAACATCTGAATCAAGATAAAATACACGAACCAATTATCATGGAATGGAGAAAGACAATTACCATGTGTACTCATAACAATTTCTTTTCAGGTAAATACCATGAATATACTACACTAGAAACAATTTTAGTATTCCATGCCCTTCATTCAAATCATTATATGACTTTTTTTTTAAATGAAAATTAAATATACCTCGATCTTATTCAAATTACCTCTGAGTCATAAGTAACAGAGCGTATATACTTGAGAATAATCTTGTTACCAGGGCTGATCAAAATGTTCGGAGCCTCATATTTGAGGATTAAATATTTGTCAAACATGTTGATATATTTTAAGCATTACCCCAATCAGCATTGTCAGCATTGTTCAGGCTCCAATACCATTTCAAGAAATCCTTATTTTCTTGGTTGTTCTGATGGATACCCACGGTATTTATGACGTCATCATTGGACCTGTCTTAAGTTTTGGAAATGAATGAAAGTCTTTTGAAGAACGAGAGTATGTTTAAAAAGTTAAATAAAGACGAAATTGCAGTCATGTCTTGATGGAATAAACTGTAATGAACAAGAATGTTTGCTCTGGCGGATGAATATGTATGACATACAGCAATTCGAGGTTTTGATACTGATCATATGGATACTGTTATGCAAATATTTGACCATATCACTTTTACAGAATTTGTCCATTTTCCAAATAAAAAAGAAAAAAGATACTCAATTATCTTAGAGTGTTACCCAGTCGATAAAAAGACCAAATGAGACCAACCCATTGGGAACAAGGCCTAAAATGAAATAGAGTTACAACATATTGAACAGCCCTTGTAATTATATGGTCAAGCAAGCTAATTTGCATGACAAAGACAATCACAAAGTGGTTTTCAATGGAAGCACAGAATAAATAAATTGGGATATTGCAATGCTTTTTCATGCTTTAGTTAGAATATCTAGTCAGGTATGTATCAATGGGTTGGCTGCACCCCCCCTTGATCCTCCAAAATCAGCCAAACCTTGTAGAATTTTTTTTTTGGCATTTAAAATCGTATCATGCAATTTTCCATGGCAAAAGTGCATGGTGTTTTGGGGGAAAAAAACGTGTTTTTTAGTAAAAAAAAATTACTGAAAATAGATCAAGTTTAGTTAGAAAAATAATTTAAAACATTTATATGGATGATGACTTGAAACATTTTAAAATGTGAATAGTATTTTTAGTGCTCCTTCAGATGAAATAAGTTAAAAGTTCCAATTCATACTTTTACTGCGTGAATTTGGGTGAAAAGTTAAGTTTTGCAAAAATTCACAGATATTTGAGAAAATTTTCATTTATTCCTGCTTCCCTTAAAAGTTTCTTTTTTTTCAATTGGCATATATTTCATATTCTTCTCTTTTTTTTTCTTTATTTTTGGGGGAAAATCTTCCAAATTGTCGTTTTGAAAAAGAAATCTGTCGTTTTGATAAAGAAATCTTCAATTAGAAATATCTGATTTCTGTTTATTTATCTAAACAACCCTTATCCATTATGAAAGCAATAATTGAAATCTATGTATTTTCAACTGTTATTTAGGTTCATTCACGAATTACATGTTTGAAACATAAAGGGTATATTTTCAATTTATTTAGGAGCAAAATGTCTAAAAATAACAGATTTCTGGAAAAATTCTATTAATGCATTATTTTACCTAAAATCATATATCTAAAGCTATTATCATAACGGAAATAATAATTTCATCAAATGAATGTGAAATTGAATGTAATGATTCATGAAAAGCAACATTTATGGGTAAAATATGCATTTTTTATGCAGAAAAAAAAACACTTATTTGAGAAAATAAGCACTATTTCTTTTAATCTGTTTTAATTCAAACATTTTACCTTTGCTGGGATGCTGTTTCTTATTATTTTTCCTTAGGAAGGTCATTTGATAACCGAATTTCAAATTCTATGCAAGTTGGGGCAAAAACCCGTATTCATGTGCAAAAATCGCTATTTCTGTGAGTATTTTTTATAATTCATATATTTTAATAAACGCAGAAGGAGAGGTTTCCTATAATTTAACGGTATGTACGTGACCAAGTTTAATGAGCCAGAAGATATTTTTTGATTATTTTGCTATTTTGAGGGATAATCACAGTTTTTTTTTAATCCTTAATTTCGGGAAACGTTTTTATTACTATAAAATGCTGCATTACTTTTTGTATTCAAAAATTTGCATTTGAGGTATCCTTTGTTAATTTGATAGGTATTTTGGGACAAATGCAATTACTTTTTCCATGCTGTAGCTAGAACAACAAATTTGTTCTGACTGCAGCATGGAAAAAGTAATTGCATTTTCCCGATATTCAACGGTTTTTTTCATAAAATCTCCTTTTCACCCCAAAAATTCGAAATGACCAAGGATGCCAGAGTGGCACCCGGTGGATTATCAAAGTAGATGCAAATACATTTTATGCGTACCTAATTTTTGGGTTTAATGAATGGCAACCAGACTATTGTGTGTCTGGTTGTTCATGTTTTAATGTTATTTTACTTTTGCGGTTGTACATAACGCTGTTTTCGATGCAAGGTCCGCGTCCTGGAAATTTTCCAATAGCATAGAAAGTTCATAAACGTCCTCGCTCAGTATGATTTTTCTGATCTATGATATACATGTACTTTAATCACAATTTTTACGGGGTGAAATCATAATTCTAACATAACTTGAGATTTTATCCCTATATGTACTACAGAACTCGCCTGGTGTAAAATCTCCAACAAACTTACAGTTTGCTAAGCTCCGCCAATGCACGTGCTATAGAGCTCGTGCAAAACAATATTACAATAGAAATAATAACTAGCTAGTTGTGATTTGTTCTCCAGTAATTCCCCGAGTCGCATGAACCAATCAAATTATAACTTTATTGGTTCACGCGACTCGGGGAATAACTCGACAACAAACCACAGCTAGCTAGTTGTTACTTATTAAATGTAATAACTTCAAGCTATGTCGATATGTGAAAATAATGACTTCGAGACTTTGATATCGAATTAGTCTGACCTGAGCTGGATGGAAGGTCGGGGTCAGGCCAGACCACTGAGAATGCTTATTTACAGCAGTGCTAGTTGAATCGCGGTGAAAAAAGTATACAACAACTGTATGTCAGTTAAGTCCTCCGTGTATCCGGATAACTTGGGGGGGGGGGGTGCATGAAATCCGGATAATCACACCATATGCCATTTTAAAGGAAATAGCTTTCCAAAGTCGGTGCAAAGTGAGCATTGTATCTCTCAATTTATATGCATATGTTGTCATTTATGGCGTGAATTCTTTCCTTTGATGCAGTGAGACGAGGCTTTTGATCCTTTGAAAAATTTTGTCCGAAACTTTCTCGTGCTACACATCAATTCTTATAATGTTATCAAGAGCCGGTACATTCTCCATCATGAAAATGAGATAGCTGACGAGGAGGATCGAAAACCAGAAAAAGAAAGAAGAAACTTCCGAGCAACCTAGACTATGTTGGCGGTTTATTACAATTTTAATTTTTATTACATATCCGGTTGGGACGTGTAACTTAATGTGTAATAACCTAATATGTAATAACCTAATATGTAATAAATATTTGAGTATTATCTTTTGGTCACTTTATGGTCTTGAATTCTTCAATTTGATGCAGTAAGACGATACTTTTGATCCTTTAAAATGATTAATAGTTCAATATCTGTATGAATTTTATCTGAGACTTTCTCGTGCCACAGCTCAATTCCTATGTTATCAAGAGACGGTACATTCTGCACCAAGAAAATGAGACAGACAGACGGAGAGAACTAAAAACCAGAAAAAGAAAGAAGAAACTTCCGAGCAACCTAGACTATGTTGACAGTTGATTACAATTTCGGTTTTTATTACAAATCCGGTTGGGACGTGTAACCTAATATGTAATAAGCTAATATGCAATAAATACTTATAAGTATCATCTTTTGGCCACTTTTTGGGTCTTGAATTCTTCCTTTTGCTCCAGTGAGAGGAGGCTATTGATCCTTTAAAATGATAAGTACGTCAATATCTGTTTGGATTTTAACGGATCCTTGATCGTGCTACACCTCAATACATGAATACTAATGTTATTTATAGTCGGTATATTCTGCATCATGAAAATGAGACAGACAGACGGATAGAATCGAAAGCCAGAAAAAGAAAGAAGAAACTTCCGAGCGACCTAGACTATGTTCGTAGTTTATTACAATTTCGGGTTTTATTACAAATCCGGTTAGGACGTGTAACCTAATATGTAATAACCTAATATGTAATAAATACATGAGCATCATCTTTTGTCACTTTTTGGTCTTGAATTCTTCCATTTGATGCAGTGAGACGAGGCATTTGATCCTTTAATATGATTAACAGTTCAATATCTGTATGAATTTTATCTGAGACTTTCTCGTGCTACACCTCAATCCTTATAATGTTATAAAGAGATGGTACATTCTCCATCATGAAAATGAGATGAACGGAGAGAAGCGAAAGCCAGAAAAAGAAAGAAGAAACTTCCGAGCAACATAGGCTATGTTGGTAGTTTATTACAATTTTGGTTTTTATTACATATCTGGTTGGGACGTGTAACCTAATATGTAATAACCTAATATGTAATAAATACTCGAGTATCATCTTTTTGCAACTTTTTGGTCTTGAATTCTTCCTTCCTATCAAGTAAGAGGAGGCTTTTGGTCCCTCGATATGATAAGTACTTCTATATCTTTTTGGATTTTAAACGGAAACTCGATCGTGTTACACCTCAATACATGCATAATAATGTTATTAATAGTTGGTATATTCTGCATCATAAAAATGAGACAGACAGACGGAGAGAATCGAAAGCCACAAAAAGTCGGAAGAAACTTCCGATCGACATAGGCTATGTTCGTAGTTTATTACAATTTCGGGTTTTATTACAAATCCGGTTGGGACGTGTAACCTAATATGTTATAACCTAATATGTAATAAATACTAGAGAATCATCTTCTGATCACTTTTTTGGTCTTTGATTCTTCCATTTGATGCAGTGAGACGAAGCATTTGATCCTTTAAAATGATTAATAGTTCAATATCTGTATGAATTTTATCTGAGAATTTATCGTGCTACACCTCAATCCTTATATGGTATATTCTCCATCATGAAAATGAGACATACGGAGAGAAGCGAAAGCCAGAAAAAGAAAGAACTAACTTCCGAGCAACCTAGACTATGTTGGCAATTTATTACAATTTCGGTTTTTATTACATATCGGGTTGGGACGTGTAACTTAATATGTAATAACCTAATATGTAATAAATACTTAAGTATAATGCTTTGGCCACTTTTTGGGTCTTGAATTCCTCATTTTGATCCAGTGAGAGGAGGCTATTGGTCCTTTTTAAAACTTGATAAGTACGTCAAAGTCTGTTTGGATTTTAGCGGATACTTGATCGTGCTACATCCAATACATGAATACTTATGTTATTGATAGTCGGTATATTCTGCATCATAAAAATGAGACAGACAGACGGAGAGAATCGAAAGCCACAAAAAGACAGAAGAAACTTCCGAGCGACCTAGACTATGTTCGTAGTTTATTACAATTTCGGGTTTTATTACAAATCCGGTTGAGACGTGTAACCTAATATGTAATAACTTAATATGTAATAAATACTTGAGTATCATTTTTTTGTCTTGAATTCTTCCTTTTTTACCAGTGAGACGAGACTTTTGATCCTTTAAAATGATTACTGGTTCAATATCTGCATGGATTTTATCGGATTCTTTATCGTGCTACATCTCAATATTATAAGGTTATTAATACGAGACGGTATATTCTCCATTATGAAAATGAGACAGACAGACGGAGAGAATCGAAAGCCAGAAATAGAAAGAAGAAACTTCCGAGCGACCTAGACTATGTTCGTAGTTTATTACAATTTCGGGTTTTATTACAAATCCGGTTGGGACATGTAACCTAATATGTAATAACCTAATATGTAATAAATCTAGTTTATTACAAATCCGGTCGTTATTACAAATCCGGTTGCGACAAGGACAATGCTCCTGTTCACAAGTCACTGCCATGACTGCCATTCATGATTGTGGCTTTAATTTGATTGTCAGGAGCATCCGCCTTATTCACCTGATCTTGCTCCATCAGACTTTCATCTATTCCCGAAACTGAAAGTAGCAATTTCTGGCACCCATTTTCAGTCCGATGATGACGTCATCCTTACCACCTCAATATCACGTTTAAAGCATCTTTAAACGTGATATTGAGGTGGCAAAAGTGTAAAGACTGAAGGGGATTATGTAGAAAAATAATGCAAAATGTCTGATAAAATTCAAATTCTTAAATACGGGGCTCACTACAGATCAATCAGCCCTCGTTAGTCTATAATGTTGTTAGATCATCTATAACTTGTTGTTTGAACACGTCAAATTAACTTTTTTTTGTCTTTGTAAAAGAAAGAAATATAGACGGACCGGACAATTAATAATGGCGAGAATAAGTAGATTAATTTTCATTAAAGAACAAATACATTATATCAATAAATGGATGATAATGAATACAAAACGAAACGAAATAATTATTATGTGTTTTAAAGTTATGAAGAATTTTCATGCAAAAGTCGCTTATGTTTGTGACGACATAGAAACTTTTTATGAAGTATTTTTAGCGATGCAACGCTCTATAAAAACGCTTCCTTTATCATCTAAATTTCATGATATTTCCATTTTATAGCATTCGAATAACGAATGAAAAAAATTTCACGTAATGGAGATAAAAGGACAAAGACTGAAGAGACATTGAATGAAAAAGTAAGAGCAAATGAAGATGGAACTATTCATAGGCGCAGTTCACTTCAGAAATCAGAAAATAGCGGTTTCATCAAGTTTGTCTTTAAAAAATTGATAAGATATAAACCTTTAGATAGATCTAGTTTTAGACTCCTTAGTGTCGTAACTTTTTGTACAAGTTTAATACTCATATGTGCAAGCATACATCCATTCTAGACAGAAATTCAATGTAGATTGGATGTTTGCCGTGATGTTCGTATCATTTAATTTCCATTGTTATTCTTAAGAAACGAAGATTCTGTTGGCCGAGAAAATGTGTTGATACCTGCATCAGCCGGAGGTACACGCTTAGCAACGTCATAAGCAACGTCATTGGTAATTTCAAAGCTGCAAATAAACGTTGAAACGCGACGAAATGAAATGATAAGGCGAATAACCGAAAAAAAAAAAACCGAACAAAAAACTACTGAACCAAGGGTACAATTTTTAGCGACTGGCTGTCACTACAAAACATTTTGAACCATACAATGAAAATATAAACATTATAACATATCGTCGGCCTCCATGTTGGAAGATAGATTTAGATTAGAACCATCCAAAACACCCTATTAGTACTAGTATTTAGATTATTCACTGATTATCTGGATCTGCACGGTCTAGTGAGGGATATTGCTAGTAAACAGATGCTTAATGCATATACTATTTCCTTTTCTTGAGAAATATGTTTTAACATAAAGTGAATTTTTCAAAACGGGATTCAAGTCCCTGTGAATTTACCCAATATTTGGTCACATTGAAAGGTGGTGTGCTTCTACTACACGTACAAAATACGCCAACAACTTTTATGAATACGATAAGGAGACAGACAAAGAATTATAAAGAAAAGTTAAAATATGAGATCAGAGTCTTTCATGACAGTCGACATTTCTTTTCTTCTAAAGTGGTAAGGCCATTTCTTGTTTTTATTCTGTTTTGCGTCCTTTTGAAATTGAGAAACCTACCAGCCAGCCAGGGAGAAAAACAAACAAGAATATAAAACAAAGATGCAAATTCATATTATGTGACTTTATGAAACATGACAGAAACTTATTTCATTTGATTATTAACAGAGTTTAGTCAGCAAAAGAATGATGGATAATGTAATGTCTTTAATCATTGCAGTACTTTTACATTTTAACATGAAATTTAAAACATTAAACAATTTCTCTATAATCTTTGTAGAAAACACATGTAATTTGCAAAAGATTCTATTATTTCATTTTTGTTTTGTTTTGTGACTTTGGGCTTAAAACCTACCAGCAAGAGGACGCAAAACAGAAAATAAAACGGAAATGGCCGAAATGTACGTTGTAGGAAGGACTGTAGTCCATGCTCTCGTTAAGTCTCCTCGTTATATTATCAACGTTATCGACTCCAAGGTAGTCAATCTGTCCTTTCTCCCCATGTCCTTCTCCTGGCTTCTGAGTCCGTCATTTCTCCGCTAGATGGCGCCACTATTGGTTTTACGTCATAACTCGTTACAGTCACAGGGACCTCCCTATCTGCAGCTCTGTCAGTTTGTATGGTATGACATTTTCCTGAATATCAAAATCTAAAAAAAAAAAAATAAATAAATAAATTAAATAAAATACTAGTTATGAAACGTCACGATGTCATATTCTAATTATTTTCCATTCAGAAAAAGATAATAAAAAAACAAAACAAAACAAAAAACCATGGTTCATCCATAATCTAAGAAAACAAATGAAAATGAAAATGCCAAGTATATTGATTATTCTTTAATCATCTTAGGTAGATAATTTTGTTCATGGATGGTAGTAACTTAAAACGTCTCGGAAACCTTGAAGATGAGCTCTTGCACATATAAATATCAAAATTATCTCTAAAGTTACCGCTAAACATAAATTTTTGAACAATTATCAAGTGAAGGTATCGCGTGCGGATGCCCGCTTATCTCATGCCAGAAAAGTGAAAATTTTCTTCTTTGTCTGCATATTTTTAGATTAACTTTGATTCTATTTGATAAATCTTGATTTTTCGTATTTTTTTTTAGTCCCCTACCGGCAACGCCGAAGGGGACTCTTAGTTTCCTCTCGGTCTGTCTGTCCGTCTGTCTGTCTGTCTGTCCGTCTGTCTGTCCGTCTGTCCGTCTGTCCCATTTTCAGTTTTCCGGACTTTTTTTCGCTGTTGTTGCATATATTGAACTCATTTTTGGTATGTGGATATATCTCAATATGATACAGATCAAGTTTGAGTTTGCTTTTGATTGACCAAATTTTACAAGAGTTATGGCCCTTGGACTTAGCAAATTTTATGTAAGTTTCAGTTTTCCGGACTTTTTTCCGCTGTTGTTGCATATATTGAACTCATTTTTGGTATGTAGATATATCTCAATGTGATACAGATCAAGTTTGAGTTTGCTTTTGATTTACCTAATTTTACAGAGTTATGGTCCTTGGACTTAGCAAATTTTATGAAAGTTTCAGTTTTCCGGACTTTTTTACGCTGTTGTTGCATATATTGAACTCAATTTTGGTATGTAGATATATCTCAATTAATGTGATACAGATCAAGTTTGAGTTTGCTTTTGATTTACCTAATTTTACAAGAGTTACGGCCCATGGACTTAGCAAATTTTATGAAAGTCAGTTTTCCGGACTTTTTTCCGCTGTTGTTGCATATATTGAACTCATTTTTGGGATGTGGATATATCTCAATGTGATACAGATCAAGTTTGAGTTTGCTTTTGATTTACCTAATTTTACAGAGTTATGGCCCTTGGACTTAGCAAATTTTATGAAAGTTTCAGTTTTCCGGACTTTTTTCCGCTGTTGTTGCATATATTGAACTCATTTTTGGTATGTGGATATATCTCAATGTGATACAGATCAAATTTGAGTTTGCTTTAGATTCACCTATTTCTACAAGAGTTATGGCCCTTGGACTTAGCAAATTTTATGAAAATTTCAGTTTTCCGGGCTTTTATTTTGTTCTATTGCAAATAATGCACTGATTTTTGGTAAATGAATACATCTCAGTGTGATACAGACCAAGTTTGAGATTGGTTCCTGTGGCCTATTTTTACAAGAGTAATGGCCCTTGGACTTAGCAAATTTCATGACATTTTCAGTTTTCCGGACTTTTTCATGCCTGTTATTGCAGATAATGAGCTGATTTCTTGTATGTGAATACATTATAGTGTGATGTAGACTTGAGTTGAATTTAGATTGACTAATTTTCACAAGAGTTATGGCCCTTGGACTTAGCAAATTTCGTGAATTCAGTTTCCCAGACCTTTCTTGGCTGTTGTTGAAGAAGATGAACTGATGAACAGAGATGCAAGTCATAAATTTATGCCGCCGGTAGGGGACTTATATTGCACAGCGATCATTGCATTTTTATTTCAGTTCTACAAACATCATTACTTCACTCTATTTAATAGTTCAACCAGAAATCAATTTTGATAAGGCATTTTGAACATTCATATTTCTACGACGTCGACGACGCTTAAGGAATCATTGTAATATCTTTGGGTTGACCGAGGTATCAACACCAAACTTTGAGGGAAAACTGCATCGTGCGCGTAGCGATCAAGAGCAATCAAACTTTCTTTTGACCAAGACGCATTTCGATAATATTATTACGTCATAGTTAACGTTCCATCGCTTCACAACGTCTGAACGCGTTAACGTGAACAGCGCTGCTGAAACTGTGCCATTAGTTTTACGTGCTTTTCATCGACAATTGGGAAGAAAATGTTTTTTTCACTGTTAGGTCTGGTTGGATTCGCCACTACATATATGCGCAATACAGCCAAACTGACCAAACTTGATTTGCAGCTTACAGAAGGTAAGTAAAGAAAATCTGAATCCGTCCGTAACATTTACATTTAGGTAGGGGAAATGAATCATCGTTATCAATATCAATAAACGATGGTTTTTGCACGGTGCTTCCTCTTCGTGATAAATTATCATTTTATGGATGTTAGATCATGCCAAGTTTTAACTTCTGTTAGTCTTTGTCAAAGAAAGAGACAAAGACGGACAGAACAGCTTATTGTAACATGTTGCGAAAATAAATAGTTTATTTTCACTAATATTCTTTACTTTAATTAAGAAATATGGAAAAACAAATTTCATTGAAAAATGAATAAATGTATCAATAAATAAATGATAATTAAGTACGAAAAGAAACGAGAAAAAGTGTTAAAGTTATGAGAATTTTTCAAATTTTGAAAACAGTTGCATAGAATGAGTACGCTAAGTTCATCTCCACGTCGTCGCTTATGTTTGTGACGTCATAGGAACTAAAGTATTTTTAGCGATGCGACTGCTCTATAAAATCACGGTGGGTAATCTCGCAACGTAGAACATTCGGTTTTTTTCTCTTCTATACTTCAGTGTGATATAGACTTATTTATCACAAAGGGCGGAATGCCGTGCAGTGCAAGGATATCATAGTTTTGTCCAAAATAAGAAAATAATATCTTTTCATAAAGCTGCAAAAATGATCAGCGTGATTCATGTAGATGAAGTGAAAGTAGACAGCCGATCGTTTCAATGCGTTATTTTGAAAAAGCTAAAATTCACATTATTTGGGATAAAACTCGTAGCTAAGGCATTCTTACACTGCATCACATTTCTCCTTTTTGTCATAAATGATCTATATTGCACAAAAATATAGAAAACCGATTGTTCTGCGTTGCGAAAATACCCACTGTGAAAATGGTCCCTCCATATCAGACTGTTGATTTCATATGATTTCTATTACAGCATTAGAAGATCGAATGAAAAATGGATTACATAAAGGAGATATAGGGACAAAGACTGAAGAGACAGTGAAGAAAAAGTAAGCACAATGAGATCGTTTTTCTGTAGTAATGCCTATTTTGTCGCACAGAACATTTCTCGTTATGCCACACTAGAATTTTGCGATTGTCCTATACTGATTGGGAAAATACAATGTAATGAAAATATGACATCATATTGCTGATTTCATAACTTTGATTTTCAGGAAAATTTCATGTCATACAAACTGACAGAGCTGCAGGATAGGGAGGTTTCGGTGTCTGCAACGAGCTATGACGTAAAACCCACGGTGGCGCCATCTGTGACGCCATCTAGCGGGAAAATGACGGAATCTAGAGCCAGGAGAAGAGCATGGGAAAATGGACAAGGTTGACTATCTCGGAGTCGATAGCTTTGTTAATATCATGAGGAAACTGAACGAGAGTATGGACTGTAGTCCTTCCTATAACGTACATATGCCACTTGTAGGAGGAAAAGAAAAGATGACTTTCATAATTGACTCTGATCACATTTTTTATCATAAATCTCATCAATAAATATATATATATTTTTATATTCTTTGTCTGTCTCCTTATCATATTTCATAAAAGTTCAAAACCGTGTGTAGGCACGAAATACCTTGAAAGCTACTTGTCCTCGCTGCTCCGAGTCCCGTTCATCGTCGGATACCCCCGGTCTTGAAGAGCAAAAGACCGGGGGTATCCGACGATGAGTCCCGTTTTGCAAAACAACAATATCCCAATGGAATTTTAGGACTCATATGTTCCCCCAATTAATTAAATGCTTTGGACCCTCAAAGTTCTTTGAATTCATGAAAATCCTAGTATTCAGCAATCTTTTGACGATAATGAAACTCGTGATACGGATCACGAAAGTCACGAAGTGTATTTTTCCAATTTCTTATGGTTTTGACATTTCTGAATAGTTTCGTGAACGTTCAGAGATGGATCTATCATGTTTTTCTGACTCCTCGTCAACTTTTGACCAAAACCGGTATATATACATTGGCCCTGACGTCCATGGCATGCCTAAGGCAATATTGTGACCTTCGTGTTATGACAGACTAAGAGCGATCACTCTGATTCATTCTTTCTCGTATAAAGAAAGAAACACGCAAAAGAAAAAAAAAACGGGAAAATTGAATAAAAGATACTAGTATTAGAAAAAAATCACAAAAGAAAAACAAAGTCCAACAATTTCTAGTATACTCCCAGAAAGCAGACCTCTTGTTACGGATAATGAATCAGTGGTACAACAGCAACATCTACTACTAGTACAGCATTATCATGATACCAATAATTAAAATGAAAACAGCATGCCAACATAAATCAAGAGACCAGCATAACAGGGGAAATATGAAGGTGGGCGGAGGGATCTATCGATAAAACTTCTCGCTACAAAAATAATTGTTCCAGAAAAAAAGGAAAACATTTTCCCCATAGTCCGAAAAACCTGACCTAAACCCAGCCTTTGACGGTTATTTGGACAGCCCCAACTGTCCAAATAACCATCAAAGGTGGGGGCTGTCCAAATAACCGTCAAAGGCTGGGTTTAGGTCAGGTTTTTCGGACTAATTTTCCTAGTGAAAATGACCCCCCCCCCCCCAAATAAAAAACTGTACGTTTATATTGATAATGATATGTCATCAGTGGTACTTCAAGCCAAAATGATTAAAATAGGACAAAACAACTAAGTGTGACGCTCCTTGTTTACTTTCTGAATTTAAGGTATCAAATCCAGAGTGAGAAGGTTGAATAGTATAGATTTCTTTACAAAATTTGTAATTTGAATTTTTTTTAACAGCAGTGATAGTGCTTTCATATCCCACACTTAGGTTTCTTGATACAAGACTTTCTTTTGTAACCAAGTTTTGACCTGTTGACGTTGAGCTAACTCGGACTCTACCTTGAATGTAAAAGATAGCTGCCGAAGAGGGCATAATGTTTTACAAACACATTTTGTTTTTGTTGTTCCCAGTTGTTTGTTGAACTGGTATTTAGTGGGAGGGTTGTGCGCACGTAATCCGGATAACTACACCGTCTGCTACTTGCGTGACAGATGGCCGTCATAAGTCGGTTTATGTGTGGTCTTTTGTGTTTCATGTTTCTATGTTGTGAGTTGTTGTTCCTTGTCCCTTTTGTGTCTCTTTCTCTGTATTTTGGAGTTTTCCATCCAAGTTCTTTGCCGGACTTTGATCAAACTTTTCTTGGATCGTTTACACTATCAAAGTTTGCGTCAAATACTTTGACAAGAAAACTTTGATAGTGTAAACGGGGCTTTATTCCGGGTCTTTGGTGGTACCAACTTCTTCAGAAATGCACATATCGACGGAGACCGATCGCTGTAAAAGCTGTTATGTTTATTTCACTCCAATTTTTGACCTGTATTCGGTTTTTAACAGAAATGCGTCATTTCAAATAATTCAATAAATATATTCAATAACAGAACATTTAGTCACTTTGGGTTTTTTAAAATTCTTTAATAAATCTTTCTTGCTAATGTTTGCTTTTATTTTCTTTCTTGTGTTAAACAAGGCCTTGTTTTCATACATTTTCAACACGTTGTCCAGGCATAGTAATGATGACACCAAGTTTTTTTTTTTAATGACAAACGATTAAGTGACCAAATAGAAATAAATGTGCGTTTTGATGTTGACGGGTTCAATTAACAATTTATCCTATCCTATGGGTCATATAAACTTGATACTCCTTGAAATACATTATGTGCACATGTAACAATCCCTAACCAAAATGTGATCTATAAAGAAAAAGTAATCAAATAGATATGGATAAATAAATTGATGAATAAATGAATACTAGTAAATAAATAAATAAATAGATAAATAAATTGATAAATAAATAAATACAAGTAAATAAATAAACAAAATCTAATGAATGAATGAATGAATGAATGAATGAATGAATGAATGAATGAATGAGTGAATGAGTGAATGAAAATAAATAAATAAATTCGTTAATTAATAAGTGCATACATATAAATTGTTTATATTGAATACAAGGATGATTTTCTTCGTCCTTCGTCCATTTCTATACTTAGGTACTAAATTATTTCATGTTTTATGAATTAGTTGCATCATAACCGTACGCATATTTACAATTTTATTACCTATTTATCTTAAACAAGACAGGTATTAGAGAGGCGCCTTGGTGCAATCCTCCTCAGGGCTCATTTTGTTTTGACCTAAAATCACCGCATCATATGCACCCTATAGGCTACAGGATAGATATCATGGATAAAGAAGATGTAAAATTATATAAGAAGTTACGTTTTATATAACTCTCGTAAAATGTGATTGAAAAACAAATAGATATTCTGTGGTTTACAAGGTCCTGTGAAGTGTCAATCTTTTTCTTTTCCCAAGATAGAACGAAACATTAAGCCAAGTCCTTTTTCATAGATTGCACTCCCTCCGTTAGCCTGAATCCCCCTAATGAAAATAAAAGTTAAAATATTGATAGACTGAGTCCCAGGGGCTTAGCTGCCTATACGCCAGCACGCCAGCACGCCAGCACGCCATGGAAAATAGCACACAAGATTGTCTCCCATAGTTTTACATTTTACACTTCAAATATCACAGGCTAAAATTGCATATTTTTAGCAAAACTATCAATTCCTTTTGGTAAATTTTTTTGACATGTATGTTTCGGAAATGAATCTTCATCAGTGGTACTTCAAGTAAATATGATTCAAAGATGAGAAAATAATTAAAAAGTGTAGCGCCCACATGACATTAGACAGCTTTTTCGTCAAAAGTGAGCGGCTTCAAATTTTTAGTAGTATCTATTCCGAGGTGTTATCAAATGAAAAATGTGGCCAAGTGCTTTGCTCCATTTTTTTTCTGAAAATTTGTAACTAAACTTCTTCTACGTCTATCAAAGAGACGATTTTAACCTTGAAAGATAGATTCAAGTCACAACTTAAATTTTTGCAGTACCTTAATATTGAGAGTAATTTCTTATGGAAAAACAGTCTCAATTTTGTAAAAATGTAATCTACAAAGCAAGGATTTGGGTTGAAATTTTGAAAATTTTCTCGGTGGAGGCCCTCCGGACCCCCGCCCGCAGGAGGGGTAACCTCCTCCGAGACCCCCCCCCCCCTCTCGCGTCATATGTTATATATTTGGCGTGCACTTCAAAAAAGCTCTATAGTTACGCCCCTTTGATGATCAAAAATAGAAAAATAGGAAAGTAAGATGCTGTAGGAACAGATAGATTTGTACCCCCTCAAACACCTTTTTTTTTCTTTATAATGTGTACAAATAAAAACTTAAACAAAATTTTAATTCAAGAACCCTTTTCATAAAAAAATATTGCTCCGCTTATGTTTCGAATGTTTTCAAAAGCATCGTTGGATACAAATTGTCATATGGATAAGACACTTTTGGTGTGATCTAGTCAAAGATTTAATAAAACCATTTGCAAGAAAAAATAAATTGGGGAAATTTTAGAATGCTCCACATGCTCTTGGTCCTGAATTCCGTCTCACTACCTTGGCATTTCACCAGTATATTTTGCCCATCCACTCTAGAGAACCTCTTTTGAAAATCATTTACCACATCTATTGTTTTATTTTTTATAGAATAAATGCAACAAATCGAAGATTGGAAAACTAAATACTTTAGCTGTTACTTTTGACACAGACCTAAAACCTTGTCATACAAAATGGAAGGAGCTGGAGAATATTGCAGGTGCACAATGCGACGTAGGGATATTTCCTTCCGGTGCCCAACAATCGTCGTGGAGTACTCACTTCCAAAGCTTTCACCTGCTCCGTCTCTCCCCCGTCATCAGTGACACCAGTGCTGCTACCCATGAAAAGGAATCTTACATATTTCTGAGTCATAACCCCATAAGGACGTCACGGAAAATTGTGGGTTATACCGTATTATAAAATTAATGTTTATATATCGTAGGAAGTTACTTTTTATCCGCAGGCCAAATTTCGTAACCGTTTCTTTTTTTGCCATTTCCTTAGTATATTTGTTATTTTTTCTTTTCTCTTTACAAAACAAATAATTTATATTTTTTCTATATAGTCAATTCTACTTTAAGAAAAATCTCTTCATGAGAAACATATATTAAAATTGATCAACGTTTTGACCATGTATCACAGAAAGAAAATTATTTTGCTTTGGCCTTGATTGACAGCTCTGACACTGGCGTCAGTCTTATGTCAGTGTGTGACGCATATCCCATATGCAGGGGGCGAAAGATTTTGATTGGTAAAAAATCATACTATTACCTATATATAAAACCAATTGATACTTTGAGTCAGTACTCTGTCAAACATTGGAAAGAATCAAACATGCATTATATGATTTTAGTTCTGTGCATTGGATTACAAGTTGTGTTAGGACAAAATGCCAATGGTCAAAATACGGCCATAGCTGGACTTTCTTTCCCCGCACAGAATGGGCAGAATACTGACCAAACTGGTGCCATTGCAAATACTTTGAACAATTTGCCGTCAAGCTTCAGTACGATACCAAATAACCAAAATGTCGTCAATGGAGTTCAGCAGACAGGTGCAGTTCAGCCCGGACAAACTGCAATGCAGCCAATGGTAACGGGTCAAGCCCCGATGATTCCAGGACAGACTCCGATGATTCCGGGACAAACTTCAATGATTCCGGGACAGACATCGATGATTCCGGGACAAACTGGATTTACGGCACAAAATACTTTCCAAACCGGAATTCCCAGGTCAAAATCCTGTGCAGTCGACCATTCCAGGACAAGCTGGTATGATTCCGGGTCAACAATTTATGGGAAATCAAGCTTTCCAAAATCCGGCATTACAAAACAGATTTACTGCTCAAAACGGCTTCATTGGGCAAACCGGATTTCCGGGCGTAAATGGACAAGTACAAACCGGACTTCCAGGAATGGTGCCTAATATGATGAACCCAGGACAGACCCAACCCGGATTCCCCGGACAACAAACTTTCCCCGGTCAGACAGGATTCAATCAGGCTGCAGGAATCCCCGGAGTACCAGGACAACCTGTTTTCCAAGGAGGACCTTTCGGAATCACCCCACGAGGATGTCATCAGTCGTAAGTTTTAGGAAAATTTATTAACTTGTTTAGAAGTAGTTTTTTTTTTTCATGCTCAGGAAAGTCTATAATCGGTATTTATGGAACTTTTGAATGAATTATTTGAATGGTTTCTTGTTCTTTTTAAAAATTTTCTTTTTCTGATATACAGCTTGTCTTTTTGTTGATATTCACATGGAATTAAGATCGACTTAAAATATATCATTTCCCCTTTTTAATTTGTAATTTAGGTTGTTTGAACGACAGCCTTGATAACTTTCTTACTGAAATTCTTATTTTTTTTTTTACTTTTTTTTCGAAAAAAAATAGTAATTTAAACCTCTCCATCTGTCTTTGTAGAGGATGTCCAAACGGTCAGCAGTGTGTTTACACACCACAAACATTCGGACAGCCACAGTTTAATGAGTATATGTGTCCTAACTGGATTCCTGTCCTTCCTTGTCAATGTCGCCAAGGTAACGATCATTTAGAACGGTATTTACGATTTTCAACACGCCATTATTTCATCAAAATTTGAAATCGTCATTTCAAATCGTTTTTTTTTTAATTTATTTAATCTAGTATACAGAATTTGCTTTATGATTTTCCCCATTTAGGAAAAACAGAATAAGTAAGATTTATTTACAGATGAAAATGTTTCATTTCCTTAACGAGATAATAACAAAAAAAGAATTTAATGTTTTCATAATGTTAGCAGAAACAAAACCAAAATCTGTTACTCATATTATTTTTTGAAAACTAGTAGAATGAAGGATTCATTGATAAAATCCCCCAACCACCCACCTACCTAAACTTGTATTAATTGTGGTCTTTTTGTGTTTAAGGGTGTAGAGCTCAGAATCAGTTCATTCCATTCGGACAGTCCAGACAAATTGATCAGTGCGGAAATGTGTGTTCATGCAACAGCCAAACTGGACAGGTATGTGAAAATTGTATCTCATTTTCTATTTTCATAACTAAGATCTGTTTTTATAATCATATTGTTCTGATGATTCCTTTATTTATTTATTTATTTATTTATTTATTTATTTATTTATTTATTAAGTCCGCTGCATGCGGACGGCAAAGAAAAACAAAGTTTTTTTTATTTAATTCCTATGTCAAGAGACTTTATTTATTTATTTATCTTTTTATTTAGTTACTAGTATACTTTCATCCGATAGTGTCTTTTATAAACAATTTACTTATTTACTAAAATTTAAAATCATTAAAAACTTTTAATCATTACACATATTTAATGGATGATCAGCATATTGATGAATACTTTATTTATCTTAATTGTAATTTATGAAATTTATCTTTTTAAAATGTAATCTATTTATTTACATAACTGATCTAATCGTCGTACTTTTATTTTTCTACAGGCTGCCTGCACGATGAGGGCGTGTCCCAACACCATTAATTCCACAGTCGGCAAGAAGAAATAAATGTGATATATTTCACTTTTTCAAAAGTCCCGAAAAAGAAAATGCACAACAAGAAAATTTCCAAATATTTCGTATCGTCCATTAACATAACCGGAAGTGAATTTCCGACCATGTTCCTCGTCACACGTCATTTGTATAATTTCATAACATGTTCATGTATATTTTTGTCACTTCCTTATCATGCCTCGTTGTTTTTGTATTACGTTATTATTTATGAATTACAAATGTTTGTTATACATTGAAATATTGTTTTATAATAAAGAAAAGAAAAATAAATTTATCCATGCTTTCAAGAATCTGTATTTCAAGAAGGTTGTCAGTTCGTTTTGGCAGAAAAATATTCTTTCGTCAAGCAAAGTCACAGGGTCAAGGTCCCACAAAAGAGGAAAATTGCCTCAAGGGACAAATCTTTGATCGCTGAGCGATATAAGTCCGGCCCCTACCGGCATAAATCTGTGTCCTGCAACTCTGCCTTGAACGCTTCAATTAAACATAGATTTAAACTTGACCTGTATTTGCAAAAAAAAGCCCACACATTAGTCAGTTCATTATCTGCAGTAAAGGTCTGGAAGACTGCAAGTTTCATGAAATTGGTTAAGTCAAGGGGTCCTCAATTTTGCGAAAAAGGTAAATCAAAACCCAACTTAAACTTGATCTGTAATAGCAAAAATCAGTTCGATGTCTACAACAACAGCCAAGAAAAGTCCAAAAACTAAAAAAAAAAAAAATAATGAAATTTGCTAAGTCCAAGGGCAATAACTCTTGTCAAAATAGGTCAACCAAAAGCAAACTCGAACTTGATCTGTATAACTCTAAAATGTATTCACATACCAAAAATCAGATCATTATCTGCAATAACAGCCAAGAAAAGTCCGGAAAACTGAAAATTTCATTTAATTTGCTAAGTCCAAGGGCAATAACTGGTAAAATGGGTCAAACTCGAAGTTGATCTGTATCACACTTAGACGTATTCATATACCAAAATTCAGTTCATTATCTGCAATAGGACCGATTCATATACCAAAATTCAGTTCATTATCTGCAATAGGACCGAAGAAAAGTCCGGAAAACTGCAAATTTCTTGAAATTTGCCATGTCCAAGGGCCATAACTCTTGCACAAATAGGTCAATCAAACTCGAACTTCATCTTCATCACATTGAGATATATCTGCATACCAAAAATGAGTCAATTTATGCAACAACAGCGAAAAAGAGTCCCGGAAAACTAGTGTGACAGACAGACGAACAAACGGATGGAAATTATAAGTCCCCTCCGGCGAGCCGGTAGGGGACTAATAAAACTAACAATCAAGCAGAACAACCACAGACAGAGACTAACTTCTCTGATAACATTGCGATGTGTTTGATTTCTCTTTACTACTAAACATTTATTTAGTTCGTCTGTTGTTTTATTCACAAGATTTCCTAAATTGTCCACGGTGACCTTGAAGAGTGACCTTGAACATATATATAGGTTTCATCCTCTACAAATTATGGAAGGTTGGGTAATTTCACATTGCTTGGCATTCCTTAGATTGTGTTCACAATATTGTCTTGTCCTCCGAAAAATGCCGGGTAGCACATAGTTGCTATCGTGCCATTTTATCTGTCTTGTCTGTCCATCTACCTGTCTCTCCGTCCGAGCTCATATCCACTTCACCCTACATGAGAATTTAATCATAGTTCATACAATAAGGTCATTTGGGACAAAAGTAACTTAAACTAAGGTAATTCAACAAAGATCAAGGTCATTTTCTTTTTTTCTGCGTTAGTTATAATATTTTTGAAATTCAGTAGAAAAAAATATATTGTGGGGGATGGGGTTCAAATGATATAATAGTTTGTCTGATGTAATAAAAATGCAAACTCTTTTAGGTAGTGTGATATTGGAACGCGGTACAACATTCAACATTCATTATTCGAATGTTGAACCGCGTTCCAGAACGCGGTTCAACATTCAGAAATGAGCGATGTCTAGTTTGTATCAACCAATCATTTATATTGGATAATTCAATAAATTTAAAAAAGAAAATGTTAATTTTTACTGAACAGTAAAATAAGAGTCCGTTGCAGTGCACCTCTACATATTCATGTCTGTAGGAAACATCCAAGTCCCCGGAATAGAGCTGAAATTTTCAGGATATCTAGATAATTGTCTGACTAATTGATGGTTAAAATATGGTTATGGTAAATCTCTTCGTTTACGAGAAGAAGACTAATTGATGGTTAAAACATGGTATGGTAAAATTTCGGGCAATATCTCCTGAACCATTTTCCGAATCGCTTTCATATTTTAGTATGTTTTTGCTTATGACCCTAAGGTTTACATCACCTCGACCGAATGTCATGTAACGAAGAGTTTTACCATAACCATATTTTAACCATCAATTAGTCAGGCAATTATCTAGATATCCTGAAAATTTCAGCTCTCTTTTCAGGGGACTTGGATGCACTACATTTCACGAAATTAAGGTATGGAATATCATTAGAGGGTGTCAGCTTTACTCTTAACCCGAAAATGTCGCTCCTCCATTTATTTTTTCTATATTTGGATATATGTCAGTCACGTGATCAAATATTATTACCTGTTTTTACTTTTATTGTTAATTTTCTTCGACGTGATTTTTATGTGAAGATGATATGTAAGTAATAGACTATTGAATCCATCTATCAATACTATTAATTTTTGTATATTTCTAAATTTCCACCTGGACATTTCAGATTCGTACTAAAAGGCGGAGAACGGTTTCTTATTTTACTTAAAAAAATTAACATTTTCTCTTTTCAATTTATTGAATTATCCAATATAAATGATTGGTTGATACAAATTAGACATCGCTCATTTCTGAATGACAAATATGGATAATGACCATATCCCTGTATACAGCACAAAATCGATAATTCAAAAATCAGAAACCGAAGGCATACAAAATCAGGACAAAACAGGAACCAAAGCAAACAAACAAAAACCTCCACCATAAAAAACAAAAACAAACAAAAACCTCCACCGTTCTGGAACGCGGTTCAACATTCGAATGTTGAATGTTGAACCGCGTTCCAAAATCACACGACCACTCTTTTATCTATGTTTGGAATTTGAGATTTTTTTATAGCTTTGACGAAAAAATTGCCGACCTCCACTCTCAAAAAGGGGGTTACACATAACTTTTGGGACATGTATAGGTAAAAGCTTCTTCATCCTCCGTGGGCTCCCGCGCAAATACCATGGGGAACCGAGGATGAAGCTTCTTATGAAAATGTGGTCACATTTCACTTAATGTATTCGGGATAACAGCTGTGTGAGACAAATGACATTCAATGTCACGGAACAAAGTTCAAGGTCACAAGTTTTGAGATTATTTTGGTGCATTTACGAAAATTTTAAATATTTCAGAAGAACGGAGGGTAACATAAGTTCATGCAGAACATATCTTCATATCTCAACACAATACTTTAAGCGATGTGAGCTTTTGTACAATGGTCACTAAATGTCATTTTTGAAAGTTCAATGTCATTAGTTAACTGACACTAAGGGTATAATAAAGTGCATGTATTTACAATGCGTACCCGTCTTTAAATTCTGCTAAAGAATTGTTCTGGGGAACAGGGGCTTTAAGACAAAGGCCTGGAATGTCATTTTAGGATGTAAAGTGTGAAAATAGACATACAGTATTTCATTTCATTATCATTTCAGAAAGGTCAAGACCACTCAATCAATCAGATTCCTCCTGCTGGACGAATCGGGGATCTTGAGCTCTTGCTTTCTGATGAAATTCTGTAAAAAGGTTGAAGAGAAAATTAGAAATTTGACAAGTTTAAGAGTCAATTCACAGACAGACACATTATGACAGGCTTCAACGTTTGCTCACTCTCAAAAACCTTTGACAAAGGACGACAGACGATGGTAGACGGACAGACAACAGACGGATTCCTTACGGCGGGCTTTGACGTTGGCTCATATGAGCCAAATAATCCTTAGGGTGTTATCCAAAACGCTGCACAGGCGAAAAATCGATTAGATCTCTAAATGGACATATGAAATGAAATGAATTAACTTACATATATTTGGCGGATCCAGGATTTTTTCCGGGGGGGGGGGGGGTTCCATCCGGTCCGAAGGAAAAGGGGGGGGGAACGAGCCCATGATTTTGAAATTTATGCGTAAAATCAGTAAACACTTTTTGCAAACCCGTGGGGTCATGACCCCCTACATAGCCCCCCCCCCCCCATTATCCCTTCTTGTTAACAGACAAGTCAATTCCTATTTTATTAGTTTGACAAATGAATAAGCATTACCCTGGATACGGAATGTATTTATTCGGTTTTCATTGTTCCTGGTTTCAGTTTTGATTTTTTCTTTGATTTTCGTAGAATTCATTAATTACAACTACAGATATGTTTTGCTATATACCGGCAGTCTGGTGTTAATGTATGAAATGTACAAGCGAAGTATGAGACAATCACCAGATTATGTATATACACAAAAACGAAGAAAGGAAACAAAAAGGAAAAAAAAAAAAAAACACTAACACACACACACAGAATAAAAAGGGAAACATCATGCAATTATTTTTACAATTTTTATACACAAAATCATGATCTAGAATTCTGGCGTAAATCATTATTGACAGAAATCAATGTTTATTGGTGACAAATAAGACAGAAATGGCCCTATATTATGATATTTATACGATGATAACCACACGAAATCGACATTAGCTGGGCGGGGCAAGGTCAGCATTTTTTTTTCATTCATTGGATAATGTAACTTGATTGATTTAGACCCACGAGACATCGGAGTCCTGTGTCCACTGTACTTGTCGGTGAGATATTCCAAAAACTCTGAAGTCGGAAATGTTCCAGACTTGGTGACCATTATTTTGTTCGTGCTAGCGACATTTTCATCGTATTTCGAATTCAATATAGCCGCTGGACGTGCTCTCATAATTCAAACTTTCTTCTCTTTTATTTCCAAGAAACTCTTCTTTTTTTTTTTTTGGGTCTAAACTATTACGTTTTGCAAATTCAAATTGATATTCATCCTACATCAAGAATGATTTTTCTTCCGGACAGGACTACGATTATTTTCATAGACTGTATATAAGCCCCGTTTACACTATCAAAGTTTTCTTGTACAAGAAAACTTGGTCAAAGTTTTTGACGCAAACTTTGATAGTGCTAGCGACATTTTCATCGTATTTCGAATTCAATACAGCCGCTGGACGTGCTCTCATAATTCAAACTTTCTTCTCTTTGATTTCCAAGAAACTCTTTTTTTTTGGGTCTAAACTATTACGTTTTGCAAATTCAAATTGATATTCATCCTACATTAAGAATGATTTTTCTTTCGGACAGGACTACGAGTATTTTCATAGACTGTAATTAAGGAGAATAATTAAAGATTTCTAGAGGATATTTCAGGATGGGATTTTTTTTTTTTTCGCGATTTTTTTGTGGGGGGCGCGTTGAATGCACCCCTCCATTAAATCCGCCACTGCATTTTCTTAGATACCACAGAAGTATTTCTACATCCCTGTCTCTTGCTTCTCATAATTAATTAATTAACTGTCATATATCTATATAGTTGCTGCATCACCATCACGTGTATGTGTGTAAAATATTGCTTGTAAGGTGACAATTAGCGCGTATCGTATCGTTAAGAGTAATAACTACACTGCATACTCTCACTTCTTTGGACAATAAAGCTGTCACTGTTTCCCCCTTCTTTGACCAATGCAGCGTAGACATTCCATAATACTTTATGGCCTATCATATTGGTAAATAGTATATCGGGCGAAATTGTGTATTTCTCTCACTTGCTCCGGCAGTCACATTCGTAAGCAGTCCACAGTCCACGGTTATGGATTTCTTCTTGAACCTAGCATTTTTAATCGTGGTATCCATAACCGGTTCATATGGACAAGGATTTGGTCCATTTAGACCGTTCGGTTTTCCAGGGTTTGGTCGACCGCCTTTCCCGTTCGGCCCACCACCTCCTGGACTTGGGCCTATGCCGCCGATGCCGATGCCGGCCTTCCCTGGTCCACCACTTCCACCGCTAGACGCTGGCATTGCAGCCGGAGAAACAGGGTTTCCGGGACCTCTAACGCCATTTCCGGAGATGGGATCGCCTGATAGCATACCAGCAACTTCATTTGATACACTTCCTGGCACAGAAGTTCAAGGCGGGTCTCCATTCGGGAGCTCTGTTGATCCTTTCGCGGCTACGGGAACTACATTACCCGATGGAGCAATACAAGATTCGACATTTTTCGAAAATCAAGGATCCACTAGTTTGGAAGGGACGCTACAAATTCCAGGCACTGGAGCCACAGCGACCGGGGAATTTCCTTCCATAACAATGCCTGGTGATTCTACCACATCATTCCCCGAGCTGACTTTACCTGGTGGAACCACGGGTGCACTGCCTGGGTTGACGTCTGCAACAGGGACGACAACATCTGATGCTGGAGTTCCAGCAGGACTTAACCCAGCTACAGCTGCTGAGCCCTCGTTTGCCACAAGGTTCGGTACGGGTGTCAACGGAAATTCTGCTGCTCAAGGGCAACAATCTGTATTTACACAGGGAACAAACCGAGTTACTACGAATACTGCTACTGATAACATTCTCGCCCAGTTCATGCCAAATACAGGACCTCAGCAGACGGTACTGCAAAGAAATGGAGGAAGCAATGCATTTGATAGCGCTCGAATTTTGAACACTGTGTTTGGATCTGGTGCCAGTGTCAGTAACAATCAAGACACTCGAGGAAATGGTGATCCTTTTACTACTGCACAGAATGTGCAAACTCAGACACCACCTACGGGTAACGATGGTCCTGGATTGATGCCGAGAACAACCTTAATTCAAAGTGAAACATTTGACAACTCGGTTTTACGACAAGAAAATCCATTCCTTGGACAAACAAGCGTCATGCCGAACACAAATCAACTCGGAATCTCTGCAAACCAAATTCAAACGAGAAATACGCCGGAAACAAATTTCGGAACCGGATTACTTGCAGGATCTCAATTTTCTGGGACAGGTCCCCAGCTTCCGACTGGATCCCAATCTTCTTCAGTCACGAGTCAGAGATTTGGTGGGACTGAATCTATGACAAGTTCACCTGCAATGACGAATGGACAGCTTTCCAATTCACAGTTTAATTCTATGTCGGGAAATTCATTAACTGGACAGTTCCCGGCGGGACCATCGGTTGCGTTTGGTAATCAGTTAACGACGGGCTCAAATGTAAACTCTCAGATTTCATCGAGTCCATCTGAATCTAGATTTTCTTTCGGTGCATCTACGTCACAGTCAAGATTTAGTTCAAATAATGGTGGTACGCAAACTCAAAACATAAATTCATTATCAACTAACATGGGCAATCAAGTGACCGTCGGAGGAAATTTGCCACAGTCGTCTCAAAATAGATTTGAGCAGGCTGATGTGTCTAGCAACGTGATTTCTCCTCAAAATGATTTCATTTTTACCCGACAAGCTGTTCAACCAAATGTGCTAGTTCAAAGCAACGCACAGACAAATCCTCGGGTAGTCGGAAGTGCGACAAATGGCTTTGCGCAGTTCATAGGCTCTGCGCAGAGAGGCACCGGAAATGAAAATTCTATTTTTAGTTCTACAAATCAACAAAGTGGTGGTTCCGTAAGCCAACAAGCAGCGCCTTCTATATTTCCAAACACTGGATTCGGGCAGGCCAACTCTATCAGTACTAGTATGACGTCAGTCGGAACTGTTGGGAGCGACCAACGTTTCGGAATGTCGTTTCCAACACAGACGTTCGCCGGAGGGATCTCTAACCAAACTCAAGTTAAAGTTATTGAAACTGGACAAAATAAGATAGTACTTTCAAATCAGCTTCCGATACAAAATGGCAATCAAACATTTACTGTTATGGAAAACAATACAGCTTGTCAATTACGGTGAGTTTTGAATGAAATACTATTCTATCTCTCTAAGAGTATACAAAATTGGCAAATGATTTATGTAATTTAGATAAATAGATTATTTTGTAAGACTCGGGACTAGCCGGGCAAACAAGGATCAAAGGGAGACAATCCGATAAAAAGTAAGACAAGCACATATATTCTAGAAACACAGAATACTGAACTCAGAAGAAAGCCAAATAAAAAACAAGACACACAAACACTAGAAACACAGAATACTGAATACAGAAGAAAGCCACATAAAAACAAGATACACAAACGCTAGAAACAAAGAATACTGAAGACAGAAGAAAGCCACATAAAAACAAGATACACAAACGCTAGAAACAAAGAATACTGAAGACAGAAGAAAGCCACATAAAAAAAAAGACACGCAAACACTAGAAACACAGAATACTGAACACAGAAGAAAGCCAGATAAAAAAAAAAACAAGACACGCAAACACTAGGAACCCAGGAGACAAGAAGATTTGTTTTGCCTCGGACTAGTTTGACCCAATGGGTAGGTTTGTTACTGACCTTACACGAAAATCTGTCGGGTTGATAAAGCCCATAGAAGGCTCGGCGCAAGCGCCTCGCCTTCTATGGGCTTTATCAACCCGACAGATTTCCGTGTAAGGTCAGTAACAAACCTAATAACTAATAATGCACGCACACAATAGAAACATCACTGGAAATAACCAGATCCATAGCAAGATGCGTATACACACAACAACAGTAACAACAAAACAGATCAATAGGACACGCCTAGATAAAAAGGAAAGATATACAATAGAAACATATGTCAAGGGAGATAATCAGATATTCACAAGTAAGTAAATGAGACGACAGGATAAAAAACAAGATACTCACATATACCGTACACAAAGATAACAGGAGTCAGCCAAATAAAACGCAAGAACGCACATACGCTAGAAACACATGAGACGACCGGATACTAGAAAAACAAATCACAGGAAACAGTTCAATAAAACGCAAGATACGCACACACAAGAAACACAGATCAAAGAGGATAACTAGTTACATGTACAAGCAAGAAACGCATACACACTGGAAACACAGATCTCCAGGGACAGATTGAAAAACACGTTACGCATACACAGATTTGAAAAGACAGAAGTCACGACACACATACACACTACAAACACAGATATAAGGAAACCAAAGAAAAGGCGAGATACGAAATTGATAAATTGACAAAGCAAACGGATGAATTAATAAATTAAATGTACTATTAAATAATTTCGATACACGAGATGGTGCCATATGATATTTTCCTACTAAAATTGTGTTTTTAATTGTTTATATGTCAATATCTAACATTTCTACTTCAGTGGTTGTTCTGGAGGAGAGCAGTGTGTGTTTATGGATTTCTATCCGTGCCCTAATTGGATAACAACTCTACAATGTAGATGTTTACCAGGTACGTTATTCGATTTGCGAATTAGACATACCCATGGCATCTTACGTCAACAACCCCTCCCTCTCTTTAAGTCGAAGTTTGAATAACTATAGGGACTTATAAACATGACGCTTTTGTTCTTGGTGTGCTAAATGCTCTGTACTTATAAAAGGGTGTGGACACAGAATGAAGCATTGCACGGAACAAATGTATAATTTGGAATTCCTTTGTCTTTCATGTACATTGACTATATCTTTAAACGGTAAAATGTTCAAAGGTAGACTTAATTTTAATCGAAACTTTTAATTGAACCGGAAAAGTGGGAGGGCTGTGAGCACATATTACGGATTTAAAACTCCGACATTTGCTACTGGCGTAGCAGATGGTGGTCCTAAGTGGTTGCCAGTTGGTCTCGTTGGTTTATGTGTAGTCTTTTGTGTTTGATGTTTCTGTGTAATTTTGGGTGTTCCTTGTCCCTTTTGCGTCTCTTGCTGTGCGTGTTATCTCTGTGTTTTCGCATGAGTTGTTTTGGTGTTTTGCTGTGGGTGCTGCAACCGATTTTGGTTGGAAATCACCTCCTTTCTTTTTAAAAGACAATCGACGTCTTCGTCTGGATAACGATCCTGAACTAATGAGTTGCTCAGCATGCATGCACATGGTGCTGGACCAACACGGAGAGCCAATATGTGTATCAAGATAAGTGGAAGGGTTTTGTGCAAGTAAATCGGATAACCCCACCATTTTATATGAATAAAGCGGATGACCGTCTAAAGTTGGCTCTGTGTACACATTTTTCTCCCTCTTTTTATGTGTTATCATTCATGTTACGATCTTGTCTTAGCTCAGTCTGTGTTTGGTTGTTGGTCATTTAATTAAGAAATGACTGTCTTACTTTTGGTGTTCATGGGTGTATAATTCTGGTAGGACACGTGTAAATTCCGTGAATCGCGAAGTCATTACTTATATTTACATTTATTCCAATTATCTGTCATTTTATTTGCATGGACATCGCATATTTTACCTGTAACAGCATCAAATGTATTTTAACGTTGGTAAATTCTCCCTACATGCAAAACTTAAACGTAACGTCACGATAGCAACCCAAATTGTAGTTGCCTAATGGGCGTTTAACATGGGGAATCTACTAGTAATGTAAATATTTTTGGTTGTTCTCTTTTGTCTCATTGATTCCGGTTGTTTCTTGATTATTTTGTGTGGTAGTGTGTATTCCGCTGTGACCACTGTTACTTGATCTGGTTGGTTCCGGACTTCCATCTATTTTATAAGTCTTTTAAATTTCTATCTCTGTATACCTATGTCTTAAAAATGGTAAAGAGAGTTCAGGTCAGTAAAACCTTTTGTCTCCGTGCATGAACGTACGATTGAGCATCATGTACAAAAGACAATTATACCTTTGTGTTATTCTCTGAAATTGTATGTAATTCTTCGTGACTTCTATTGGTGATATTATTTACCTTGTTATTTATTTTTTGACAGGTTGTGTTATAAACAATCGTTTTATTCCACGTGGTCAGACCATAACAGTAGACACCTGTGGCAATCAGTGCTCGTGTGTGAACAATGACGGAAAGGTAGGTTTTTATCAATCAAAAAACATGACCCTCGTGATCACCACATCCATTCCCAGATTTAGGGGAAATATGTATAACAAAAAAAATCCGACTTTGTGGCACAAAAACTAGTTTGGAGACATTTTTTTCCTACATAGGTCACACTTCTTTATCGGTATGCCACTTTACGAGTAAGCCATACAGCATTTGAAACCAGTATACACCATACATCATAGTTGTCGCCACTTGATCTGCTTGTGGATGGTTCTCTGAATTTGGCTTATAATTACGAAGTTAGCTCTACAGTATAGTCACAGAAATTGAAACTTTTTGAGGGGGTGGACAGGGTGAAAGGGAGGGGGAGGAAGGAGGAGGGAGGGAAGAAAAAAGGGAAGGGAGGGGAGGAAGGGGTGGGAGGAGGGATAGAGGGGGGGAGGTAAGGGAAGGATGAAAAGGAGGGGGAAGGAGGAGGAGGATGGGAGTGGGAGAGAGGTACCCCCTGTCCTTCCCCACACTTTTTTTGTTGGGTCGAAAAGCATGTGGAAAAGTATACATGTCATATCTATAATGAAGGGGGTTGTGAATAATTCCCCCTTTTATTTTCTGTTTAATACTAGAATGTCAGAAAATCTAAAATCATCCATTATTGCTCAAAATTATTGGCTGGACTCGTCCTTTTGGTCAGACAGGACCACCTAATCTGGAGAAAAAATCTACATCCGTTCATAGAGAGAAGTGAAGACTTTAAAAATTGTTTTAATTGGGAAAAGAAAAAACAAAAACAAAAACCAAGGCCAAAGAAATATATACTTCATACGTGTTCATAAGTATATTAAAAAAATCTTCGCCAATAACAATTTCTTAACCAATCTATTTTTTCTGTGTTTCAGGCATCGTGTAGTACCAAAGAATGTCCTGCAAGTGCAGCGTAAAATTCGTTACAAAGAGTGACCTTCAAATGCAACACAATTACGACAAATTTGGAGCGCGTCCTTATCAGAAATCCACAATTAACAATCAGAATTATGTAAATAGGTGTAAAAGGTGCTACATTTTAGAAGCACTTGGTTTGATTTTATAATCTACATTTTATACCAATTAACATGTTGTAATGAACATTAAATTTCATCCCGAAAAAGAGAAAACATTCATTTTTGCGAACATTGTATCGCAGTCGAAAAGACGGTAGATTTTTATGCTTCTGGTATGACATACGATGTTCGTATTGCCCTCTTTTTCCTATTCTTCAATAAACTTCTTATGGACTACAATGGAATTATAGATTACTGGAATTTCGTGAAAAAATGCATTTTCTTATATCAACCATTTACATGGAATTACGTACCAACCTCATCATTTCAAAAGTTGTTGTTTATTCATTTGAAAAGATTATAGAAAGTATCTCTTCAATTTTCCCCGAAGAATTTCAGTTGGTATTACACGATTTACTATTTGAAATTCATTGGTCATTGCCGTTTGAACATATGATGCATTGGTGCATTCAAAATTTGTTGAGGATAGCCACACAAATGGTGCTGACCGTGCAAATCCGTCTGAACGACAAAATTATATTTCAGACAAGCGCGGATCTAGGCGGGGGTTTCGGGAAATCCTTGAAATTTGCCAAATCAAATATACTGATTTTCCCCAGGGTTTATTCTTTAGTATTTTCAAAATCTTAGGCTGGAATTCCCCAACTCCCGCCCAAGCCTTGAAAAAAACACTAGATCCGCGCATGTCAAAAATTACATGTACGCCAGTAAAATGCTGCAAGGAGAGAAGATGAATTTCAAAAGCAATCGGAGGCATGCAGGATGAAACGGAGGGACAGATAGACAATATGGGTTTTGGTTTTGATAAATAAAGATCGTTTTCCTATACATGTTTGTAATACCTTACAACAATTTTGATGCTTATTTAAATGTGCATTATTTCAATAATAAAAGACTTTGGAATACATCCAGTGTTGTTTTTTCTTTCTTTCTTTTCCTTTTGAAAAAGGGGTCCCCATTCTGAGAGTTCCAGAAATGGACAAAAAAGTATTTGCATTAGACACGAGCCGATGTGTATTATTGTCTGTCAGTGAATGAAAGTCAAAAACAAAGCCCGAAATCAGATTCCAAAAATCACAATCAAAAGACTGAAAAATTTTGAAAAAAATATAAATCAGAACTTTCTCACGAGAAGAGAAAAATAGGACAAACAGACGGAGACAATAAAGCCCTGGTCACAACCCGCCGTGCGTGCTTTTGCGGACGTGCGTGTTTGTGGAGGCTACGTGCGCTACGTTTTTCTGAAGACGCAAGGAAGGAGGTGGCAAGAGTACGGAAGGAGTGCGTCACTCACGTCGCCGCACGGTTATATGGATGGTTACATGCATCATATGTGGCGCAAAAAAGTAAGTGCGCTGCACGTACTTTTCGACTTGGTGCAACTTGCTTACCACGTACTTTCTCCGTGCGTCTTCTACGTTATTGTAAGGATGTCGAATTGACACGTACTGCTAACGCACGGAGTCCTCACTTCCTTGCATCGAAGGTGCGTTGCACGTACTTGCAACGTACGTGCAACGTGCATGTCGTACTTCTTTTTGAATTCGCAGACAGGACGCAGCGAAAGTTCTGTATGCACTAAAACTGCTACGTACTGTCTGAGTGTTCCCAAATCCGCTAGGAGGACGTACGGAACACGTACTGATAACGCACGGATACCCAATGTTTGCCTACGTTTTTGCACGCAGACAGCACGTACGTGCACGTACGGCGGGTTGTGACCACCGCTTAACACAGCTTCACAGAAACACGAAAGACAACTTTATATAATGAACAATCTAGTCCAGTGCAAGTACAGACTGCATTGGTATATATAATATATATGATACCGGTTAGGTTGAATCGTTCGGTTTTACAAAAAAGGGAAAATTTCCATAGGATTCATTTGCAATGTCTACATAATAAACCACAGTCGCCGCGGTACGCAAATAAAGAATAAAACCTGCAGTGTTCTCTTCTTATTCCTAAGCGAATTTGCATAAAGCGGCGACTGTGTTGAAACATAGACACGCACGAACGCAAGACAGCAAAATCATTTCCCCTCCGAAAAGAGTTGCTGGGGGATAAAAGGGTAAATACCATGTATTCACCATAGAATGCAGGGATCTCGATCGGCCTGATTTGGGGCCGATATTCGACCCCATTCCCAATGCAAAATAGTATCTTTTTCCCCAATTTATGGACCAATTTTTTTCACAATTTGGCACCTAATGGAAAATTGAAAAAAAGAGAGTTTAAAAAATTCTTAATTTCAATTGAAAAGGCACCCAAATCTTTTGATACTTTTTCCAAATTTTGAGAAAATGTTGCCATTTTTCCCCCAATTCCAAAGGCCAAGGCCCCAGTCCCAAAATGGATGTGAGATCCTTGGAATGCTAATATTTTAAAACAAACCCGCAATAAACGATATGTCGGGGGGGGGGGGGGGGGGGTCGGGGGGGGGGTCCGGACCCCCCCCCCCCCCCCCCCCTGGAATTTTCGAAACATTGCTAAATTTTCGTTTATAATATGCATATTTCATTAGATTAAGTCCAAATTCCCCTTTTGTTGTCATAACATATCATGAATTTGTATTAGAAATCTTTCATTTTGATAATATTTTGCCGTCAGTATTTCAAAAATTTTCTTGCTCGCTTCCGCTCGCCAGAATTTATTACATACATGTACGTTATTTCAAATGATGCTGCGCTTTCCTATATATACAACACATATATATATTACACCTAGGTCAATAAACAAGGGCACTAAGGAAACGAACAGAAACTGAAAAAGACACGAATAGTGGATTTTATTCCAATTCTTGGAAAAAAAATTTCGCTGGCTCGCTATGGCTCGCCATTTGTTGTATATACATATTAGAACTGACAATCAATTTAATCAGTTACTTAAGAAATGAATCTTATATTTTTTCTGTTGATGCAGGTATCACCCGAAAAATTGGACAGAAAACTGCATCAATGCGCGTAGCGCGTTGATGCAAAAGTTTTCTGTCCAATTTTTCGGGTGATACCTGCATCAGCAGAAAAAATATAAGATTCATTTCTTATCATTTAATTTTGAAAAACAGACTGTTTTCTTGGATCTAAAAACAACCAATCACCGCACCATATTTCGTAAGTCGGAAGGTTTTGCAGTGATACGTCTGCCAAAACAAGTTATGGCAGCCGCCATGATTCAAACAGCGAACGATCGTCTCTCTATATCTTTGGAATAAGGACTAGTTTGAGCAAATTCTACATGCACTGTTAATTTTTGAGTAAGTAGAAAAGAAATGGTACCCTTGAAATGATAAGCAAACATCTACAAATTGTATTTTCAGCAACGAGTTCATTCGTGTTTGAGGTAACCCCCAGTTCTAAAAATAGTTCTATAAATAGACTTCCGTGAAAAATTGTGTTGATCGATGTATCAACAAAATTTCTCAGCCAATCAGAATCTTCGTTTCTTGAAAATGACAATGGAAATTAAATGATTATGATGTGAAAATTCATCATTAGAGACAGAACTGACAATCAGCAATTAATAATTTTATTTTCTTGCGTTTGCTTTTGGTTTTTTTTTTTTTTTTTTTTTGCTCTTCAAAAAATTCGGACTTTAGGACCCCCCCCCTGAAAAAAATTTCTGGATCCGCCCATGCAGTAGTAGTAATTCCTTGGCGTTTAGCTCATACATGTATGATAGTACCAATTTTAACTGGGTGCTCTTTACCTACAGGAGGGACATTCGTTAAGAAAGAAGAAAGATAGAATTGTTCGATGTACGAAGTGGCCTTTTCAGAATTTTGACAACAATGGCGGGAAGTGTAAACCACTTCGATGTTTTTCGTAATAAAAAACGTTATACGTAAGTCTGAGACGAATTTTTAAATTACAGTACATCAAAAATATAGAATAGACGTAAGAATACAATACGGGATAATTTAGTTTCAGAAATGATGTACCGAAGGTCGATGTCAGAGAAAACTCGATAGCATGAGTTGTTTCCTTTTTTGTTGTCTTTTTTCCCCATTTTTGAAATATGAAAGCCTTATAACTAACATGTGCTGCACAAAAGATATTTTATATACGTCCCTGGTTACAGTTTGACAGCACAAAAAACACTACTCTACTAGTGTCATGAATCATTTCAATGGAAACTGAGGAGCTTCTTTACTTTTTGTCTAAGTGCAACCTCAGTTTAAAATGCGTCCTTCAAAAAGTGTGTGGGGAAAATCGGCGATCGGAGTTTGTTGTATATCTTTCGATTATCGGTATATTTTCCACTGCCTGTCCAAAAATAATGCAAATGCACTGAAAGGAAACATCCTACCCGAAAATGTGAACAATAATCCATTTAAACCATCTTTCTGCCGTGTTACATGCATCTACCAGTTGTAATCTCTGCAGCATCCACCATGATTCTACTTTACACGGCCAAAATTTACGACTGAGCGAGAGCTATTGAATATCCATTTCATTTAAATTGTTGCATGACAAAGTATTCAAAATCGCATTTACCCAGTTTCCAAAGTGAGCTGCGCAGACAGTACATTTCATGCTTGAGTGACCATGTTAGGTAAAATGGTACAGGTCCATTCCCGCCTTACTAAGTCCTACACCAACCAAACCTTCATGAATGATGCATCTGAGGATGCTTACAACAATGCATGGTAGGGATGCTGCATCAGACCTACATTTCATGCTTGAATGAGCAGGTTAGTTAAAATGGGACAGGTCCATTCCCCCTTTACTATAAGTCCTACACCACACAAACTTGCATGGATGATGCATCTGAGGATGCTTACAACAATGCATGGTACGGAGGCTACATAAGACCTACATTTCATGCTTGAGTGAGCAGGTTAGTTAAAATGGGACAGGTCCATTCCAGCCTTACTATAAGTCCTACACCAACCAAACTTGCATGGATGATGCATCTTACTACTCTTAGAATGCTTACAACAATGCATGGTTCATGCTTGAGTGAGCAGGTTAGGTAAAATGGGACAGGTCCATTCCAGCGTTACTTTAAGTCCTACACCAACCAAACTTGCATGGATGATGCATCTGAGGATGCTTACAACAATCAGGAATGAAAATTTATAGAAATTTTCAGGGGCCAAGTGGGCTCCTACCAGTAAGTCAAAAAAGTTAGGCGCCCACATAACAACAATTACATTGTAGCCCACATCAAAACCTTGTATCTAAATTTATATTTTTAAATTTAAGCTCCCCCTCTCTTCTTCCTGTATAAAGTCATGGCCATCGTACAGGAACATGTGTACTAAGTATGAAATAAACGCCAAAAATGAGAGAGAGACTGGTGTACATGTTGGTCTACATTGTCTCATTTGACCATTTATTTGACGACTTTGAAAGATAATTGCAGATGGTCAGTAGTTTGAGGTCAGCGCTCTCTACATGTATCTTCCAACACGATTCCGCATAAATTTCACTTACAATTTTTGATGTTTCTATATTTTAAATATCGAAGAAGGGTTTTGAGTTCGGTCATCTCAAGCACCTTTAAATAAATCAATGAATGCAGGTAAATCCAGTTATAAAATTAATATAAAAATATTATGTCTCCAGACAGTGACATTGCACACTTTTGGAAACGTTAGATGAGGTTTTGGTATACTGATCTAAAATGAGGATGCGTCTTTACAAGGGAATAAGGGAGATCAATTCATTTTCCATGAGAAAGCGAACCGAAAATGTGTCAAATACCAATGAGTTTTTGTTTCACAACGTGAGTTACGACGACTACGAAACAAGAAAACAATTATGATTGGAAATTTTACAGTCGCCAAGTGGGCGATCAGAAAAACATTTTTGGTAGTCCACACTGAATTTTTTGTCGCATTGGCGAGTGGGCGAGTGCTTATTTGCATACCTGAACAATGCATAGTAAGGAGGCTGCATCTGACCTACCGGTACATTTCATGCTTAAGTGACCAGGTTGGGTAAAATGGGACAGGTCCATTTCTAGCCTATTTTAAATCCTAGATCAATAAAAAAAAACTTGTGTGGGTGATGTATCTGAGGATGCATACTGCAATGTACTGTACAGATGCTGCATAATACCTATATTTCATGCTTGATTGACCAGGTATGGTAAAATTAGAATCTTCATTTCCAGCCTTCTTTGAATTTTTTATCAACCAGACTTATGTGGATGATGCATCTGGAATTACTTTGTGCATTGTAGGTACAGATGCTGGTTATTGGACAATGATGCTGTCGAGGTGAGCGCTGTTATCTCTGATGACCCCTTGTTTTATCGACCCAATAATATATTTCTGTATCCCCTCTGTAAAACACTATAACTAATAATACATGCTTTTTATAACTTTCTTTAACTATTTTTTAGGAAACGTGAGATCACACATCGACCTATGACCTTCTTTAGAGGATCAGAAGATGGTTCTCCATTACAAGATGATGAGTATGTCACAAAGGTAAAGTACTGGAACTGCATGACATTCACAAATCTAAATAATGGTACACATTTTTGGATGGCTTGCAAAGCAATAAATTTAAATGGTCTTATCGTGTAGCTTACTTATGAAAGACATGTTTTGAATGACTGTTAGTAATATTACATGTATATATATAGATTAGGAACCAACAAAATTAATGGTGGTCGCCCTATAGTACTCACCATGTCTGTCTGTTTGTCAAAACCTTGGCATGTGTACCTCTTGACAAGCCCAAAATTTTTGCGCTTGTGACCTTAACCTTAGACCAACATTTGAAAAACTTAAGCGTTTGCCACAACTTTCTTATAAGAGCACAGAATCTTGATACTATAAAGACTCCAGGCATTTGGACTGGTTAAGAAATTCTTCAGAGGCCCTCTTATTTACAATTATTAACGTGAGATTGCCTCATCCCTATAAATGATTTTATCATTTTAGCAAGTGAAACAGGAAATGTAACCTTAAAATTACTGATTTTTTTTTCTCTCAAGGTTAGTCCAAGGGCACAAGTTATACTCTCTCCACGACACATTTCACCAGGAAGACGTAGTAATAAGTCAGTGTCAAATATTTTTCATACAAGCCCAGTGCCAGTCATCTTCACCAGCAGATCTAGCAAAGGTATGGTGCAGTAGCAAACTTGTGTATTATACTGTAAGGTCATTCATTTATGCATACTAAAATTTATTGATTTTTAGCAGTAAGTAATTTTCATCATACGTAGAAGAGTATTGTCTTTAATTGTAAGTGTCGGTAGATTGCTAAACTAGGACATATACATGTGTATAAGTAAACAAGATGTGTTTGTGAAACAAAACAAATTCTGACTAACAGCTTCTTTCTTTGTTGAGTGTAAAATTTGTAATTTAAAAAATAGGTCAGATTGAAAGGTCAAGGTCACTAGCACTAGCACAAAAACAAATTCTACTGACCGATTGTATACTTTGTTGGACAATTTTTAGTAACCCGGCAAAATGTCTAGGAGCCTATAGGGTAGTAGAGTGAAAGGTTAGTGAGTAAACTTGAAAGCTGCACAAGGTAATAAAATTTGGTACCAATGAAAAGGTCTACGGTAGATGCAAGGGATATACATGTACATCCATGCTTGACATAATTTTGTTGGAATGTTTGCCATTGGAAAATGGGACATAAAAAAAAAGGACAAACAAGTAATTAAAGTAAAGTTCCTTTTACAGATCAAAGCCTGGAGAGAACTTTACATGGGGATGGATCTGCCGAACATGTGTCGTTACGGAATCCAGCAGAAGAGAGTTTGGAGGAAAGTGCAGAGGCAGACGCCTTATTAATACAGAGAACCCAGAGTATGATCGAGGAGGCCTATACGTCTGGTGGAGTAGGTAATGATATTAGCTCACGGCACAATATGTCGACGAGGAGTAGCAACGCAAGATCGATAAAGAACGAAAGCGTCAGCATTTCTGTGAGAAAAAACAGCTTTGCTACTAATAAGAGCTTGTCATCTAGCTCAGTTCATGGAAAAACACAGAATTCCGAGAAAAATAAAGACTCTGGAAATAATAGTGTTAGAAAGAATGACGATTCGTTTCATGACTCGGTTACTAAGCTTAGTCGTAGTCGCAGGTCAAGCACAGCCGATGTATCGTGTAGTGATGCAGACAGTACTAAGAATAATCCAGCCTATTCACCAAGTGCCTCGGAGAAAGAAAGTGATATGGAAGAGGCCCCAGTAGAGGAGAACCTAAATTACAAGGTACGTATTTGATCAAGCTTGATTTAGTAGGTCAAGGTAGCTGAAATGAAAATAGACAATATGAACACCGTCAGACATTATTTTCTTAAGTTAAAATGGTAGATGCATACTGTATAAGTTATAGTGGATGATGCAAACTGTACAAACCTTCTGTGGATCTTCCTTGAGTTTTTACAAGAATCTTAAATAATTTCTTTTGTAAATGACTTTAATTTGTAATTGAATAATTTTTTTTGTAAATGACTTTGATTTGTATGTACATAAAGAGGACGTGAAAAGTCAGAGTTTACGAATGAGACGAAAAATCCACAGGACATTTGTCCTGTAGTTTTGTGAAATTTCTTAAAATCCACCGTACTAAGCTAAAAATTACCATACAAATACAAAATGATTTATTACAAATTTGCTGTATGAATATAGAAAAAATTGAGAGATTTAAAAAAAAAAAATCATAAATGTCTGTGACACGTAACAGCATGTGGTCAGTATCTCTATGTTGTCAACCAGCATGGGCAGGGATACAATTTCTCAAGAATGCATTTCCAAAATGTGAATAAAGTGGGCATGTAAGCATTCTATTGTGCATTAATTTTTTGCAGATTAGCTGTTACTGTAAAAATGACTCTATCGTGATGTCATGTTGAGAACTATACCATGTATATAGGACGCATGGTGACTTCAATGAAATATCTATCATTGTACATTTCTTATAGACGATTTTACGGGACAGTGTTATTCTTTTAAATATCCTTACACTTAACCAATGATCAAAAATGCGACGCGGCGGCCATTTTTTATTCTGAAGTCGAAAGAGTGTGGCTGTGTTCAGTGGAGAAACAAATTTTACATGTACTTAAATGTCTTTGTTTGAAATCAAATACTGTAAATTGTGTATCATTATTTCGGCCTTGGAACAAAAAATCATCGGACATTTTGTCCGGCTCGAAACTAGAAACTGTTGGACATTCGAAACATCCATCGGAGATCGCCGGCAATCTGGCACTTTTCGTAAACTCTGAAAGTACTGTGAAATTTCGTGGTTTTATCCTATCTAGTAGTGGGACTGTACAGTTTATATGTTCCGTACTGAAATTTTATGTATACCAAGTATGAATGTACCATTCTATCTAAAACTTTTTCAGCCTGTAGCGCCAGTAAATCTACGGAAAATTTCTGGGGTGGGTAAGAAGAGAAGCCACAGTGTATTGACTAAAACCAACAGAGAGACGAGAAATCTAGATAAGCAAGAAACAATGGTAAATTTGATCATATTTTGTTTTATACTCAAGTACATGTACAATGTATACATAAACAAAATACATAGAGTTTTCTTGTCACATTGAGAACAAAAGAGACATAGTATTATTATTATCTTCACGTATAGAGATCACTAAATATGGCTCGTATTTGATATGTCCAAGATCAATGATCAAGTATGTCTGTGTGTTAAAACCGGACTCGCAATAAGGGTCAAAGTCACTCGTACGAAAAAGGTCTCATGTTTAGGATAGGACAGGCAACATACCTGCATGAAAATTCTTGTTAGGCATTTAAGTACAGGTCCACGTAAGGGTCAGGCAATTGAAAAACCTTAAAATTTTTGCAGAACTTTTTTCTCTTGAAATGTGTTAAGATCAGCATCCATATTAATGCTCTGAAAGAATTTTCCTCATACTTGGATGGCGAAGAAAGTTGTAGGGGTAGCAAATTTGGTTGAATAATATAGAGAAAATTTTCCCACCATGTTTTGCCTTCATAATCCGTTTTGAATTATGAGGTGAATATCTCGCTTCACCATCGCTACCTTGAGAAATGAAAATCATATGTTTGATTTGTACCACATATATGTCTCAAAACAGAATTAAAAAGTTTTGCAAAAAATTTTGATGTATCACCCCTGCCTGATTCTTACGTGAACCTATACTTAATTGTAATTTGAATTCTGTGTGGCAGACTTTCGGTAACAGTCTAGGAAGCTCAGTCGGTAAGAGCGTCTGCCAAGAAAGCAGAAAGTCTTGGATTCGATTCCCAGTTTAGCCACTTGTTTTTCCCACTTCTATTACCGTACATCCTACCTGAATCACCATTAAGTAATCTTTGCTAATTAATCTTTACTAAATTTTCAAGTTAAATGTTACCATATGTCACATGCTTACATGAAATACTAAGGATTTTAAAAATTCTGAAATTTCATAATCTGAAAAACTTTTCAACTTTCATGGTACAATTTTGTGCTGTCAATGATTTATAATCTGAAAGCCTTTTCAGCTTTTAATGGACACCCCTAAAACCAGCAAGCCAAAACCATCAGCCAAACTAAAAAACACTCAAAAATTAATGGAGGATAGCACAGAGTCAGAAAGAAGTAAACCCAAAAGAAGGAAGAGAAACACTAGTCCTGGTAAGTGATTTACTCTGAATTTTACGACAGCACGGTTATTTTGCCTCCTTCTGAAAAAAAATCTGAACCAGACTAAACCCAATCATTATAAGTTAGATGGCAACATTTGAGCTACATGTAAGCCAATTACCTGCTCTTAAATGGCTTGTCTTATCTGTGAAGAAACCGTCTTCATGGTCGTCATGGATTCAGCATCCTACCAAAGCTGAACAGAAAAATATGTGGGACGAGCGTGGCTCGAACCCAGACTTTCAGCATGCTATCCAGCATGCTAGCTGGGCACGCTAACCACTACGCTACCGGGGTAGTTGCCATCTAAGCCAGTTAGAAGGTAATTTGAAGTTTCTACATGAATAAGAAGGGGCTTCACTAACGCTCGGCCCGCTTCTTATTCATGTAGAAACTTCAAATTACCTTCCAACCTATACATAAAACATAACTACATTTGAATGAGGTACGTTTTAAAATAAAAACATGCTATTGAGGATGAAGTTAAAGCTATAATTCGATACATTTTGATATGACATGATATATGTCGATCATATAATTGTTGCATTACATGTTTGTTTTATTCAAATTTTCCAAACCAATACCTAGTGTATCGCAGAACTAATGTACTGTGCATTAAATTTTAGTCATGCGAATGCATTGCAAAACTTTGTTACTATGAAATGAAGCAAACAGTGACCAAACTGGGATTATGATCACTTAAAGTCCAATACCCAAGTAAAATCACCAGAGGTCAAGGTGTTTCAACATGACCAGCATCATTTGAACTCTCTGGTTTACTCATTCAATTTTAGAAATATCTCTCCTCCTTTACATGTATGTGTTCTCTTTAGTAAGGAGCCTGCAGTATTACTCCGGTAAAGACCACTGCCGTACCAAGAGGAGCATAGTGGACCTGGACTTTGTTATGGACTGTGTAGTTAGTACAATTTCCGAAGCTAGGTAAGTATAATAGCATACATGTATATCAACAAATGTGATCGGGGACAGGGAAACCCAACATATTGCCCTGCAGGATTTGCTTGTACCAGTACGAGATTTGCCGAGTTGTGGACAAAAGCAAATCCTAGACACGAGAGTTGGATTTCTGTGTTTCTCATCACATCTAGTAGTGTATGCTTTTTGATCTACTGTCTAAATTAAGGCATTGAAATATTTGATTCACAATAATAATGTATTCTTTTTCATATTTTGATTTTCAAGTGCAGTATTATCGTATTCGATGTCACAAATGACGTTAGCATTTAAGTGCAAGTGAAAATACCCAAAAGGGGTAGGACAAGGAAATCTTTTACTATTATTATCATGGATATCTCTGTCCACAGGGGAAGAATTAAGTACATGTATTCATGTTTTAGGTAAATGGTACTGCTTCTCTTGGAATGCAAAATGCTTCTCTTCGTCTTAATTATCCTATTTCTTATGCCACTGGAATCAATGATGCAGGGGCATATATTTTTTGGCTTGTCCGTCTGTTTGTCCGTGGCAAAAACTTTAAAATTGAGCATTACTTTTGAATGGTAAGTGATAGGGCTTTCATATTTCACATGTGTATTACTTGTGACAAGACCTTTCCACTGATACCAAAATTATTGAGCTGGTGACCTTGACCTTTGACCTACTTTTGAAAAACTTTAACATTGTGACTTGTGACAAGACCTTTCCGTTAATTAGTCCCCTACCGGCAACGCCGAAGGGGACTCTTAGTTTCCTCTCGGTCTGTCTGTCCGTCTGTCTGTCTGTCTCTCTGTCCGTCCGTCTGTCCCATTTTCAGTTTTCCGGACTTTTTTTTGCTGTTGTTGCATATATTGAACTCATTTTTGGTATGTGGATATATCTCAATGTGATACAGATCAGGTTTGAGTTTGCTTTCGATTGACCTAATTTTACAAGAGTTATGGCCCTTGGACTTAGCAAATTTTATGAAAGTTTCAGTTTTCCGGAATTTTTTCCGCTGTTGTTGCATATATTGAACTCATTTTTGGTATGTGGATATATCTCAATGTGATACAGATCAAAATTGAGTGTGCTTTCGTTTGACCTAATTTTACAAGAATTATGGCCCTTGAACTTAGCAAATTTTATGAAAGGTTCAGTTTTCCGGACTTTTTTCCACTGTTGTTGCATATATTGAACTCATTTTTGGTATGTGGATATATCTCAATGTGATACAGATCAAGTTTGAGTTTGCTTTTGATTGACCTAATTTTACAAGAGTTATGGCTCTTGGACTTAGCAAATTTTATGAAAACTTCGGTTTTCCGGACTTTTTTCCAATGTTGTTGGATATATTGAACTCATTTTTAATATGTGGATATATCTCAATGTGATACAGATCAAGTTTGAGTTTGCTTTTGATTGACCTAATTTTACAAGAGTTATGGCCCTTGGACTTAGCAAATTTTATGAAAATTTTGGTTTTCCGGACTTTTTTCCACTGTTGTCGGATAAATTGAACTCATTTTTGGTATGTGGATATATCTCAGTGGGATACAGATGAAGTTTGAGTTTGCTTTAGATTCACCTATTTCTACAAGAGTTATGGCCCTTGGACTTAGCAAATTTTTATGAAAATTTCAGTTTTCCGGACTTTTCTTTGGTTCTATTGCAAATAATGCACTGATTTTTGGTGAATGAATACATCTCAGTGTGATACAGACCAAGTTTGAGTTTGGTTTCCATTGGCCTATTTTTACAAGAGTTATGGCCCTTGGACTTAGCAAATTTCATGAAATTTTCAGTTTTCCGGACTTTTTCATGCCTGTTATTGCAGATAATGAGCTGATTTTATGTATGTGAAGGGGAAGACTAAGTTTCATAAGAGTTATGAAATTTTCAGTTTTCCGGACTTTTTCATGCCTGTTATTGCAGATAATGAGCTGATTTTTTGTATGTGAATACATTATAGTGTGATGCAGATTTGAGTTTAATTTAGATTGACTAATTTTCACAAGAGTTATGGCCCTTGGACTTAGCAAATTTCGTGAGTTCAGTTTCCCAGACCTTTCTTGGCTGTTGTTGAAGAAGATGAACTGATGAACAGAGATGCAAGTCATAAATTTATGCCGCCAGTAGGGGACTTATATCGCACAGCGATCATTGCATTTTTTCAAAATTTGTGACCTCGATTGACCATTGACCCTCTTAACAAAAAATGGTGTTAATACTGACAAAGATGCTGACAGGGTCATTTGTGTTTCACAAACACAGTTTTATTTTAAGGTCTCTGATGCAAATTATTATGAAATCGATGTCATTCTTATTTTCATACCATCATTTCCCTAAAATATACACCCTCAATTCAAACTGATGTGCATGTATCTGTGATAGCAGACAGTGAAGGTTCTTGTATTATTACAGAGAAAACTGTGGGTCTGCTCAAGTCTCTTCACTGCTGAAGAATTTCAAGTTACAAGCTGTAGAAGGAATAGCACAGACAGTATGTAGTTTTAATTAAAATTGCTTTATTCTAAATTTGTCGTGTGACATACTGATTTGTTTTCTACAATATAAGTAAGTTTCAAGTTTTATAATGGATAAAGTAACATACAACAAATAAAAAAATCTATGAATTCAGTCTGTTGAAAGACACAGAACTTGAAAAGAAAAAAAAACCTTGAAAAGAGAAGAAAAAAAACCACATTATGACTTATAAAGTTTTCAACTCCTCCTTCACTCTTGAAAATAGAGCAAGTGACCATATTTCGCCGCATTTTTCGTATATTTACAAAAAAAATTCCATACTTGTAGGCGAATTCAATAATTGGTATCGCTAAGATATAATTTAACGCCATTCTTGATCGAAATACTACAAAAATAATTTATTTTACCCAGTTTACTGTTTCCTTATAAAACGTCAAAATATTTCGTTTCCATGTTTTCGGGGGTGACCATATGTCGCCGTTTTTGTTGATAAGTATCCTATTTGCACACAAAACAGACAAAATATGTTTTTGCTTTCTGGAAATCTTCAACTTGCAACAAGGTCATAGGCGGCACAGGCTTGCAATATAACCTTGCCGTCATCGCTATTTTCCTATGCCATTTTATGCAATGATAAAACCCGAGAGGCATCACAGGTACGGCATGTCGTCACAGTGACGTCATTCGGACTTCTGACGTAAACAGTGCGAACGATTCAAAGGCAGATACACATATTTGAGTGTTTAGGGGCGAGTAAATGGGCAATGAGGGAAACGATTCTTTTCTTGATGTAGGAAAAATTATACAAGACTCATGTCTAAAGACGGTAGGTTTCGATTTATAGCTAGAATTTGTATTATTACTGGAGACTTCTCACTCAGTTGATCGTGTTGGCAACGTACGAATGAAGAAAGAATCCCTGATACTGCATCGTATTGCATCGAAAGAAAAGCATTACATGTACACTGTATACCTCAGAAATATAGTCAAACCTGCTGGTATATACTTGCAATACTTAATTTACAAATATGAAGCCCCAGTTCCAGTCTGCAAGAATCTTGCAGACAAACAATAGGCGATGACGGCAGAGGTAGATTTCAAAGTGAAGAAAAGCGGAACTGAAATCGGACGCATGCGTGGGAGATTGGGAAATCTTTTGTCACTCATACTTCTAAGAAATTATCCCCATAAAATGTTTTCATTTTTTTTGTTTTTGTTAAAAATTTTCTATATTTATGTCTAAAATTTGGTGTTTTCATTAATTTTTCCTCATTTTATGGTATTTTTCATCAAAATTGGGTGCAGGAGATGTCACAATATATGAAAAGATGACTGCAACGGTCATAATTGATAGGATAAAGAAAAATAAACTTTGTAAACGATTTCGATAACTAAGGAGAGGGAATTAACTATGAAACGGCAAAATATGGTCACCGACGAAATATGGTTCCTTGCTCTATGTTTGTAAAATATTACAAAAAATTCATCTACATGTAAGTTTATTCTTTGTACTTTATTTCTTTTTAGATAGAGAACCTCGAGATTATTCGAACCTTAAAATTGGATGTAGCAGAGGTACATGTCATTAAAATTGTTAATGTGTTTCTTTATTCAATGAAAATTGCATATTCTAGTAGTATCTTCATTTCTTAGCATAGTTCTCTTGGGATTCAATACTGTAAACGTGGAAATTTTCACATGGGGGTAATTTTCACATGGGGGTAATTTTCGCGTGGGGGTAATTTTCACATGGGGGTAATTTTCACATGGGGGTAATTTTCACATGGGGGTAATTTTCGCGTGGGGGTAATTTTCACATGGGGGTAATTTTCACATGAGGGTAATTTTCACATGGGGGTAATTTTCACATGAGGGTAATTTTCACATGGGGATAATTTTCACATGAGGGTAATTTTCACATGGGGGTAATTTTCACATGAGGGTAATTTTCACATGGGGGTAATTTTCACATGGGGGTAATTTTCGCGTACTTCATGAATCAGTGGAATTCACGAAAATTCCCCCTCATGTGGAAAATAAGCCTGCTGCATTCTTACAATGGCAGAAATGTTTATATCACTAATATTTCCCCTAAGCGAAACGTTTTGATGTTACAATCAGAAAATTTCCCCCCAGCGAAAATAACCACGTTTATAGTATCCTTTCAAAGACTTTAATGATAGACAGGGCTGGCAGACATGTAGTTACAACAGATAGAATGTCTTAGTTCAATAAAATATTTGAAATACAGTGGTACATGTTGTATTGATCAATATTACCTGCAAGAAATATGATAATATTATTTTGATATCATCAAAATATGATCGTGTACTGTGTATAATGTTAGTTATCAAACTGAATTCCTAGTTCCTGAAATTCATGTACCATTAAAAAGAAATCACGTCTCATTTGCATCCTTCATAGTTAATTCGGCATGATCCACTTTAATTGACTCATCTCAAGTTTAAAGTGATTTAGTTTTACCCTTAAAAATGGTTAATGAAATAGATTTAAAAAAAAAAAAACACTAAAAAATAGTCGGGTTTATCATAAGGCTTGTTCTATTGACCATTCAGGGTACCTTTTAAAAACAGCAAGATCATATTGTGCATTATGCTCTTTACTGATAAGACTTCATTCTGACAATTATATGCATACAATATCGGTCGATTACTTAAGGAATCATTGTAATATTTTTTTGGTTGATCCAGGTACCCGCACGATGCAGTTTTCCCTCAATTTTTGGTGTTGATACATGTACCTCGATCAACCAAAAAAATATTACATTGATTACTTATCATTTCATTTCCTCGCTTTTCAACCTTTATTAGCAGCTTTGCAATCGTGTTGCTAACGACATTGCTTATGACGTTGCAAGGCGCGTACTTCCGTTTTGTGTTGATACAGGTATCAACAATTTCTTGGCCAATCAGAATCGTCATTTCTTAAGAATAACAATGGAAATTAAATGATTTATTCTTCATTTTGCAATTAAACTCATCATGCATTTTAAAGAATATAGAAAGGTGATGGAAATATTTAATGTAGATCTTACACTATAAAAAATGATTTACAATTGTAACTGCAGTTGTAATTAGATGAAAACAAAAAAAATACCATTATAATTCAGTGAATAGGAAGGACGTATGCGTCATACATGTATGTGCATTGACAATGAAAATGTCCCATTCTTTATGTGATATGTGCACCCAAATGGCGCAACAAAATTTACTCATTCTATTTATAAGACGTTAGGAAAAAACCCAAAGAAAAGCAAAGTTTGTAAGAATTTAACTCGTTAGAATTGAAATCCAGGTGGTCCATAGGTCAACATTTGCCAATCATTCTGTATATCTAAAGTTTCTAATCTTAAATTGAGATGCATCATTGAAAAAAAGTTTATATGGCGCATTAATTAAGAAAATGTCCCATCAAATTTTAAACATACAGGACAATTGTCCCATAAACTCTTTGGTCCTTCCCAATCACTAATGATTGCAATATGCCAGTACAACGAAAAGATTCTACAATGTATTTCTGTTTAAAATTTGAAAAAAAAATCTTTCTCATCCAGCAGATTGTTAAGGAAACTAATTTAAAATCTGGCAATACTGTATGTGTACTTATTCTAGCGTGATTCATATTTTAGCAGAGTTAGCGCTATAAACACTGCGCTAATTCAAGACTACGCAAAATTATTGAACTTTTATAGATTAATGCTGAAAAGAAGTCAGGCGCGCTAATTCATGATTACACTTGTCAATTTGTCCTATTTTACCCTGTTTCGCTAAAATTTGGTTCTGCTAAAATTAGTACACATACAATATTTGATTGAATCTATTTTAAATATGAGTGATGTATTGACCAAAATGTATGGATATATTTTTTATTATTACAGAGTAGAAAGAATATCACAGCCATGAAGAAAATTCTTCTAGACCTACAACAGAAAAAGGATTTGTAAGTTAAAAACCTTCTGTAGCTAAAATTCTTATTGAACACAGCTTAATTTAATTTTACCAAGTCTCCAGCTCTGTTTTAAAGGTACATCTATACAGAAGAAAAGCAATATTTCCTTTTATTTCTATCAAATGGTGGAAATTGACTAATTTTAGAAGAGAGGGACACATAATGTATCACAATTAAGGGCAACATCAGGATCTTTTTGTCTAGTGTCTATCTTTCCAAAAGTCACAATTTCACATATTTGACTTCATATAACCATGGTAGCATATCAGGTGATACGCAAATAATCTAGCGCACAGAAAATTTTGTTATTTATGTGCACCCCATCATAACATGTAAAAAAAAAAAATGGAAAATTTTATGTTGAAGTGTTCTTTGAATATTCCTCTATTCTTGACCAGAAAAGATAACCATCATATAAATGATGATAGGTCTGAAATATTTTCATATAAAGTATAGATTTAGACAGGTCTGTTTTCTTTGTTTAATCGTAGGGGATATCCGTGCAAGAGATAATTTTTCATATCACGTGATATGCTACCATCATAAGTTACTTTGATATAAACAATACTTACCTCAAAGTTCAAACTCACGGGGATGATCAAGCATAATGAGATTCAATGCCCTATTCGCTATTTTTGAAAACCAGAGTTACTTCCCATTTGAGACGGTATCTGACGTAGACTGATTATGACATCATCAAATTCTATGGAAACAGTCCTAAAAGTCTTAGAAATGACGGTGTAAAATCGACGTTACCATACCATTTTCATGACGTCACAATGATTTTATGTCAGATACCGTCTGTAAGGGGGGAAAACTCTGTATTCCGCAAAGTCTCAATATTTGTCAAGATCACCATCAAGGGCAAGGTCATACATGTATTTTCAGAGTCAAACATCATGTGACTTGCAAATCACCTCTTTTTATGTTTCCTGCAACCAAGGGTGGTATATAGGGATCACTTTGTCCGGCGTCTGGCTGTCTGGTAGTCACACTTTCACATATTTGGCAATAATTTACTTGATATACATCAGACATATTTAAAACTTGCACTGATGGTTAAGCTTGACGAAACTCGCCACCCAATATAGGTCAAGGTCACTTTCAAGGTCAAGGTAAAATATTTAGGGTGCAACAGGCGACATTCCTATTCTTGAACAGTTCTATTTTTGAAGAGTCCAGTTCATCTGTCTTTTCTACCAATAAGGTTATGATTTCTTCTGATAAAGCACAGCTGTGAAATGTTTCCATGGCATCTTAGGTGGTTCTATTTCTTATCTTGTACAATTCATCCTCACAGATTAAAATCAGAAATGTTTCCATGGCATCTAAGGTGGTTCTATTTCTTATCTTGTACAATTCATCCTCACAGATTAAAATCAGAATCAAGTGAGGAAGGTCCCCGTCTTGTCAAGCTGCAGTCGATCAATGATTGGATAAACAGTGTACAAAGCTTGATGTAACCCTGTACTCACCGTGTGACAGAAGATTCAGGTAGTAATTTTGTGCTATTTAAAATTACCTGTATGCTTTAATGGACGAAATTAATCACTATGATTTTTTTGGCTGGATCGGGAAGCTAAATCAGGTCTATGAAATGGATAAGTCTGTTTGTCCGTCAATCAGTGCATCAACATTTTGGTTAAACTGTTGCTTTAAAGTCGTTTTTGAGAAAACTGTTTGGAGCAGCAACTTTAAACTTTACATGGTGATAGATCAGGATGAGAAGAATAAAACGCAGCAACAAATTTTGACTGTAACTTTTAACCTTGAGATAGAAAATTCTGAATTTGTGTTTTAGCCATTAGGGAGAAAACTGAGGAGAATATTGACAAGTAACTTTATATAATTATTTACCATAATCAGACCTTTCATTTGCGACCTTGACTTTTGACTAGGACCTTGACCTTGAAGTTTGACCTTGATTCTCTATATAAACAATACCATAGATAACGTTTACATCAACTAAAACTGGCGCTTCGCAATCCGGCCATACCGCCTCTAGCAGTTTAGTGTAAAGGAGAAGATACATTAAGTTAACCAGAATTTAGATTCTTTGATTCAAGGATCACGAATCCACTATAACTGATAGGGATGTAAGAAAATTCTATTGGCATGATCAACCCGACAACAATCTCTGTAAACGGTCAAGATCATGGGCGGATCCAAGATTTTATTTCAGGATTGGTCTGTAAGTCCGAATTCGTCTTAATAGGGAAAAAAAGGGGGGGGGGGGTACATACCAGACAATAAAGTCCTTGATTAATGACTGTCAGTTCTATTTTTTATGCCCCCCTTCGAAGAAGAGGGGACATATAGGTTTGCCGCTGTCGGTCGGTCAGTCTGTCGGTCGGTCCGCGACATCAGTTTCCGTTCAATATCTCTGGAATGGATTCACATATTGAAATGAAATTTTGTATATAGACACATCAAACAAAGATCTAGGTCAAGTTCATATTTGGGTCCGATCAAAAAAATTTTGACAGAGTTATGCCCCTTGCATTTCAAAAAAATACCAAAATTTCAGGGTTTTCGTTCAGTATCTCTTGAATGGAGTTACATATTGAAATGAAATTTTGTATACAGACACATCAAACAAAAATCTAGGTCAAGTTCTTATTTGGGTCCGATCAAAAAAATTTTGACAGAGTTATGCCCCTTGCATTTCGAAAAAGACCAAAATTTCAGGGTTTCCGTTCAATATCTCTTGAATGGAGTTACATATTGAAATGAAATTTTGTATACAGACACATCAAACAAAAATCTAGGTCAAGTTCATATTTGGGTCTGATCAAAAAAATTTTGACAGAGTTATGCCCCTTGCATTTCGAAAAATACCAAAATTTCAGGGTTTCCGTTCAATATCTCTTGAATGGAGTTACATATTGAAATGAAATTTTGTATACGGATACATCAAATGACAATATAGGTCAAAATCTTATTTGGGTCCAATCAACAAAATTTTGACAGAGTTATGCCCCTTGCACTTCGAAAAACACCAAAATTTCAGGGTTTCCGTTCAATACATGTATCTCTTGAGTGGAGTTACATATAGAAATGAAATTTTGTATACAGACACATCAAATGAAAATCTAGGTCAAGATCATATTTGGGTCCGATCAAAAAAATTTTGACAGAGTTATGCCCCTTGCACTTTGAAAAATACCAAAATTTCAGGGTTTCCGTTCAATATCTCTTGAATGGAGTTACATATTGAAATGAAATTTTGTATACAGACACATCAAATGAAAATCCAGGTCAAGTTCGTATTAAGGTCCGATCGAAAAAATTTTGACAAAGTTATGCCCCCTGCACTTTGAAAAATACCAAAATTTCAGGGTTTCTGTTCAATATCTCTTGAATGGAGTTACATTGTACATATTGAAATGAAAATTTGTATGTGGATACATCAAATGACAATATAGGTCAAAATCTTATTTGGGTCCAATCAACAAAATTTTGACAGAGTTATGCCCCTTGCACTTCGAAAAATACCAAAATTTCAGGGTTTCCGTTCAATACATGTATCTCTTGAGTGGAGTTACATATAGAAATGAAATTTTGTATACAGACACATCAAATGAAAATCTAGGTCAAGATCATATTTGGGTCCGATCAAAAATATTTTGACAGAGTTATGCCCCTTGCACTTTGAAAAATACCAAAATTTCAGGGTTTCCGTTCAATATTTCTTGAATGGAGTTACATATTGAAATGAAATTTTGTATACAGACACATCAAATGAAAATCCAGGTCAAGTTCGTATTAATGTCCGATCGAAAAAATTTTGACAAAGTTATGCCCCCTGCACTTTGAAAAATACCAAAATTTCAGGGTTTCTGTTCAATATCTCTTGAATGGAGTTACATTGTACATATTGAAATGAAATTTTGTATATGGATACATCAAATGACAATATAGGTCAAAATCTTATTTGGGTCCAATCAACAAAATTTTGACAGAGTTATGCCCCTTGCACTTTGATAAATACCAAAATTTCAGGGTTTCCGTTCAATACATGTATCTCTTGAGTGGAGTTACATATAGAAATGAAATTTTGTATACAGACACATCAAATGAAAATCTAGGTCAAGATCATATTTGGGTCCAATCAAAAAAATTTTGACAGAGTTATGCCCCTTGCACTTTGAAAAATACCAAAATTTCAGGGTTTCCGTTCAATATCTCTTGGATGGAGTTACATATTGAAATGAAATTTTGTATACAGACACATCAAATGAAAATCCAGGTCAAGTTCGTATTAAGGTCCGATCGAAAAAATTTTGACAAAGTTATGCCCCCTGCACTTTGAAAAATACCAAAATTTCAGGGTTTCTGTTCAATATCTCTTGAATGGAGTTACATTGTACATATTGAAATGAAATTTTGTATATGGATACATCAAATGACAATATAGGTCAAAATCTTATTTGGGTCCAATCAACAAAATTTTGACAGAGTTATGCCCCTTGCACTTCGAAAAATACCAAAATTTCAGGGTTTCCGTTCAATACATGTATCTCTTGAGTGGAGTTACATATAGAAATGAAATTTTGTATACAGACACATCAAATGAAAATCTAGGTCAAGATCATATTTGGGTCCGATCAAAAAAATTTTGACAGAGTTATGCCCCTTGCACTTTGAAAAATACCAAAATTTCAGGGTTTCCGTTCAATATCTCTTGAATGGAGTTACATATTGAAATGAAATTTTGTATACAGACACATCAAATGAAAATCCAGGTCAAGTTCGTATTCAGGTCCGATCGAAAAAATTTTGACAAAGTTATGCCCCCTGCACTTTGAAAAATACCAAAATTTCAGGGTTTCTGTTCAATATCTCTTGAATGGAGTTACATTGTACATATTGAAATGAAATTTTGTATACGGATACATCAAATGACAATATAGGTCAAAATTTTATTTGGGTCCAATCAACAAAATTTTGACAGAGTTATGCCCCTTGCACTTCGAAAAATACCAAAATTTCAGGGTTTCCGTTCAATACATGTATCTCTTGAGTGGAGTTACATATAGAAATGAAATTTTGTATACAGACACATCAAATGAAAATCTAGGTCAAGATCATATTTGGGTCCAATCAACAAAATTTTGACAGAGTAATGCCCCTTGCACTTCGAAAAATACCAAAATTTCAGGGTTTCCGTTCAATATCTCTTGAGTGGAGTTACATATTGAAATGAAATTTTGTATACGGATACATCAAATGACAATCTAGGTCAAGTTTTTATTTGGGTCCAATCAACAAAATTTTGACAGAGTAATGCCCTTTGCACTTTGAAAAATACCAAAATTTCAGGGTTTCCGTTCAATATCACTTGAGTGGAGTTACATATTGAAATGAAATTTTGTATACAGACACATCAAATAAAAATCTACTAGGTCAAGTTCATATTTAGGTCTGATGAACAAGATTTTGACAGAGTTATGCCCCTTGCACTTCGAAAAATACCAAAATTTCAGGGTTTCCGTTCAATATCTCTTGAGTGGAGTTACATATTGAAATGAAATTTTGTTTTCAGACACATCAAATAAAAATCTCGGTCAAGTTCATATTTGGGTTCAATCAAAAATTTTTATGCCCCCCTTTGAAGAAGAGGGGACATATTGCTTTGCCGCTGTCTGACTTTCCGTCTATTGGTCCGTCGGTCCACGACATCAGTTTCCGTTCAATACCTCTGGAGTGGATTCACATATTGAAATGAAATTTTGTGTACAGACACATCAAATGAAAATCAAGTATAAAGTTGTGACGGACTTTAATCACAGAAGGGGTAGGGGGGCATTAATGTTTTACAAACTTGACTTTTAACTTGTTATTACATGTATAAATAAAACAGATGACTGGCGGACTAAAAAGCGAGCAAAAAGCTTAAATTCTTGAATTTTCACATCATAGTACTAAAACCTTGAATTTTCACATCATTGTACTCGATTAATGATATGTAAATACAAAAAATTGTTTTTTTTTTCAGAACAAGTCCTCTATTCGTGTCTTTTTCAATTTCATTACTCCTAGTGCCCCTGTTTATTGACCAAAGTGAAATGTATATGGGCTTTTGAGGAAAGCGCAGCATCTTTTGTAAGAAAAAAAACCGTGTGTGCCGTACTATTTTATCTAAAAAGGTTCCGAATCCCTCTCTCCCCACCCCACCACCACCAACATCACCAAAGTTTTCCGCTTTTAAATTATGAAATAGCATATCAATTTTATATATAAAAATATGCCAGCGATTCGATACTAATGTAAAACAATTACAAACTGTTCATTTAGTGAACCATGTTCATTTTTGGGTGTTTAGGTGAAAGAAAAACAAAACCAAACCAAACCAAATACACACTGTTTTGGAAAAGTACATCACCCTGATATACATTAGTTATTATGTATATAAAATTATTAAATCAGTAAATGGAATTGAACAGTATAGCCATAAGAAAAATATAGTCTGCGTCTGTCTTTTGGTAGCTTTCTCGCAATTTTGTGACATCTCGTAAATACATCAATAAATCGAATTTACTCACAGGGGCTATGTACACAGAGTACAAAATAAATCCCCCCACTTATAATACATCAACAAAAAATGTTTATGTATTATAAGGGGGGTCGTATTTATATTGTACTCCCTGTGTACCTGTTATTCATCGTGATTTTATCGAATTCTTTCAGTGGCGCCATCTATCACAGTTTCTTGCAACGGCTGTGATAACTGTATACGCAAGATTTATTCTATTTATTTGTTTCATTTTATGTTTTATTCGTATATTCCTAATTCATTAATTGCAACTAGGTATATAAATACACATTATATTAAACAAACTAAGGTTCATTTTAAATTAATGCTTATTGACGTATTTAGATGGGCGTTTTGGGCGCCACCCCAAAAAAAAAAGGTAAGTAAGGTACATTCGCATTAGATGGGCTTATACTTGAGTTTTGATGTGGAACGTTCGGAAAATTATTTTCTCGCTCCCGGCCGCTCGCCATGTAACTGTTTGTTGTTTGCATATCAAATTGCTCTAAAAGAAACTCCGGCTTTTTCTTATAATTATACTAAGTAAGTCAACATACCCTTACAGCAAAGGGTGTGTAACCCTCCCCCCCCCCCCCCCCCCTAAAAATCGCTGGATTGCTTTGCTCATCAGATAATTCTCGATCATAGAATATAGCTTTTCATAACAATCCAATAACCATGATACAGATTTCAAATGGCTATTTCATTACTGCCTTCATCAAGCAAAACGGTCAATAGCCGTTAGATAATTTTCCGTCCCCCTTCAGGAACGCCCTGGACCCCTTGGACAGGGACACTAGTCGCTCTCCGAGACTCATTGACTTTCTGATATTCACTACATCCCCCATCTCAAAGTTAAGAGGTAATATCTCTGTCTTTTCGTTCGTTTGAATGACTGTAATATATGCACGGATATGATTTTTAAAAACATCGTAATTCCCTTAAATTCTAGAATCAGTTATAGCATTAAAATGAGATAGTCTCCAAGAATAACGCAGAAGCTAAAAGACGACGTACAATACTTTATCAATCGCAGATTTTCGAGGGTTCATGAAATCGTTTCATGGCAAAAACTTGAACAAAACAATCATTATGAATAAGATGAGAATACAGCAATTTGTTATCTGACAACGTTATATCACGACGTGATCAAAACGTCACATGACGTCAAAGTCAGTGAAACAGAAAGCTTACCTACACTGCCATCCATAAATAACTATACAAACGAGGAAATCATTCTAAATTCTTTATAAGTTTATCCTAATTTTTCAATCCTGAATTTGAAAGAATCATAATAATTGGCTTCACTTAATTCAAAATTATGAATTGTGGTAACGAAAATGCAAAAAGAAAATTTTCTCATCTGCACAATTTTTTTCCAAAAATTGTCATTTTTATATAAAAAAAGTGTAAAAATTCAAAAACTTCAAATATTTGAGTCAAGTTTGTTACAAATGATTTCTACAAGGTTCATTATTAGAATCATACAACAATGGATGTGAAACTGTTCATATTAATACAGCAGAATGAGTAGGAATAGTGTATACTAATTTATGGATGGCAGTGTACGTGTTTTCAAATTGCTATAAAATCGCAACGGAGTATCCGATTCTCAAAATTTAAACTGATTTACATTCTGTAAATCTTGTATTTTCATTGTTCAAAGTTTGCTTCATTTCTCAGATAGGGCCCATAACGTACCTTCTCCTTATGATATTAAAATATTATTTTACAGCAATCTTTAATAAATACCTTGGTACAAGCAAATCTTATCTTGAATGTATTGTATTTCTTTCATGACTGTTATTATATGATGTGTTTACATGAAGCTTTTTAATGTTTTGTTATGATAATTTTTGTAAATCATTGAAGAGCGATACTGTACCTCTAGTACTGTTTAATGTAAATCAAATGTAGAGAATGCTTTATTTCATTTACTGAAGATAATTTAATTTTATTTTGTAGCAAAATAAAAATTGAAGGAAGAAAGTTTTGGTATAAGACAGTATGGATTCTGAGGATCCAGCTACATCTTTGATTCATTGGGACTGAGAACATTAACATATGCTGTATGAACAGTGTGTAATATGTTCTATGTAGTGGTTGTGATGTGTGTTTTAGATGTTGAAGCAGTAAATGTATTGTGGACAATTATGAGGATTAAGTTAGAAGTCGGCTTAGAAAACAAGATTGTACATTTAAGGATGAAACATGACACTTGTGTTTTGTAAACACTATGGTTTATAAGGAGATCAGAAGTACTGTACTTGTCGATATAATTTAACATAGCCGCATTTTGAGTCAGAGGAATTTTAGTTCATTTCAAACACATGTGGTTTATATCCACCCTTGAGTGCATTAATTGTTTATTATCTGCATCAATGTTTAACAAACACAACATTTTGATACATTTCTGTAATAAATCTTGACATATTTGCATAAGATCAGTTGATTTTGTAATAAAAACTTTGAAATATCTACAGAATTTGAAATTGCTTTTACCTAGTTAAAGTAATCTATATAGGCCATGTTTGACAAAACTAGGCACTGGCATTGGTGATGCTTCTCTGATATTTTTCAGATTTCAGATTTTTTTTTTTACTCCCGATAGTTTCATTATAGGTACATTCTTTGTACTGTATTTTATGATAGTTTAGCCTACTTTTAAGTCATTTATCGATATTTTTTTCTGACTGGGAAAATTATCACTGTACTTGGGAAACTGTGCATTCCTTTTAACATTATATGACCTTGTACATCAGAAGATGACCTTGACTATCAGTTGATTACCTTGTCTTTGATGTTTGACCTACATTTGAAAACTTTAATCTAACCATAAAATTTGAATATTGAAAGGTAGAAATGTCATAATAATGTGTCCTGAGATCACTTTATCTGGTGTCCGTCTGATTGGTAATAAATATAACTTTTTGTGTTGTCAGATCCGATGCATTTCCCATGTACTACAAAATTTATATTTAAATCAAGCTTAAAGGTGAATCTTTATATTGAAGTTCAGGGTCACAGTAAAGAAGGTGCCATTTTCAACTGTTATACAGTAACTATATAATAGGAATGTACACGCCTTGAAATAAGAAGTGTTTTGGGTTCAAGGTTACTAGACGTTGTTGGATTTTGGAAAGGACAGTCGAGCTTAAAATTTAAGCTCATTCGTCTGACAGTCATGACTCGTGCAAACATTCTTTCTACTATGTACTTATTGACACAATGTACAAGGACTGTAGACAGTTCTTTTCAGTACATTTTAAATTCGTAATAGTATCCCCTTGTTTACAATCGAGTAATAAGGTGGTGTTAAATGTTATCTAATCGAAATGTAGATATAAAGGACAAATTACATAAATCATTAAATGTAATTATCTTTATAAATCGGGCATTGGAAATATGATAGAACATGAAGAGATTGTGTAGATTTAATCTTCTTGGGAGGTACATTCACAAAGTATTTACTAGTATACTGAGTTACATGTATATTAATAAAAACGAGGGAATTAGATTTTTGAATTGCCCACACAAGGAAACAATTTAAAATAATTCCATCGGCTCCAAACGTTTCTCAGAAAAAATGACTAAAACTACGTATATCAATATAACCTAAACTGCTATTCCGAAATACGAACCGAAGAACAATGCAAGAAAACGAACGAGGCAATGTACGGTGTGAGTAGAAGTGAAATCTCCAACAAAAAGTGAGACCTCTTTTTACGAAAAGATCAGTTCGAATAGTGTATGTACATGAATGTAATTAAACGTCTTCAAATTGAATAGTACTAGTATCATTTAAGAACAGATAAATTGGCAGCATGGACCAGACATGCACGTTTCGGTTACCCTCGTCAGTGATCCTCAAATCTAAACAATGTAGTATGCCCAAAAGTGTGAAAATTAATATGTCCAAAACGTACCGAAAGACGTAGCAGGATGGGAGGGATATGATGCTATAGGACCCACATTTTAGAAATTTTGATATAAACAGAAATTTTAGAGTGCGTTGATTTTAGTCATAAAATATCGGTTGAATTGCGAAACATTGAAATGAACATCAGCACACGATTCTTGACAAGAATCTCGCCGATTTATTCGGTAACGCTTATCATAACTCCTTTGAAAACATTGATTGAAATTTATTCATACAACAACGAAACATTGCAATTATTTCCAATTAAATTAATATTTATCTCTATATACAAATTCTGAATCTCTGTTTTCAAACTGATGTTCATTTGACATTGTCACTTGATCTTCCGGAAGTGAATAATCCGCACATGTAGCTCCGCCCAAATTGAGCAAAGATTCGGAAAGAGTGCCCATGGATTCTAGTTCCGATTTTTCTTGTGTTGAATTCTTTAGTAATGGCACATTATAAGATAGAGATTTTTCGTTCGAATCGTCTCTCGTATACGATTTATAACTCGAAACCGATGTTCCACTGTCGACTGATTCAAAATTATTACACTGCCCACTATTTTCGCTCTTGCTTCTTAAGGATCCGAGTTTTGGCGCTCTTTTAGTTTGACTTCCGGAGGAACTTCCCCGCGAATTCTGTCTACTAAAATTCATATGTGCAGATCCTTTTGAATTCTGTCGGCTTAAGGATGTTCCTTCCGAATTTTTGGAATTTTGTCGACTTAATGATGTCCCTCGAGACGTTTTTGAATTCTGTCGACTTAAAGATTCTTGAAGGTCGTTGTATGGATCGGGAATGTTATCATCGCGAAAAATATACACAGGGAAATTTTGAGGTAAAAGTCGTTCTGCAACATTATCAGCTTCTGCAATGATTTTGTTTTCTTTATCATGGCGGTGATTTACATGCTGAATGCATCCTTCTACGACTAGAACCAGAAATACACCGAAGCCCACAGAAATTCCCCCTATTATGTTAAAAAGAGTTTTCTTCGTCTCAAAAATTGTATATGGATTGATTTTATTAAAGTTGGCAGCAAAAAGCATGGCTGTGCCGCATACAAGGCACAACCCCGCGGGGACTAGGAGGAACTTCCACGCCTTAATGTTGCTGAACCTCTTAGATTCTGCCTGATTCCTCTTCTTCCGTCGTTTCACATACTCCTTCTGACGCGCCGTATCCGTCTCTTGAAACCATATACTAAATTGTTTTATGCGTTCTCTTTCCATATTTCTTTTGCCGCCCAAACAAGGCATATCTCGCCATGACCAACCTCCACTGAAATAGAAAAAAGGGTAGCAGAAGCAATACAAGAGTTATTGTCGGATTGGGTTTGGTTGGCGGTGCCCATGCGAAATATTTGTAAAAAGGAGAACTTTATGAATACCTCTAAAGGGGGTTCATACTCCTTAATTAATGTCAACCTTTAGACCCAACCCATTTTATCGTCAATTTGAGTTTTGCAAATTTTTCCGATAATTATATTTTCATTTAAATTTTAACTTCACATGATATGATAAAAGAATTTGTAGAGAGGAATTTTTTTATATATTTTGATTAGGAATTTAACAATACGAAACAAATATACTTTCATGAATGGTTCAATCTATTAAGCTGTTCGAATTTTGCCCCCTACATGTACTTGTTTACTTCTACATGTACTTATAGGATCGCTATTGCTGGCGAAAGAAAAGGGGGCGTTGGAATTACCAAATGGATTGGCTAATCTTTGAAAAAAAAACACACAGTAATTTCATGAAATGAAATGGAATATATAACACAATGACCATATTTAAAGTTCAAACATAACTTTTTGTAAATAAATTCTACTTTAAGAACAGCAACTTCTTCCTCCATATAGAATTTTTTAATCGAAATTGCATGAACGATATATATATTTTGGTAGAGTTCGTATAATGCACAACCTGCTTGGACGGCTTCAGAATAGTTTCAAAACGAAACAGGAATATTCAAAATTGACTCTTGTAATTTCACTTACCCTTTCTGTGACTGCTCCTTTTGTCTATCACGCATCATGCTTAACGCACCGTTTCCAATTCCACTGATCATGTTGAAATGCTATTCAATTTCTCAAGAAGTTTATTATTAACTCTAACACCCAACTTTCTTCTTTGTAGGCGATCTCAAATATTGAAAAGAACTTCAATGATGACATTGAATTAACCTATATATGAATGTGTCTGACATGGATATGAAAAGCAATCTACTGTAAAAAGATTTAAAACGAATATATATATATATAAACTAGGCAATGCAAAACCCCCTATTGTTTGGCAGGGGACAGCAATCCGTTTTAAAAATCAAATCCTTCGAGTCGTGACGCTAACCCTTTGTTAAAGGTCAGGCAATAAAGAACATTGTTGATTACGAATAAAGATCCTTTTTCTTAATTGAGTTTAAGGTTGGAAACCTTACTTCAAACACCAATGACGAAGCGCTCCAATGAAACGTTATATAATTAATTTTGTATCTTGCAGGTCAGCGGTTGATAATTCAAAGGGTCTTTCAGAATAATTCTAATTGTAGTCCCCCGGTACGAGGGTCAGTTGGAAAACTGACAACACGACCGCCACCTGTACAAACGGATCTATCAGCTGGAAATATATGGGACTGTCTCCAAAAGTGTAACTCGTGGATCATAAGTTGCACGCAATGCCTTGTGAAAGACACACTTAATGAAAGACTGTTATTATATACGGATATAGAGATGCTTATTTTTGCATAATAATGAGTAATATTTACTGATAATCCAAATATTTGCTACTTTCTCCGATTCTGAAAATGAAGGTGCTTGCTCCATTCTCCGATTCTGAAAATGAAGGTGTTTGCTCTCTTTCTCCGATTCTGTAAATCAAGGTTTTTGCTCTCTTTTTCCGATTCTGAAAATCAAAGTGTTTGATCTCTTTCTCCGATTCTGAAATCAAGGTGTTTGCTCTCTTTTTCGATTCTGAAAATCAATGTGTTTGCTCTCTTTCTCCGATTCTGAAAATCAAGATGTTTGCTCTCTTTTTCCGATTCTGAAAATCGATGTGTTTGCTCTCTTTCTCCGATTCTGAAAATCAAGGTGTTTGCTCTCTTTTTCCGATTCTGAAAATCAAGGTGTTTGCTCTCTTTGTCCGATTCTGAAATCAAGGTTTTTGCTCCATTCTCCAATACTGAAAAAAATCAAGGTGTCTACTCCATTCTCCAATTCTGAAAATCAAGTTGTTTGCTCCATTCTCCGATTCTGAAAATCAAGGTGTTTGCTCCTTTCTCCGATTCTGACAATAAGGGTGTTTGCTCTCTTCATTCAATTCTAAAATCAAGGTGTTTGATCTCTTTCTCCGATTCTGGAAATCAAGGTGTATGCTCTCTTTCTCCGATTCTGAAAATCAAGGTGTTTGCTCCTTTCTCTGATTCTGCAAATCAAGGTTTTTGCTCCTTTCTTTGATTCTGAAAATCAAGTTGTTTGCTCTCTTTCTCCGATTCTGAAAATCAAGTTGTTTGCTCTCATTTTCCGATTCTGAAAATCAAGTTGTTTGCGCTCTTTTTTTTCTGATTCTGATTCTATGAGTCTGCTCCATTCTCAGATTCTAAAAATCAAGGTGTTTGATCGATCTTTCTCCGATTCTGAAATCAAGGTGTTTGCTCCATTCTCTGATTCTGAAATCAAGGTGTTTGCTACTATTTCCGATTCTGAAATCAAGGTGTTTGCTCTCTTTATCCAATTCTGAAATCAAGGTGTTTGCTCTCTTTCTCCGATTCTGAAAATCAAGGTGTTTGCTCTCTTTCTCCTTTACTGAAAATCAAGGTGTTTGCTCTCTTTCTCCAATACTGAAAATCAAGGTGTTTGCTGTCTTTCTCCGATTCTGAAAATGAAGGCGTTTGCTCTCTCTCTCCGATTCTGAAATCAAGGTGTTTGCTCTCTTTCTCCGATGGTGTTTTCTCTCTTTCTCCGATTCTGAAAATCAAGGTGTTTGCTCTTTTTTTCCGATCCCTATAAGACTGGATAAGGCTCCCTTATTCCAAAATCTCTCCTCCATATCCTATCCGTTCACCACAATCCACTTCTCATGCCGTTTTTTTTTTTCAGGACCATCTTCATTGCACCTAGGATTTTATCCTAAAAATGTCGCCAGCAATTGTTTTAGCGTCAACCTCTGTGCAAAGGGCATCGAAGCTGTAAAGGAAGTTTGCGCTTTATCTTTAAATATTGGCACTGGGTTCAATAGTTTGGGAAAAGATTGGATTTGAAAGAAAAGTTTCTAATCAATTAAAGTTTTTGAAAACATCTTGACGTACCAAGATTGCACAGTTGCGCCTGTTGAAATATATATCTCTGCAAGAACTGGACCTCTTATAAGTTTTTATTGGACTTTAGTTATAACAAACAAGGAAGAAAAAAGAATTGTTTTAAGGAGACATATCTAAGACTTCCACATATGGGAAGCTACTTATTGTTGCATCACTTTGACTGTTCATTATCCAATAACTTTCATAACTTAGTATGTTGTTGTTCTTGACCTAAAGGTTTTACATCTCCTTGACATAAGGCCACCAAACAAATGTTACCATTATGCAGGTTTTGCCCGTCGTGTCCACGCTAAGTCAGTTGACCTGCAGAGGGTCAAGATGTACCAAATACGACATTCTTGGATAGAAACTGTCTCGTTGTGAACAATGAAATATCAGATGCGGCTTATTCCATTTTCAAAGTACCTGAATTGCTATCTTCCATAGAGCATTGTGACAACTACGTTTGTTAATTCTGCAGGTAATTGTATGGGCGTTTTCCAACTCTTTACCTTCTTGAACAAAAATCGAACCAATTTTAATGCACCAAACACGTGTTTCGGATAGTAAATCCCTCATCAGTGGTACTTAATAATGTCGAACTGATTTTCAGACACAACTAAGTGTATTTTAGTAGCGCCCTCTAGTTTTATTTTATGAATTTAGATTTGTAAATTTACTTTGAAAAGAGTGCACGGCTCCAAATTTCCTGTAGGGGATTCAGTAGCACAATTACATAAAATCTATGACCAAAATGGTGCTAGGATGTTAACCTAATAATGTTTTAGGATGAAATGAACAGTTTCCGAAACAGCAAAATAATATATGACGTCAAATTGATAAAGGGCCAAATCCAACCTTCTTTCAGGCGACAGAGTTGGAAAGAAGAAATTATTATTAAAGTTTATTTTTTATGGAAATTTCAATTTTGGTTGCCTTCGTAACTAGTCGTGAGAAAGTAATTTGTTGCCATAGAAACCTTTTCAATTCTATTCAATTTAACGAACTTAATGGTGTTCAGAGTAACATATATTTACATGCAAAACGTCCAGAAAAATCGTGCATTAAACTTTCATGGTAGAATGAAATCCAAGCAACTCTCTAAAACGAAGCAGAAACCGTCAAGAGACTGTCAGATAAAATTGCTCTATTACCTATTAAGGTATAGTCAAAATTCAAGTAGATTGCGAAAGTTTAAGTAATAATGATATAGAAACCAAAACCCTACACAAAGTCAAATCTTTTATCTCCATTTCAAAGTAAAACAGATATTTTTCTACTGATCAGTTATGCTAGAGATGTACAGTACGCCTATTTCATCTCGTCACAGCTACAAATATTTTCTCTGGTGTCTTTCAAAAGAAATCACGAGGTAAGATTCCCTTTATTGGGTGGCCCTTTTCTACCTCTGCCCTCAATACTTTCTAATATATAGAAATGAGATCAATGAGATTTTCAACAAAAATTGTACCGATTCTGAAAAAAAGACGTCTTAGGAGAAATCATATTTGGCCTCAAATATGGGTTTCTATGGTAACTTTTTTCTTGCCACTGAACGGCTATTTCCATTTTTTGGGCATTTAAAATAATTGATGCAAATAGATTATGTTTCACGTCTTCAAGTAATGTGATGCAACTATCATATGAAGCTTCCATCTACCGAAATACTTCATAAAGGAAGCTCACTTGATCAAATCAACAGGATGATTAATGCCTGCTTCTATCCGTTCTCATTTTTCTCTATGTCATGTTTGAGAAAAATAACTAGGTATAAACTTACCAGGTCAATGAATGGATCAAGGAATGGTTGGGTTAGACGTCGTCTTTCGCCCCTTTCGGTTGGATTTTTTTACATGAGCGTGATATTTATTTTCATACACCCGTCAGCTCTGTTCAAATCCGTCTGTCAATTTTAAAATTACAATGTATAGATTGATTTAGCAAGGCGAAGAAACTCGTCGAATTTCAAGGTCAGGGTCAAAGGCCAAGATCATTTGGGGCTTAAAATAGGCTATTCACGTTGAAGTGAGGAAAGGGGGCATATTTCATGCACATTTGAATATATGTCCATGTTGTAGGCAGAGTGAGTCTTAAGACCTTTCAGACTTATCATGTGGGTTGGCAGTAACTTAACAATAATTAGGAAGATTCTGGAAGAAGCTTTTTGATATTCAGGGTCAGAGGTCATAGGTCATAGCTAAAGATAGGGCAAATTATTTTTTTCACCAGTATTACAGATGTTTCCTTTTCACGGGCAGGAACACGTTACGTCGCCTTACAGTACCGTTGTCAGAAGTATTTAAAGTTCTGCACTTAAAACCGTCCGTTGACATTATGCCACAGGTAAGGATATGAAGGAAACCATCCGTTGTCGTGACAATGAGCATGTGTGGAAAGTATGATTTTCTAATAAACGTTGAAATCTTAGAAGTAATACACTCGAAAATTCAATGGGGGTAGTCATTACACTAAGCTATTGGTTTATATGCTTTTCTGGTACTGATATACAGTTTGATTAGAGGAGATCGAGTTGGCGTCCTTTGATCACCACGTCCTGCACATGTGTTATTCTTCCTTTTTCTTACAATCTTTGAATATTCAGGTTATCTTATTCCGGAAATATACTAATAATAAATATCAAGTCTATATAATGCTCCTCTGGTAGTGTCATGATGACGAATTCAATTTTGGACCACTTTTTTGGGACTTTTCTAAAATTAGTCCGTTGTCAATCCATGTTGCGAAAGTTCTGTCCGTTGTCAGATGTCCGTTGTCTGCTTTTATATTTCAATGGATGGAATGATACTATGATACCTGTACTAATCATTAAAATTCATCAATTAATACGCACAATTTAATTTTCAATCAATTTAGAATGGAGACTGATTTGCCCAGAATTGAATTCGCCGAATCATCGCCGAATCATCCTTAACATTAAATTTTATTCGTCCCGTCTTAAATTGATCTTCTGGGCTAAGGCGAAAAGGGTAAAATATAAATGGAGGCGAAAATGTGAATGTATACAGTATCTTACTTTATAAGTGTATTATAAACCGGTGTAATGCAGTAGTTTTCACATAGGAAAATTTGCTATATAAGAGGTTTCTTCCCCTTGGAGATATTCCGCTATATATTAGACTTTCCTCATATTAGCATGGATTTTCCCCATAGAAAAGAAAAGAGGGGATCTCCAACAACACTAGGTTGCAGCACTCCCAGCAAAATCCCTAAACACCGATGCAAAAAACACAGAACAGACACCCACAGAAAGAGACGCAAAAGGGACAAGGAACACCAACTCACACCATAGAAACATGAAACATAAAAAAAACTACACATAAACCAACGAGACCAATGGGCAAGGACGGCCATCTGCCACGTAAATAGCAGATGGTGCAGTTATCCTGGATTACGTGCGAACAACCCTCCCACTATTCCGATTTCCCAGAGGTATCGAAGAACGCACAATTATGGTTTAAAACAACCTCCTCACTGTTAGATTACCACACGCAAACAACACCGTAAAACACAGGGGTCCAAGCAACACAGATGAATATGTAAATGGTATAAAAAGAGGACGTGCGTAATACAGTCCGTGCTCTGCCGGCTGTAGCGAGCTAATATATGTTATCACCCGAGGAGTCCGACTGACATTCAGAGAGGACAGGTGGTCGGGGCCCTGTCTTCTCTAAGGAGGTTTGGACAGGGCCCGTCATGGAGTCCCGTCGTCACAGTCAGTCAGAGTGCAAGTCTTAAGAATGCGCTCGTACAAGACTGTAGATTGGTCAAGTACCAAGCTTAGTGTCCGTCTGGTGACATGTTATACAAAAAAATTCCCCCTGTTAAGTCCGTATTTTGTTTACCTTCCATTGGCTTCCAATATTGCAATGCATGAAAAATGCTCCAATGGTATTACACACATATATATTGCACCCATGTCTCCTCTTTACCCACCAATAGTATCTATCACTCTTGAAAAGTTGACTTTATAATTTGATTTTCATCATCGGTTCTGCAGAACTAACGCGACATTGTGAAAAGTTTACAGACTGGCGGAAGACAGATGGTGTGCTGTAATAAAAAAATTTACAAAACTTCAACAGAGCAAGATATAATTACTCTTCCCGGACACTTGACCCTATTCCTATTTTTTCTTTTGTAGAATATGTAAGAGGTTTCTGGGAGGGGGATGGTTAGACACTCACACATATACGGGGTTTTAGACAAATTCATACATATTCAGACAAATACATATATACAGAAAAACACATTCATCAACAGAAACACTCATACAGAAAGATATGCATATTAGGCAGACGGATAGACAGGTAGACAGACATACACAGATGTACTCACACACTCACAAACAAAAACATGTATTGACTTTGATTTCAGTAAATCCACAGTTTATCACAGCATGCAAGACAGACGAAAAATCAGACTAGGCCAATATCTCTTTCCTGACAATAACCTCTCATCAAGTCAAGCAGATAGACACACATAGTCAAGCACTCACAGAAAAACAGACACAGGGAGAAACAAAAAGAGATTCACACAGACAGACTCAAAGACAGACACTGATCAAAACACAGACATGAACATCCTGAAAGGAACATCCTGAAAGACATACACAGACATGCGCAAAAGGACAGACTGACAGACACAGGGTATACATAGACATACGCAAAAACAAACAGACAGACAGACAGGCATGTATATAGACAGAAACACACACAAAAGACACAGACAGATGTACTCACTCACATACAGACACACATGCTAACAAACGCGGACAAAAGACTTCACTCGCAGGCAGACGGAGACACCGATATCGACGCTGACATAAAAAAAACACACGAACTTACATACAGACACACATATCAAATACAATTTTCATCATCACCTGATATATACATGTAAGGTCTATATCATACCCCCATCGAAGATCTATGGCAAGCCAATGTGGACAAAAATAGGTATTTTCTAATATTAGAAATTTATTTTCTAATATTTGAAATTCATTTCTTTATATTAGAAATTCATTTTCTAATATTTGGAATTCATTTTTTAATATTAGAAATTATTTTCTAATATCAAAAATTCATTTTCTAATATTAGAAATTCATTTTTTAATATTAGAAATTATCGACTATTTTCTAATATTAAGAATTCATTTTCTAATATTTGAAAATCATTTTCTAATATTTGAAAATCATTTTCTAATATTTGAAATTTATTTTGTAATATTAGAAAATAATTTTCAAATATTAGAAAATGAGTTTCTAATATTAGAAAATGAATTTCAAATATTAGAAAATCATTTTCTAATATTAGTAATAAACTGACTTTCTTATATTTGAAAATGAATTTCTAATATTAGAAAATGAATTTCTAATATTAGAAAATGAATTTCTTATATTAGAAAATGAATTTCTAATATTAGAAAATGATTTTCAAATATTAGATATTGCCTATGATTTTCTAATATTAGGAAATACCGACTTTTTTTTCTAATATAAGAAATTCATTTTCTAATATTTGAAAATGATTTTCTAATATTTGAAAATGATTTTCTAATATTTGAAAATGATTTTATAATATTAGAAAATCATTTTCAAATATTAGAAAATAAATTTCTAATATTAGAAAATGAATTTCTAATATTAGAAAATAAACTGAATTTCTAATATCGGAAAATGATTTTCTAATATTAGCAAATGATTTTTTAATATAAGAAAATGATTTTCTAATATTAGAAAATGATTTTCAAATATTAGAAAATAAATTTCTAATATAAGAAGATGATTTTCAAATATTAGAAAATGAATTTCTAATATTAGAAATTACCTATGATTTTCTAATATTAGAAAATCATTTTCAAATATTAGAAAATGAATTTCTAATTTTAGAAAATGAATTTCTAATTTTAGAAAATGAATTTCTAATATTAGAAAATGAATTTCTTATATTAGAAAATGAATTTCTAATTTTAGAAAATGAATTTCTAATATTAGAAAATGAATTTCTAATATTAGAAAATAAACTGAATTTCTAATATTAGAAAATGAATTTCTAATATTGGAAAATGAATTTCTAATATTAGAAAATGAATTTCTAATATTAGAAAATAAATTGAATTTCTAATATTTGAAAATGATTTTCTAATATTAGCAAATGATTTTTTAATATTAGAAAATGATTTTTTAATATTAGAAAATGATTTTCAAATATTAGAAAATGGATTTCGAATATAAGAAAATGAAATTACCTATGATTTTCTAATATTAGAAATTCATTTTCAAATATTTGAAAATCATTTTGTAATAATAAGAAATCATTTTTTGATATTAGAAAATCATTTTCAAATATTAGAAAATGAATTTCTAATTTTAGAAAATGAATTTCTAATATTAGAAAATGAATTTCTAATATTAGAAAATTTATTTCTAATATTAGAAAATAAACTGAATTTCTTATATTAGAAAATGAATTTCTAATATTGGAAAATGAATTTCTTATATTAGAAAATGAATTTCAAATATTAGAAAATGAATTTCTAATATTAAAAAATAAACTGAATTTCTTATATTAGAAAATGAATTTCTAATATTGGAAAATGAATTTCTTATATTAGAAAATGAATTTCAAATATTAGAAAATGAATTTCTAATATTGGAAAATGAATTTCTTATATTAGAAAATGAATTTCTAATATTGGAAAATGAATTTCTTATATTAGAAAATGAATTTCTAATATTAGAAAATACCTATTTTTGTCCACATTGGCTTGCCATAAAGATCTCTATTGAATGCAAGAATATAAATTTAATGTTTCAAAGAGAAAATCCAAACCATTAATGGTAGGCGAGGGAAATCTGCTTTAGGGGACTTAAGGTATTCGTTGTACAAATAAATATCAAAGTGGATTGTATAGTTAGAATCATGGCATATTTTTACCTAAATATACCTAATACAACATAAGGAATGGTATCTGTCATTTAAAGTCAACATGCAGACATTCGCTCAAGCCACGGAAACTATCGAGACACTGCCGATGATTACCGAGATAATTTTCACACTGTTTAAATGGACGAGACCTCAGCGAGATCTCCATTTGTACATTGGGTACGTTAAAAGACTACAATAAAGTTGGGGTTTTTTTCGCCGGGGGGGGGGGGGGGGGGGCTCCAGTTAGTGTATAGAAGTTATAGGGAGCTACTATGGGCAAAATTATAATGGCCATTTATTACAAGTATTTTATTACTTTGTACGTTTATATTCATTTTTGTGCATTTGATATCATTTTGTCCCTTCGATAAAACGGTGCCTAATAACCTATCTGTAGGTAAGAATCTTATTGTTTCTGGAAAAAAAAACATGCGAAAATTCTAGATCAAAGAGCGATTTCATGTTAAGAACGTTCGGAACAATTACGTGATAAAGGCTGAGGCTTTCAAAATGTCTTCAATGACAGATATTGATGTCTTTGTTTTTAACGCTACAACATGTATATATGACTTCAAAATCCCTTTAACAATTGTTGTTTAATTGATCAATGTATAAATTCATGAACTCATCCTACACCTCTTCAAATTCATGAATCATATTCTCAATTTTAAATCTATTCTATACGATCTATGTTCACGTAACCTGAAAATTATATGATATCCTCCTTTACAGCTTTACAAAAAAGAGAGCCGAATACTTTAAGAATTTTAAAACTAAGCTAATTTAATTGCTCAGCCTTAGATTCGAAATAAAGATTCAGTTTCCCATTCATGCCCAAATACCGTTAAGAGTCATGGCAACGGACCATATCTTCTTGTCTTGTAATAACAACGGACATTCTTTATCAAATAATCAAAGTATACAATAAATATACAATGTAAAAGACGGTCATTCACATATATTGTTTGTTTAATGTTGTCGATAATTTTCTACATAAAATTGGTATATAATATCAAATAATTAAGAGACTGGATAGTTTTCCTGTTCAAATTTCCGTTTTCGTTGCTGACAGTAGGTCATCGCCAATTAGATCTCCTCATAACATAAAAGGAGTTTTATTCATTTCATGGTAATAATGTATTACTGAAGCGTGTGGCTACCCCCCGTTGGCTTTTTAAAAGAAATCACCGATTACCTAATGATTTATTTATGATTTTATTGAAATTTTGTCGATAATTTCCATGACAACGGATGGTTTTCAACATATCCTCACCTGTTGCATAATGTCAACGGACGGTTTTAAGTGCAGAACTTTAAATACTTCTGACAACGGTACTGTAAGGCGACGTAACGTGTTCCTGCCCGTGCTTTTGATATTCAGTTGGGGAGTTACACCAGCTTCGTCTAAAAAATAACTTGATTGCAACATTTGAAACTTAATAATTTTATGCAAATATTTTTGTTCTGTTGCATTGGTCTAAGATTTGATCTGCCTTTTTATACGCCCGTCATTTGACAGGTCGTATTATGGTATGGCGAAGTCCGTCCGTCTGTCCGTCTGTCCATCCGTCTATGGAACGCAATAACTTGATTATGCGTCAACGGATTTTCACGAAATTCATACATTATGATTGGACTGTGGAGAAAAAGCCTTGAATATACGCCAACAGATTTTCATGATATTCATACATCATGTTTGGACTGTGGAGAGGAAGCCGCCTTTCGATTTTCAGGTTCATTCGATTTGTCGTTACAGAGTTATGGGACTTAGTTATTTTAAAATACAGTTAAAATATACTAAAATAGTTAAAAATTATTTAAAAATCTATTTTTGATCGGAATGTTTTGAAATTTTGTATACTTCAAGTAGAAAGGATGTTCTTTCACATATATAACGGATTCTAAAATTTTTTGTCACATTATCCAGAATTATGTGTAATGGGGGGGGGGGGGGGGGTTATATGCACATACATGTTAAGCTTAGGGCAAAATATAGGTGCATGGAACGCAATAACTTGAATATGCGTCAACAGATTTTAATGATATTTGTACATTGTGATCAGACTTTGAAGAGGAAGCCGCCTTTCGATTTTCAGGTTCATCCGATTTGTCCTTATGGAGTTATGGGACTTAGATATTTTGGTGTTGTGAAAAAAATCCCAACGGGCGTATCTTGCTGCGTGAGCGTAGGCTTTATTTCTCTAGATACTCAATAATCTCCGATCACCCCCACCCCACCCCACCCCCTACTTTACAACCCCATCGGTAAATACTAGTGGTATGTACATGTATATATATAGTAAGTGTACCCGTACTTCTCTTGAATTTTATTTAATGTTTCTTATGATCACCCCTCGAGAATGAACATTGATGTAATTGAATCGTGAAAAGCCCGTCTCATATATTTAAAATGAATCACTTTGGACCAATAATTAACGGTCTGGTAATGAATGAAAACACTCTAATGTTTTCCTTCCTTTGTGTGAGTTAGTACCCATTGTAAGGGTGTTGGTCTTTTTCAAACAATCACAATTTTAGCGTCAAAACGCTGATCGTTTAATCTGTCTTGAGTAAATTCTACAGCTTAAAGCACAGAGGTGGATTACGAGTTGGTATACGAATAAATTTGACAAAGTCTACAAGAATGTTTATATTAGGGCATTGCTTTTATCGTTTCAATGCTTTCGAAATCTCGATCGGCTGCTGAATTTGATTTTTTTATCTGTAGATTTGTTTCCAGTATTGTTCCATGTTAATGTCGGAAAATATCAAAGCATCCAATTGTAAGTACAAGCAGATATATAAAATCCTTTTATTTTCTTTTTTCATTACATTGCATGCAATTTCTGCTCGTTATGCAAATGTACGACATACAACTATTGAATTACTTCAGTAATTTAAAAAAAGCAATAAATGCATAATTTATTCGATCTGAAATATATTGGTTTGCCAACTTAAATTTGGAAGCATATATCATATTTTCAGTGAAACCTACATGAATTCATTACTGGTATTTCTTTGCTAGTTTGTTTTCATGAGACGATAAGCTAGTTCATTTTAGAGCTAGAAACGGGGGAGGGCAACACTTTAAGAGTGAAAGATTAAGAAAAAAAATTCACTTAAGAGGGTCAATGCCCATAAACTTAAAGCATGTTTATTACGAAATAAATGGAAAACTTTATAGGAGTGAACTTATAATGACTGGTCACCGATCTTTTCAGCTGTCAATAATGGTGCCAAGAAATGAAAGAAAAAAGTATCAAAGATTCTATCAAGAAATTCCAAGAAGAGTCCAACCCTGAAGATTACCTGAAAGACAGAGAGTACAAGAAGCGTCGTGACACCAAACGACGGAAAAAGTTCCTGATTCAGAGAGACCAGTTGATCCGAATTTATAGGTCGTTGTACCTTCCGACCGCCATTTGTATCACAGTGGGCTGTGTGGTCACCCTGCTGTCCACACTGAGAGGTATAGGAGAGAAAACCTTCATCTGGAACTACAGATATGTGTTCCATTACGTAGGCCCAATCGCATTAGCTCTGGGTGTTATTGTTCTTCTGGTACTAGAGGGATTGCACGGAAGCAGGAAAAAGGTCGTGAAAGAGAAAATTGCTCGGGAACTGTCATTGAAGTCAAATCGGTCGCGAACAGTAAGCCAAAGAAGTATTCTTAGCCAGAGAAGTTCTCTGTCGAATTCGGTTTGCCATTCAATAGACGATTTGTCAGAAATGTTCCCGGCTGTTGACTTCAAAGCTCAGACATTGACAGTTCCGGGGTCGGGTTCACATCGAGGCAAGATGATATCGCAAATTTCAGGCTCTGAATCTAAAAGCACATCATGCATCTTTGATCGTAAAAATGGCCTTAGCCAGTCTATGAACAGTGGCGGCCTGAAAAACACTATGACCAAGTTACTACGCAGTTCGAAGTCACTGAGTTTCTCGCATCAAGACGTTAGTAAAATTGCAGACAGCAAACGACGGACTGAGCCGGACGAAGCGGAAACTGGCGAAAGCAAAAGACTGACACACGAAAGTCCAAAAGTGAATGGCGAAACGGTGCTCAATAGTCACGTAGGAATCAGAATAGTCATTCAGCGACCTTCAACGGTTGGAATTGAAGAAGAAATTAATTTATTGCCTAATAAGATGGGAAGTAAAAGAAACGGTTTTAAAAGCAAAAGATTGATAAAACGACAAAATGCAGTGTTTGAAGACGACGAAGAGAATGTGAATTTGTAAATTAAAAGATTTGTTGGAATTTTGAAGCTGTGTTTTATTCTTTTATTTTCCTCAAGTTGTGAGAAGAAAGGATAAAAAAAATTAATAAAACCGGAGTTTTGTATTGACTTACATTTTGTCGAAATTAGGTGAAATATATGTTTAGCCGATTATCAACTGCACCACAATACCAACATAAAGATCCTTGTAGGCTATATGCAGCTTAAAGGATATGTATGGACTTATTAGGTGCCTTTTAGATAAGTTAAAGTGGGTGCACAAGATTATGTGCATTGCGACCCAATGAAGTCTGAACCCTTAAGAAGTAAGTATGCGTAAGTATAGAGAGACACGTCCATAAGCAGATCAAAAGATTTACTCACCAATTTTCATTATAAGGATTATGGAAATTAAACCGCCGGATCCGACTCGACATATTTGTAAATACCTCGTCTTACATACTCTATTTCAATAGAATGGATGTTAAACGTCTTCAAATTGAATAGCATCATTTAAGAACAGATAAATTGGCAGCATGGACCAGACGTGCACGTTTCGGATACTTAACCCTCGTCAGTGATCCTCGAATCTAAACAATGTAATAATGTGCCAAAAAAAGTGTGAAAGTTACTTTGTCAAAAAAGCGTGCCGAAAGACGAAGCAGGATGGGTGGGATATGATGCTACAGGACCTACATTTCAGAAATTTCAAGAAATTTTGATAACAGAAATTTTAGAATGCGTTGATGAAACGATCAACCGAAATTGATCGAACTTGGCTGCATGTGTCCTCGGGGACTCCTGGTCCACCAGAAGTGACACTCACCAAGAGGTGAGCTAGATCAAAATATTGATAAAACAAAACGTCTGTATCCATTTAAACCGCAAATCCAAAACAGCATTCGGAAAACAAGTTTGAAATCAAGAAAATTAAGCAACAGTAACACGACAAGAAGCGAACCTCAAAATAAGAGTAGCGAGGTCAAATACTCGGGAAGAGTAAGCATCTCCTGTTTGAAATATTTGTTTGATGATTTCAGCACTAATTTATGACACTGATAACCTTATATTTGCTATAAATACCATCAATTAAGGGTTTCATGTTACAAAAATGGACATAACTACGGTTAACATGGAATGAAAGTAGAGGTAAATACTTCTGAATTGATAACCTTGCAAAAAGGTCATATCGCCTGAAGGTAATATTAATGTCCCTCATTCGGATGCCAGTGTATAAATTTTGACCGGAGTCCATCCATAACTGCATAGTTGAAAAGGTCAGAACTTCTGTACACGTGGTCGTTTAGATCGCGTGCTTGTGGGCGCATAGGTCATCGTACAAATTTAGCTCTGATAATTGCTCGTCAGACCTTGTATCTTGTAGAATTACATTGAAACATAGAATGTTAGGCAATAAAATAAGCGACCCTGTCGTTCTATCTTGTAGAGGTAAAATCATAAAATGCACCAAGTTTGTACAGATAAGGATAGTCTATAGAAGCAATTTTGTGACCAGCAAGAAAGATAAGTGGATAAGATCTCCAGGAAGTACACCGGTCACCGCCTTGCACTGACCACAGTGAAATTCACCTACGGTAAAGCAACAAACAATGCACACAAGACAAACAATCTACAAGACCATTGGGTCACAGAGACAAATACAGTTTAACTTGTCTTGCTGGCTGACTTAACCGATTCTTTTGACTCATTCCAGTCGACTCGGCCAAGATGGCCGCTAAGGACTCAGATTGGCTGACACAATGTTGTCATATAGGTAATACATGTAGTTGTATGGATACCTTACGAGAAGACCCATTTTGTATCAATTTCCAGAACAAGTCAATGCGGAGCGTACCATCCCCTGCAGTCTCCCCTACAAAGGACACAATTTGTCCAACCAACTAGTTAACAAATTTGTTGCCACAAAACCAAGTCATGACCTCGACCCCCGACCTTCAGAGTCAATAAGAGTCGTCCTCTTACCATTAGCAACTCGCATGCAAAGTTTGGTGAATTTCAAACGTAAATTCATACTTCTAGAGTGGTCACAAGGCGTTTCAAGTTTTGTCAGTGTTGTGGCCTCTACCGTTGGAATAGAAAATCAATATGCAAAATTCTCTCGCTATTGTCACCTCACGTTCAAAGTGATGAATACGTACCTGACATAATCTGCAACTTCTAGAGTTTCAAATAATTTTGCATGGACACATACATCCAACCACAAAATTGTGCAAGAGGATGAAAAAAAGAAGGCCACCACGAACTCTGATTGCAACTGATAATTTACCTTGTGCAAACTATTTCCAGATATCCATTATCTCCAGCCTAAGGTTTTTTGTGTGTCCAATCCTTTTGCTTTTTCGCAATAAAATATGTTTAATTTAAATCAAAAGTTTTTTCACCCTGTGCAAAAAGGTGTTCAAATGAGAAATACAGAACCCTGTTTTCTACCTCAGTATTCAAGTGTGTGACACCAATCAAATTTAGGTATGTACGAACTGAGTCCGTAAAAACTATGCAAGTAATAAAGCATCTTTAAAGACTTCAAACTTTTAAAATTTTAATGTCATGACACGTTTTTTACAGGTGAGATAAATTCAAGAATATATTAAACAAATCAACAAACAATGTCATCAATAATATGTATATATAAACATAATGAACATGAGAGTCTTTATTCTTGGATTGGAAATGATGTTTAGTACACTGACGCTTGATCCACTTTTATTTTTTAAGATTTTGAAAATTTATCTTTCGATATAAATCTGAACTGAAAACTATGTTTGCAGTGTTTTTTTTTTTCACTGTGACATCATCATCAAATTGTATCCCTTTGTGATGCCATAGCCAAATTGTGTCATTTCAAGATGATGATGTCATAGTGAAAAGTCCACAAAAGGTATCAGTTGAGACTCTTATCTAGATTAAATCCGTAGGAATTGGACTACTAGTATAAAACTTATCTAGTGAAGACATTAAAATAAAATTCCTATTTTTAAAATAGGATTTAATGTCACGCTGATGTGAAATTTACGTGCACACAAGTGAAAGTACTTTGCATTTATATTCTTAGTTGTAAAGCTCAAGAACCTAAATTATGACTGTTCATTAGAAATATTCATACAGCTACTGCTTTTAAACTGCCGTTCACAGCATGTAAAAACACATTTTGATAAGACTCAATATGTGTAAAAAGTTTAATAAAATAAATTCATAATTACAATTTTGTTCTATAACGTTTCATTAAAATCTATCATCAAACATTTTGTTTTTGCCCTATTTTCCAAGATAAAATTGTTTAAAAACATTTTGTATCTTTGCAATACATGTATTTATATTTGAAAGAGTCAATTAACTCTGGGTTCGGTTTTGTTAGAATGAGGAAAAATGTCTGTAAATGCACTTATATAATACAAATAATTGTATTTATCACAGTCATACAAAAAGATTACAGAAGTTGATGGACATGATGCTAACCCTCTTTTCTAATATGTACAAGCAATGGGACTTTTCTGATATGTGTAATTTTGCAGCTTTAAGTATATATACATTTTGCCTGTATGTTTATATTCTTTTATTAAGGGGCCAAAAACATTGAGGCATAGAAAGATTTTGCATGTTGGGTATAATGTAAAACAGCTTTTGGCCTGTCATTTTGAAATTGAAATTTCCATGCATGAATAAATTTTGCTGTAGTAAAATGACCTGACCAGGTGGAGCTTAATTTTACCAAGTCAGTGGAAGTTCACTTTAATTTCTGAAAGGTGACAAAAAGAAAATCATATAAAATGACTAGGTGCTCTAACCCCTAATATCGGCCCTATGATTTTGATGAAAAATGCTTTTGAATTATCAATTATCACTTTTTCCAATGTTGAATGTTTGAGAAAATGTTTGAGAAAATTTTTCACGTAACGTCGTGATGTATGACGTCATGTTCTGACATCATTTGCCCTGAATGAAGCAAAACAAAGGAAATCATTGTATTTTACACACAAATTTCAAAATTCATCTTAGCTCCAGGCCTTGCCCACTATATTTTTCATGCAAATTAAAAGGCCGATCAGAAACCCATGGATTGGTACAAAAATATTCATGGGCAAGGCCTGGAGCGCTACTTAATTTCATGACTTTGTATTAAAATTTCACTCATTTATTGATATTTTAAAAGATTTCAACATTTTTAGACATTTTGAGTGACGTATTATTCAGTGTGGGACTGTGAAATCAAAACAGGCTTTCCTGATTTGGATTCACTGTACATTTGACATTTTATAAAATAGAATATAATGGATATATGAGCAACTTTGAAATTAGGGCTGAAATGGCAGGTTACCGTACCTACTCCTTTTAGTTTAACTACCATCCATTTATCTAGTATTTATCTCACCTAAAATTTAATTGACTTATCTCAGACAATAGACCATTTACTAATCCTAGAATTCGAAATAAAAATGTCTGAAGCAGATCCTTTGGTACCGTTTCTCATTATGACATTATTTTTAAAGACGCAATATGACGTAACAATGAAAAAGTGCACAAAAAGTTCCTATTTAAGAAATTTTTTGGTTAGTTTTGTTATCCAATATCAAATTTGGCAAATTGTATCTTGAATAAGCTCTACCAAATCAGGTTGCGTTGCAGCTTACCACAATATGGATGTCAACAATTCATTAATGTATAGAACTCATTTTAAAGTTTTGTTTCTAGCATACCGCAAGACGTAAAATTAGGTTTGTACTTTTACTGACGATATACAATGTATATGTAAATACACTCTAAACCTGTATTAAAAAAGAATCATTACTCCTTAATAAATTAATCATAACCTAAATGAAAGTATGTGTTACATCAGCATGTATGAAAAATGTCATTGTATTTGTGTTAAATGTTCATAGCACTATCTTGTGATATAATTAGTATAATTTGATCACATCACAAACAGGGTGATTTCTTAATTTGATGCATGCAATTTTCCTAAATATTGGTCTTATAACAGAATGACAAGATTCTTTGTTCAACTTGTTCTATTTTTGTACTTGGAGATCATAATTTTGCTAAGAACATTGATCCAATTACTGTAATTACCTGCATACATAATATGCAAATCTGACAAGTCTTTTGTTGAAAAATTGCTAGGGGTATACATCATAAATTCTATTTTGATCACAATTCTATAACTCTAGTGTTAATTTGTGGAGAATGCTTCCAAATTTGTATAATAATCCATAGTTAAAACGTTTGTTCATTAAAACTTCTACTTGCACATAAAAAACAACATTAAAGAAATAAATTCTATACATGAGATTTCATCCCTTCTTATTAAAGTTCCATACATCAAATGATATCTAATCTAAATCAGGCCTTCATAAAGGGAAGTGAAAGACATTTTCTTCTAACAAAAGAAAAACAAATTTAGAAGAAGTTTGATGTCCCTTCCTTTTTGCATTGTTTTTTTTTTTCAATTTTTAAATGAAATCAATTTTTCAATTTTCAAATGAAATCAACAAAAGAAAAACAAATTAAGAAGAAATTTGATGTCCCTTCCTTTTTTGCATTAATTTCTTATCCAATTTTCAAATGAAATCAATTTTTTTTCAATTTTCAAATGAAATCAGTTCTGCTTATCATCTTGTTCTGAAAATAACTTTTAGAAGCAAATTCAGATTGTTCAAGAACAAGTTGTTGCCTGTTGCAGGTCACTTGACCCTAAATATGTGACCTTGACCTTGATGGTGACCCTGACCCTTATTGGGTGTTGAGTCTCATCATGCTTGACCATACCTTCCAAGTTTGATGTAAGTTTAATGTATATCAATAGGCCACTTCTAAAGATTCATAATGGCTGACAAAGTGACAGAAAATGTCAGAGGTAGGCAATTTTTGCGCACTTTTTCAATGTTACGTCTCAATGGAATTACGTCTTTTAACAGTGACGTCACAATGTAAAACAACGCCAAAAGATGTTGACTCTGGATATTTTGTGCTTTCTAACGAGATCGGAAAATGGTCTACTGAGTTATAGATATATCTGTGAAAGTGTGACAACTGGACAGACGGACACTTCGATGCCTTAAAAGTGATCCCTATATGAATCCCTCATGTGGTGAAATATAAAGAATTCAGATATTTCATAACTAGCTTGATCTACTGAATTCACATATGTTTAAAGTCTCTGGCACTTATCATGTGTTCAGACATTCTGTTGAGACTCTAGTTAAGAAAGTATGCAGAACAGACTAAAAACAAGAAATCATGTGCGTTTATAAGTGAGCCTAATGTCTTATTTTTCTTATCTATGAAAATTCATAAAAAACTGCTTCTATGCACATCCATGAATTTTTCATTTCAACAAAATCTTTTAAGTTAATATCTAAATTTAGAAAATGTATGTAAAGGGATGAGTTTCAATGTTTTTGACACAATACAATGTTTTTTGTGTAGTACAAATGTTTCCTATTTGAGAAAAATATCAAAAAGTGAAATTTTCAAATGGATTTCTTCTTTATCTCAAAATCTTTTATGATCAATAATATAATATGTAGTATGGTAAATGATTGGTCCTTTCACCTTTTCTTTAATCTGTTTCTAAAACGCAACTTATGATCTAGAGAGCATATTACAAATATGCTTTTTTTGCAAAATTCTATTATATACTGAAATATATACAAAGATTTTGAGTACGCACACAAATATTTACATATACAATATGTACATTACACATTCTCAATTCTTTAATATGATATGTTTAACCCTTGATTTGAATAAATGTGTAAATTGGATTTCAAGATTTTGAATGGATAAATTAGATAATCACACATAAAAAACAAACATATCACAACTTACATGGATACAACACATTAACTATCAAATCAAAACCACAAAAACATAAAGACACATTCAAACACAAGATTTGATCATCTAATGTGAAAATAAACATGTATATAACGCTTGAAATTGTTCTTGAAAATGTTTTCATTATTTTTTTCTTGTTCAAGCTCATGAATTAAAGTTGGATTTGAAACTGAGTGACATTTTTTCCAAATTCAGTCAAATTATTCTTAAGATTTATCTGTTGAGTACAAAAATCTAGAAGTTTAGGTATGTTTCCCAAAAATTTAGGAAATTACCATTTCTACACTTAACAAAAATATGAAACGGGAGTACATCCAAGAATTTTCAGTCAGACAGACAACTAGGCAGACAGACTAAAAATTAACAGCGTTTTCCTATGTTCTACATTATATATGAACTGTTCCGGCACAACCAGTATCAAAGCATAAATATCTGTGTGGAAGATTGAAATTTTTATCAAAAAGCTAATAATCAAATAAACGTTTCAACCAAAAGATTTCACACCCATAAAAATTAAAACGACATGGTTTGATATTAAAATTCAAAAAAAAAAAAATCAAATTCGGCTAAATATCTTGAGGTAAAATTAGTCTGGCATCACACACACATAACATATAAAACTGTACATCATCCCAGTTATTTTTCATTTGATATGTCAAATTTGAGATTTTCAAATGTAAAATTTTAAACAATAGGAATGTTAAAAAAATGTAATTACACATGTATACATTACTCATTAACACAACACCTCCAATGCATATGTATGTAAAAATGGATACTTGTGCTTCACCATAAAACTAAAGAATTTAAGAATAAGACAAAATCCTTAAATTGCATATCATAAAATTTCTTTTTTCTTAACATTTCAAATTTTGAAATTTGTTTTAATTAGCTCTTATTTATTCTAATCTTATAATTTTTCTTCAAAAATCTAAAAGACACAAGTGTTAGTCAACTAATACCTTTAAATAGTACTTAGACATCTTGGACAACTAACAGCTTTAAATGGTACTTATCCAACACTTCCGTATTTGATATCTATTCGAGTTATGTTTGAAAAATATAAATGGAACATATTCATTGCATTACGAATGGCAAAGCACCTAGAATAGCTTATAAGCTTGTAGTACATGTCTCAAATTTTTATTTAAAAAAAAAATCTTAATCTTAAAAAAAATCTGATGTAATAAAAAAAAAACAGTTTGGCATGTATATAGTCAATAATGCAACAACAAAAATACAACAACGCACATAAAAAAGAAAATCTGTATCACAGCATGTCCGAATTGACAACGACACCCTCGAAAGCTTCGTTGGATATTCCTCTCTCCTCTTCCTCGATCTTGCGTTTTTCCGGCGATTTATAAACCGTCTTAATTCTCTCCTCCTCCGGTACGTTTTCCACCATGATTGTGCGATTAAACGTTTTCCATTTCATACACAACCTGTAGTACATTTTACACTGTACGTACATGAAAACGAGACCACCTGTGAAACCGATGGCCACGACAATGAGTTTAGTCCAGAAGGGCCAGTCTAATGCCCCAGCCTCCACCTCCTCTGTGGTACGATCTATGAGAACATATAGGGACCATATAACACATGTGATAGCAATCACGTGGAATGTCACGGAACATGTTATCTTTCTCCTCTCTATGGGCGTCATCTGTAACTTCTCCCACTGAAAGAACAAAATAAAAATGATTTTGAAATCAAAATCATCATACCATGCAGTATTTAAAACAATTTAACAATGACACTTTTTTAAAATACAATGTAATCAGAAATCTACAGCCTGCTTAAACTATTGTACATGCAAGATAGGGCTGTGGCAAGTCGCTGTATACAGCTTTTCATAAGCCCAGTCTCAGTTTCGTCCAACTTAGGTAAGAAACTGATTCACCCATTAATGAATTCGCCTGCTTACACATTTTGTTAAGAAATCCTTTACAATAAACTCTATTCGCTCAAGCTTAAATTCGTCCTCATGGCTGTGGACGAAAAAGGAGAAAATAAAATGGGGGTGATAATTTCTCAGTTTAGAGTAACTGAATAGGAACTATTACAGATTTAATTTAAGGTATGAAGTTATGATCAATGATGAAGTTATGATCAATAATATGTGTTGCAATTAGACAGTGTCAGGAACATGCTGTCAGCAAGAAGACCCTAGTTCAAGATGACCTTGCCCATTTAGGGAATTTTGTCATTATGATGAATATAACAACAAAGTTTGTCAGCTACATTTATGGTCTGTGGATGATGAAATGACACCTGTACAAGGTACAGTGTGATCCCAGAAATGATATGCTTTGATAGCATTACAGAAAGACATATCAAAGTAAAGCTATCTGGTTAAAAGTGAACAAGTAATGAAACATTTATATGTTGTAAAATATGACACTATGAGATGAAACCAAAATAGACGAGCTGAATTGAAAGTATGACCTAGAATTAAGTCAAGGTCAAAACCTTACCTATTCATTACAATAACCTCTAATCTAAATTTTCCTTCTGATAATTCTATAAGATATTTTTCATAAGGAAGTCAAGGTCATGAAAATCAAGGTCAAAGACAAATCTAGACCTTTGATAATGTTACCTTTCCTTATTATTACAGTCTACACCCTATTTTTCTAAATTTCAATCTGTAAAGGCTAGTAAAACCCATTGTGCGCAAGTTGCTTGTGATCAGTAGCAGATTAATCGAAAACTTGAATGACCTTGACCTTGTGACCTAAACATAAGTTTTACAGACCTCGAAATTCAATAACAAATAATGAGTAAAAGAGGATATTATTCAGATACTCATTTTTTCTAATACCTTACCTTGCAGAAAGGTTTGCTCTTGGATGTCATTTTGTATTCGTATTTACAGAGCTCGCACACAGTTTTGTCCGAACTCTTGATCCATTTTTGTAGGCAAGCTTGGTGAACAAACTTCATACTGCCGTCACACAGGCATGGTGAAATCAGAGGGGAGTTTTGGTCTATCTCACACACATCACACTGACATATCCTACAGGCGTCCATTCCATTGGACACCATAGATAGGCTGGTGTCACTCCTCTCTAGGGACTTAGGGGTGGGGGAGCTCACATGGTGCGTCTCCTGAAATATACAAAGTAAGAATGAATGATAATTTTTTTTGCGTCTCCTAAAATAAGTTCAAAGTAGAAATGATAATTTTTATGCGCCTCTTGAAATATTCAATCAAAGGTATTTTTTGCGTATCCTGAAAAGTTTATGCGTCTCAAGAAAAAGATGCGTCTCGTGAAAAATTCAATACAAGAATGATATTTTTACGCGTCTCCTGAAATACTCGAAGTAGGAACGATGGTTTTCATGTGTCTCCTAAAATATTCAAGGAAAGATATTTTTATGCGTCTCCTAAAACATTCGAAGTAAGAATGATAAATTTTATGCGTCTCCTAAAATATTCGAAGTAAGAGTGATAATTTTAATGCGTTTCCTAAACTGTTAAAAGTAAGAACGATAATTTTTCTAAGTAGCTAGACAATAATGAACCCTATTGTTTTTACTTTTGTTTCTTATTTGCATGTTCTATAAGTTGACCTTGAAGGTGAGTTTAAGAGTTCAACATCTGAAGGTATTATCTTCTCGCTTTCTCTGGTTTTAGTACAAAATATGTACGGTTAAATACTTGTTGAATCATTAAGCTACTACAACCAAATTATTTGTTGACAAAATTCGCAAAACTTGCTTTGCCCATCGAAGTTTTAAAAACTTGCTTTGGCCATCGAAGTTTTAAATCTCTTAATACACGCATTTCAAAATCAGTGAGGTTGATTTTTAGAAATACACAACACAACACCACCACCACCATCCCCCCCCCCACTTCCCCTCCTGAAGGGTAACTTTTATTTTTCATATAAATCTTGAAAACAAAGTTGGTTCAAGGTTGACAGCTTGACACTGACTGACGTATTATCCTTTCATTGTTAGTTCCTCTAATTATCGTGACAATTTGAAATGAGTTTTAACGTTCAAACAAAACTGTTGATGGACAATTGAAAACGACAATCTAACAGGACGTCAAATTCTCCATTTCACTTAAAAAATGTTATCTCCATTTACCTTTAGTTTAAAATGTTTTACCTTTGTCAATTGTCAACCCCCTCCCTCTTCCTACAAAAACACATGATACACATTTAATATAAAAAGGGCAGCAATGTCAGAAATATTGAGTAGATTATATATTAAATCCAATCAGAGATCATAAACTTGAAATTAATAAAATGTCTTCCGTATTGCAAAAAGTCATAAAGAAGAAATACGAAGCTGATATGAGTTTCCGAACGTAATCATGAAAATATTGATATTCTGCCACAAGCCAAACAGAATCAATGTAAAGTACATTATATAAGTTCATATTACACCCCAGTGCGTGGGGTTCATGTATAGATACATATCTACATGTTAAGACAAGTGATATGATTTACATCTTTCTTTTATTTACCACATTGTCATTTAGCATGTTTAGATATCAAGAATATTTACGTGGGTTATATTGCAAACTGTCCCTATTTGAGCTTTTTATGTGATAGCGTTGTTTTATTTTTTGCCGACGTATACAAATATAGGTTTTATCCCATCATAGATGTACTTTTAGCTTAAATGAAATATATACTCTGATGTACTATTATCTGAATCAGAAATATACATTCGAAATAGAAATAGACATAGATATAAACATACTACGTGTATATTCAGCAATCTAATCTACTTACAACAATAGGATTTCTGTCCCTTTCTCTCAGTTCGTTGTATCTCAAATAAATAGTGTATAGAATATCCATTTGTGTATATCCTAACTACATAGACACAAATTGCACCATATACGACTAAGAGGTTGATGATATTAGACGAGTCGCGAGTGTCCGTAAGGCAAAGACTGACCTTTTAACATCCCAGCCCACTATATAATATGGCTCCCTGCCTGATCAAGAAAACTATAAATTAAAAGACAAAGCAAAGGAGAATTTGAGGAACGCTTGCTACTGATAAATAGTCATAAACTAATGAAAAGCACACAGTTCGGCAGTTCATCATATCCCAAAAATCGGCGACTTTCGGTTAAAAGTAACGGATTCTTGGTTGACCGTCCGTCACAATTTTTTTTGTCCAGTCAAAACTATCTGTCGAGAGAAATGAATTCGTTGGCTGACCACCGGTCACGTTAACAAAAACTTCGCAGTGTCCAGACGAAATAAATTTCTCTAGCGTTCCAAAATGTCATGCTCCCAACCACATACAAAATATGACTAGACTACGTATACTAAGATATTTTCAATATAAAATACAACAGCTTTGCAGATCAGAAAATAGACAATATATGAATAATATAGATCCGCATGCACATAAAGGGAACAGCTGTAAGGACTTGCCGGTAATTTCGCCCCTTATAAAGGCAAGAATGGTCGTAGGTGTACAGATACAAAATACAGCTAAAAACAACTGTCCGAGCCATACACTTCAAACTGCTTAACCTAGTTTGTCAATTAGAGGTGTCAGCCGTACATGGATATTAACCCGACGAGATTGATGGGCAACCTTCTCTCCACATATACACTTGGTCAGACGTCCTTTCTAGTGCAAGGACAGCAAGTTTGCTCTCTCTCTCTCTCTCGCTCTCATTCATCTATGCACTTATTCAGACATCCTCTTGAGTGCAAGGCCAGCAAAATTTTCACCCTCTTTTTCACTCTCTCATTCATCTATACAGTCACCTTTTCAAACGTCCTCTTGAATGCAAGACAAGCAAAATTATCTCTCTCATAAATGCAATACAAGCAAATCTTGAGTCCAAGACAAAAAAAAAAGCTCTTCCATCCTCTTACTCGCTTTTGTTCACATATACTTCTTCAGATTTTTCTCTCTTTCCCACTTTTGTTCACATATACTTCCTCAGACTTTTCTCTCTTTCTCACTCTTCTTCAGACTTACTCTAGAGTCCAAGCCAGCAGAAACTCCTCGAACTCTCCCTCTCTGGAGTACAAGGCCAGCAAAATTTAATCTCTCTCTATTTGATAAATGTGTATTCATTGGGAACTCTTTAATGCATAATTCTATAGGAATTGTCTCTAAAATCTTGAAACTTTTCACGAATTGACCCTTGACCACCTAACGTGAAAACAAATGGTAGGCTTAACTATATAAGGCTACATCCACGAACAGCTTTATTGATTCAAAAAAAAAAAGTAATTTGCGATGTCTAAAATGCTCTTAAAACTTCGAAGAAATTTTAAGGTAAAATCGGTTACCTTACACCAATGACCTTGAACTTTCTTACCAAGAGAAACTTGCACACAATGTTTGATGAAGACGCTGTGTACGTAAGTACGCACGCACTCAATACGTACGGAAGTACGCAAGACAACATCAGTAAGCAGTCATCAACAATCATTCACACGTTCAAACGTTAAATTGCTATGTGCACATGTCAAAATGTGACATTCTTTTATTATAATTAACAGTCCACACTGAAACTCGCATAGGACAATAATGTTGATAGCTTTACTAGTGTTACATCCATCATCTGGTTATTTTGACCTTCTGTCCAAGGGACCCTCTTAACATCCGATTATTTTGACCTTCTGTCCAAGGGACCCCCTTGACCTCCCCCTCGGCCTCCTCCTTACTGAAAAGGATCTCAACAGTTTATATTAAGGTGGTTCCACACACATTACCCCAAATTTGATCCTGTAAGAGAAGTGTATTACGCTGATACTGTGTTTTTCGGAGTGGAACAAAAATAACAACACTTCTTCAGACATCCTTCCAAATTATCATGATGATTTCGGTTCGCCATGTGTGCTTCGAGTGCTGAAGAAGAGGGTAGGTACACCCCGTGACCTTAAACGAAAATGTAGCTGAAATCATCATCGTATTTGGTTTAGAAAACCTCATTCAATAGAAAGTAAACTAGTAAGAATTCGATCAACTATCCGACATATTTTGTTCCACTTTTGCCTCTTTGATGCACGAGTCAATGGGCCCATTTTCAGTGATAATTGTTACGGTTATTAGCTCCTCCTTTCATAAATATGTAGCTTACGAAACATCATAAAATTGGTCAGTTTACGCACAAGTTAGGGACTACCATAACTATTTATTTTTATTATGCCCCCGTAATCGAAGATTCGGGGGCATATAGTTTTTGTCCTGTCCGTTTGTCTGTTTCTCTGTCCGAAAAAAACTTTAACCTTGGTCATAACTTTTGAACGGTAAGGGATAGGGCTTTGATATTTCACATGTATATTCCTTGTGACAAGACCTTTCCATAGATACCAAAATTTGTGACCTTATGACCTTGACCTTGGAGTTTGACCACTTTACAATTTTTATTGACAAAGATGCCGACGGGGGGCATTCGTGTTTCACAAACACATGTTATATCATCTGTAAGATATTCTGCAAATCATTCGATTTTTCACAGCTAGCTTACATCCTCCAAATTAACATTGATATATTTACCCAAATCTAATTTACCCAATTTCACTTTCGTGGAAAAACATCAAGATGTCTAGATTTGTTACGTATCTTTGTACCTATGTATGTTAAATTTACTTATTTAGACGGTCAGTCATCTTTTTGAGCTCATTGCTGATCAGTGCAAGCTGCAATATCTTTCGCAACTAGCGCTCATCAAAGTGGAAATAACCGATGCGTGTGTAATTTGTGAGAACAAGTGCCATTTGAAACACGCTAGACTTCTCAAGAACAGGTATGTAGCCTGTCACACATGTGGAGTCTTAATATGCTTTACTATCCCTGCAACTTAGATAGAAGTATAATGTATATATCAGTATTAATGTTAGAGTCATTTGTAAGAAAGTGAAATTACACGACAGACACGGATAGACAGACATACAAGGCTCTCCTGTAAATAATTCAGGTATACTCGGTGAACAATGAAGTGGGGGGGGGGCATTGAATAATATAGAATTTATATCAATATATACATATTTATTGACTTCTAGCAAGGAAACTTACGTTATAACGAAAGAACCTTGGTGTTTACCAGTATAATTTTATGCGAGCGATCGAGACGAAAGGTCACGAAATTGTCTAAAATCCAATTTAAAATGCACTCTTCCCTCACCTTAACTATTCATTCAATGATAATAAATGTATATGTACAGAAATAGATCGTTCGTCTCCAGCAAGTCGTCGATGTTAGGGGGATGATTAACGAAAATTAATGATAAATGTAAAGTACAAGCATGTCATTTCCGGGGTCTAGAGGAATGAAAACATGTACATAATAAAGACATGCTTTAATGCAGGTCAGATTCGTGTGGACTAGCATGTAATCTTATGGCCCATTATTTACCTGCGCTGTCACTGATGTTCGTCAGTCGGTGTTTATTGTTTTGTTGGTAATAAATTTCATATGGATGTACAGATTTTTTTTTCATATAATGTACACTGTCAACATCGATTTACATGTCGTCGAAAATGTTAACGAATCTATTATTTAATATTGATCATTTTTGTGTAATTAAATTCTGTATTTTTTTCAATAAGTCCATCTGTCCGTCAGTCACTCAAACCTGTAATCTTGGCAAGAACTTTGGAGTGATTGGAGGTAGGGTTTTTTATTATTCCACATGCGCATTTCAAAATGCTGGTGAATATTCGAAGAAAAAATCGATCTCTTGATCTTGGAGGTGGATTTATATATGCAGTGATTTAAGAAATATTAAAGCGACGGATCACAATTCTATGAATGTGCTTGTCGTAACAGTCTCATGAGAAAAAATCTAGCTGAGGAGGGACTCTTTTTGTCATAATTATGCAAATGTGCACTTGTTGCAAATGAATGAATGCAATGATTGAAGCTATGTAAACCCCTTTCCAGTCAAGACTGAAGCTCTTCCTTATCACGCTAATAACTAGTATCTATTTTCATCAACAGAGCAGGTCCATTTAAAGGCAGATTGTACAGCTGGTCCAAAATCAGGGAATTATGCATGGATACCCCATATTTTCTTTTCATAATATTGTACATTGGGTACAACTAATACAGGTTTCAAATATATTTTACATTTATATCTACAATCTAAAAAAATGTGATATTTTTTTTTATTTTTCCATTGGATGTAATGTCACATCTTAAGTTTTTATAAAAGGTTCAAAGATTATAAGCACGAAAATTCCCCCAAAAAATCGTAAGGAAAATATAAACTCTAACGGCCAGAGGCACGAGCTACCTTAATGCAATGATATACTTTTACCACAAAAGGATTCACCATTCGTATCACTTCAGTAAAGAAACGACAACTGTATTTCTACCAGATATATAATTCTCTTTGCGGTTGAAATGCCTACATATGCAATCTGAAAGGTACAGGTGCGCGTACTTACTGAATACTAAAACATGGGAGCGTGAGACACGTGTCCAGCGTCCATAACCTGAGCCTGGGGGAATCTAGTTACTGATGACAATACGTCGCTAAACTAACCAACAAGGGGACACATTGGTAATATTGTATCGTATAATGCATATTCCAGCAGATACAGAGGATCAAATTATGTCACAATATCTTTCTTACAACACAATAAGATGAAACTGAGTGATGGCCTCGCATTTTTTTGTCACATTTAATTTCTAGTGCGCAGACATTTTTTTTCAACGTCTATAAAATAGATTCTGTTATTAGAAACAAGCAATTTTCTAAATGAAATTCCAGTGCGCATTATCAAAGTTCTGATATATATTTTAGTTGTCGCCATGGTCTTTTGTACGGAATCTGCGCTTTGAATTCTACCACAAGGTTATTTTCAAAGATTGCAATATTGAGCCAAGACTCTCGAATTACCAATTCATCTACTTTTTTCAGTGAAATACCAAACTATATAGGGATTAAGGAATCAACTTCAAATTATATGATCGAATCTAACCAGGTTGAAATTAATCATGGACTCAGATTGTTTGATACATTTTTATTTCTTTCATATAGCATCTTTATAGCATTAAACCAAACTTTGCAGGATGCAAGTACATATATTTAAAACCTACAACCAAAGCATTGAAGTGGAAAGTGGAACTTCAAGTCCAAGTGACAAAAGTCATTGTAACGAATAAAAGCCCAAATCTCTGCAAGGGTATCGCCAATCTGAAGATTGCAATCCGGACAACTGCAATTTTGACCAAGAATCTCCGATTACGGGGGTATAAAACAGCTACCATAGATTCTGGTTTCTTGACAGATTTACCGCACTTTTAGTTTAAACATATTTATTTTTCACAATCATATTATACATGAATACAATTGGTACAAAGTATAAAATTATGAGAGGATAAGAAAAAAAAACTTGTATAAATTCTTCTCCCATTCACTTTTCTTACTACCTCCAAAACCTAATCTAATCTAGAATGAAGTATGTACCCCCAACTTGCAAATAAGGTAATATCGAATTTAAAATGAAGTATGTACCCCAACTTGCAAATAAGGTAATAGTGAAAAAGGCTTGCAAGGGCTTTGATTAAATGAAATATTTCTGATCGAGAGAGATAGTTCTTATAACCTGAAACATTTCTGATTATGAACAGATATGCCCACCAAGATGTACGCCAAATGCTGATTGATTGTTATTTTTCAATTTCATTCTAAACTACTGCACTGACGAGTTCCAAACTAAGAAGCAAGATGCGATTCTTTTAATAATTTTTTTTTACAATATTGTCCAATTGGTCATTCAAGATGACCGCTATGGAAACGATCTGTTTAATCAACATATTCTCATCACAACATTATCCCCTTCCTAACCACTGCGTTGAATTTGACAAAACTTTGCATGGAGCAACTACAGTATTCACTGGAGGGATTATGAACATATTGTTAGTGAAATCTTTTATCAAAATTGTTGCCTTGAACTTTAATATATAAACAAGACAGGTTTAAATAATGAGGAAACGATGATATAAACGTTCGAGCAAACAAGAAAGGCATTTCCGTATGTATAAACAAATGAGATAACCAACAAATACTTTAAGAAAGTGTACTAAGCACTTTACTTTATGTTACGGACCCGTATTAGCCTTTTTCAAAAAGAAATGTATGGATAACACCTTCCTCATTGTTTTAAAATGAAACCGGTTTATATATACATGTGCATAACCGTATGTCTATTTTCAATGAGAAATTATATGATCTTTAATTTGCATGGAAGCAAAACACTTTGAATGAATCTGACAAAAAGCAAAACACTTTGAATGAATCTGACAAAAACATACTTTGTCACGTTAATCAAAATTTACTTGTTTCTCTTTGTCATTCTGTTTTACAAAACTTAAAACTTAATTTGAAATTTAATTTATCATATCAAAAGTCAAAACAGGAGACTAAAGCAATGCAATATACATGTCTAAAAATTAATTTACCTCACAAGGTGACTCTGGACACAATATCCCCACGTCTAGAATCCTCATCTTTTATTTTGAAGTTTTAATTCACAAAATGTAAACTTTACACTGAAATTCACCTATCGACCGATGTCGGCATGCAGTCTGTCATCATACAAGGGTAAAACTGTCGGTATAGTACTAATTCTCACGTGTAGATACATGTTCCATTATTTATAGAGAACTAAATCCTCTTCATATTCTTTCCGATTATTATCGCACGCAATGAATGTTAGATAATCAGTCGATAATATAATATTTGTAAATTTGCAATGAAGTCTTTGATTGATGATGGGCCGATCAATACGTTGTATATTGTTCCATTGATCACTATACATAAAGCCGTTCCTATTTTGGTAGGTACATATGATTATTTCCGATGTTATTTTTTACATTATTTATACAGTATTCCACTAAAGTGCTTTTCTTCCCGGTGCGTGCCTTGCACTGAAGTTCATGCTTAAACACCGGACTGATTTACGGTACGGTAAATGAACGCTACCTTGACGGCGTAATTTATGAAACACGCAGCGCGCAGGACCCAAATAAGGCAGCACAACATTATTAAAATGTAAGATACATCAATTCATGCACACACTTTGTGGTGACCAGAAAGTAAAATTCTCTGGTTTTGAATTACACATACTTCATTTAGTTAGTAGCTGTTTGTTTAGGCCAATAATCATTACCCGAGATTTGAAAATAGAATCAGATGACGTCACGTCACGTAAGACTCCAAAATGTTTACAGGATCTTGCGTCCTTCTTGTGAAATTTAGAATGTCGAATGATTAATTTTCGACATTTATATAAACACCAAGGTGTTGAACTCAGGGTTGAAAATAAGTTTAAGAAGTTTACCTATGACAAAGCTTTATGCAAAATACATGTATACCAAAAAATCGCATCTTACAAGAAGTGGCTGATGGAATTGTTTCACACACATCTATATGCTTAATTTTTCACTAATTAAAGAAGAAGAAAAAACTATCTGTTGGTCTGTCAATCTGATTTAGTGTGGACCAGTAGATCAAACAAAACTAAGATCTTCCGGCTTTGAATTCAAATATTTAATGACTTTTTCATGACCAATTCATGCTCTTTCGTGCAAATCTAAATATTTAAAACACGGAAATTAAAAAATATGAATAAAAAAATCATGAATAAGTTAGCACCTTTAGTACGTGATAATTTCATATAACAAAACCTAATCTTTTTTATCAAGATTTATATTGTCATTATACTCATGAGAAAGTCTCCAATTCTACGAATTTAATACCTGGTCATGTGTGGATCAAGGAAATTCTTCCGGGGGGGGGGGGGGGGGGGTCAAGAAAACTTTTGAATCTGAGAAAAAAAAAATACGAAAAGCTGAAAATAAGTATCACTGACAAATTCCAGAGGGAGGGTGCCCTGATTCCCGACACCCTCATTGACCCGAACAAGCTGGTCCGTACAACTAGTCTAATGGTCATATTATTCAATACAGAAAGAATTCAGTTACGAAACAATGACGGCGAAATAGAAATCAAATTATCGGTATGACTTATTGACAGAGAATTAGCTTTAGACTAATTTATCACATTTTGTCGTCATCATCAGTCACGATTGGTTCTATATTCTCAGATAACAAACGTTGCCATGGATACCAAAGTATTGTGGGTACCTCAGTGCCTGTGATCTCTAACATCACAATACTCGCTGCATTCAATTTTTACCAGAAAGAAACGGTAATTGATAATGGGTTCAATATTAATGACGTAAGCTTAAAGTACAAGGATCCTCCGGAATCAGAAAAAATCCAAAATAAGTCAATTATTACTTATTTACGCGTAAAATACTCAAAATTATACCTTTCTAGCTCTAAAATTTTTCCTTTTTTTCTACCGTTTCCTTTTCAATTATCTTTGACCTAATATGATTCGAGATATTTTTATTCAGAATTCAAAGCCAATCGGCCTTTGCTGCTGTCTTCAGTATTCGGTAGGAGAGCAAAATTTGGGAAGGTGATTGACTTACTACTGGTTTGATGAAATTCTGTAAAGCTATTGCCGATGTAAAGTTGTCGTTGACAGCAAAGAAGACCCTATGATGGTCATCTTGATTATCAGCATGATTTTGGAAGAAGTACGCGGGGAAGAACATGATTTTGGTAGAGACTAGATGTCACGTTCGATCGGCGCAGAACACTTGTTTTTCCCCTCGTCAGTAACAATTATCTTTCCCCTCGTCATTAACAAATATCTTCAAATGAAGATGTTTCCCTTTGTCAGTAACAGAAGATGTTTTCCCACGTCAGAAACAAATATCTTCAAATGGAAATGTTCCCCTTCGTCAGTTACAAATATCTTCAAATGAAGATGTTTCCCCTCGTCAGTAACAAATATCTTCAAATGAAGATGGTTCCTTTCGTCAGTAACAAATATTTTCAAATGAAGATGTTTCCCTCGTCAGTAACAAATATTTTCAAATGAAGATGTTTCCCTTCTCTTAAAATGAGGTTTCCCTCGTCAGTAACAAATATCTTCAAATTAAGATGTTTCCCCTCGTCAGTAACAAATATCTTCAAATGAAGATGTTTCCCCTCGTCAGTAACAGATATCTTCAAATGAAGATGTTTCCTTTCGTCAGTAACAAATATCTTCAAATGAAGATGTTTCCCTTCGTCAGTAACAAATATCTTCAAATGAAGACGTTTCCCCTTTCAGTATAAATATCTTCAAATGAAGATGTTTCCTATGTTATCAGATAAAGACTAACAATGTCGCTAGCATTACAAGATTCTGGTATAAACTAAAATGGAACCAGTGTCCTCCGTAGGGAAGTTTAATATGATAAATAACAATGAACACTCTATATCCACAAATTTTCGGCCACTCGGCCTTTATCAAGTGGAAAAGCACGAATACAAAAGAATTCTACGTAATATCTATAACTGCTGGTAATGTGTGACGTCATACCTTGTTCATTTTGCACTGGGCTTTGACCTTTGTTTACCAGCAGTTATGGATATTGCGTACAATTCTTTTGTATTCGCGCTTTTCCATTTGATAAAGGCCGAGTGGCCGAAAATTTGTGGATATAGAGTGTTCATTGTTATTTATTATAAAATGGAACCATTGCCTTTTATCCTGAAGTTTACTTTTTGGAAATACCCAGGGGTTGACGTACTATGTTTTATACGTCGAAAGTCGCTATTAGTATTTAGGCAAACTTTGGCAGAAGTCTACTTATCCCTTTCCTTTATACCTGGAATGATATATGGCACGTGGGAAGACAAAACACAATTTTGTACTTAATTGAAACCTTTGGCGAAATGTTGAAGAGAAAGAGAGCTGGGCGACGTGAAAAGATAACGGTTGTGCTAAAATTTTGGAAAGACAGTGTATTCGGACAATTGCTAAATGATTTTGTAACTTGTTATAACAACGAATGAAAGGATAAGGAGATATAATATATCAAAATGTCTAGAACAAAACATCTATAATTTTCTATTAGGTCAAAGACTCCACGGTGACAATATTGGATTTGATGTTCGAAAGGTTTCATATAAATCACGTCTTCATTTACGTAAGAATCATCAACGATCGGACAAAGAGGGAGGACGATAAACTGTCATTCCATGCTCCTTAATTAGTTTTGTTTTATGTGGGATCATTAACCTTGTAGATCATGTGCCAAACAACACAATGCTGTTAGAGAAGGTAAACATTTTTGACATGGACAATGCTGACTCCCACGCGACGAATACCAAGTCCTAACACCTTGTAAATGTGCCTTATTAGTAGAACTCTGAATGACAGTCTGTACACAGCCAATTGTGCCTCACATGAAATTTATATGAAATGAGCATCATGTAAATTTCACATGAAAGTTCATGTGAAATTCATATAAATTTCACACAAGATTTATGTAAAATATTTTTCACATGAATTCCACATAAATTTACTTCACATGAATTTTACATGAATTATTCTTTGTGACCACTATGCGAAATTGAATTCACATAAAATTTTGTCAGAAACTTCACATGAATTTCATGTGAAAAATTTAATGTAAATTTCATGTTCGTGCTCGTTTCTATAAATTTCATGTGAACTTTTATGTAAAGTTTGTGTAAATTTCACATGAATTTCATATGCATGAGGCACAATTGGCTGTGTAAGAAATTTTGAAGAAGTTTCCAAATACTAGTAATATGCTGAAAAAATTAAAACCAATATTCGAATGCATTCCATCAAATTGAAAAGGTTCGGTTTACTATTTAAACCATAGGGGCTCGCCACCACGGGCCCTCCTTTACTTTACCTTTATTTCAGGTAATAAAATGAAAGTAGAGAAGGGGCAAATTTCATTGATGGTCGTTGACGTCGATCTCCTGTTAATTAAACATAGAAATGTGTCCCACAGTTCTTACATCCATGAGCGGGTCAAGGTATTTTTCTGATGTAAGTGCAGCATTCACATGGAGTTCTGACCAACCGATTACAAAATTAATCCTTGATATTATCTAAACCCAAAGATTAAAATATGGGAAGGGTGTTGGTATACACAATAACGTATGACCACAGTTCTTAATAATCCCCGCTTTCTGAGATAACAAGATCAAAATGTTCGAGTGTTAAAGTCTTCAAATTCAATAGCATCATATATTCGAGTGTTCGAATGAGAGCAACGTGTTCGGAAAGATGTTTTTGATTCAAATAATATTGAGAGAGATAAATAAAGGTTTTTCTCATCTGTTATAACTCTGCAATTCACGCCTATGCAAATACAAGGCTACTTTGAAAAGAAGGTGAAGAGTTGGAAAACTTCTGAATCATTAAATTGTTAAACTGAAAAGTTTCCCTCTATCCTTCAAATAACTCATCTACATGTATTTGAATAACGAATTCTGACTTGCAATGTAAGAAACCTGTAAAGATTTCATGATGGAATTCGGAAGCTTTTCTAATGAAAACAATGTATCAAAGATGTATAAGGTAAAACAACTCCCTATTCTTCTGATTTCTCATCCTGAAAACACAATGAATACAACTGCACTCATATTGATTTCATGGAAAATCAAAGATTTGAATATTCATGTCAAGATTTCAAGAAATTTTTAAGATTTTTGTTAATGTAATAGAGATTCTAAAATTTCTCTAGTTTACTGTTTGTCCTATGGATACAGTCTGACTTGCACCAATCAATTTTAAAATCAATTACAATGTGACGTCAAAACCGAAGAAATACTAACCGATTCCCTTTTGACATTTGCGGTTTAGATACTACCGTAATATTCAGAATGGGCGACACAAAAATAGAGTGACAGAATAAGACTTTGTTCTTAAAGCATCTGAAAATATTTTTCTGGCGCTACAGGAGAATAACATTTTATTATTTCTGATAGTTTCCTAAAAAAAAAGGTCAGAAGTCGAACACTTTCTATATTTTGTTCGGAAAATACTTTTCTGGGTCTTGAAAGTAGGACAGAACTCTATAATTGGTCATAATCTACTTACTTCCAGAAGGGAATATCAGAACCCGAGAAAAACTGTCGTTAGGTCATAACTCATTCATAACGCTATTTCTGTCTTGTGTCCAAAATACATTTATTCAATTATTGGTAAAGATCGAAGTTGCTTAAATCCTATTTTGTTTCAAGTCATCGGATGGGAAAATCGAATAAATGTTTCAATAAATCATATATATCAACATCTCTAGGGCAAGAGCTTCGGTATGTTCACTGTTCAGATATCTATTTGACCGTTCATGAACTTTACAAAACTTCCCTATAGTATGTAATCATAATACATGTACATCTAGATTTAGGACATCCATTGTTACGAGATCAGAGATGTTGGAGATTACATAAAAGTAAAATAATTGTTACCATTTTCCGACAAAATCTATCAAAGCTGTTTTAACCCCCAAAACTCAAATTTTCCGATAATCTATCAATTTTTTTTACCACCAAAAACTCAAGTAAGGAACAGAATGTTTGATTATCGAGGATTTCAGTAAATTTTAAAACTCTTTTTCTTGTCCCCTGTTTGCTTATTTTGGTTTTTTTTTTGGGGGGGGGATGATAAGTAAGAATCCATTTGTATTTAAACTGTGAAGATCAATAATAGACTGGACTCCTCTCACACATTCCGTGTCGATCAAACATTTCTTAATTTTTTTTTCATGTCTCGTTAATCATAAAGATTTGTCAAGCTAAATATAAATTTTTGAAATCTAAATTCATCACAATGTTTGCATGACACTTCTATTTTTTTTCTAATCCAGGAAGCTGTCGAACACAGACATGACCAATGGCAGCCTGCAGTTGTACCTATCAAATCCTTTATTGACAAGTAAGGGAATAGTGTAATGCCATTAGTCTCACCAGGAAGTTACGGACAAATATTGAAAGGTGGAATGGCTCAAATCGAAGACGGATGACATATTCCATAGTACATGTATGAAGATGTTACGTTCCCATTCCTCGAAAATGGTTAACCTTTCAGGGTCCAATTTTCAATATAAAGTGACAAGAAAGTGTGGAATTTTGTCAAATCTAGACAATTTCGATTTTGATCATGTACAAAATTCGCCAAGTTTTCCGTAGGACAGATTCCAACATTACACATTTTCACGGGTGCAGGAGGACGACACAACTATAAAATTACACATTTTCACGGGTGCAGGAGGACGACGACCCTAAATGAAATCAATCCCTTCCAATCTTATACTTTCTTCATTATGATTTTCAATGTCATAGACTAAATCAGTGCATGGAATGAAAGATACACGAATATAGACCTTTTTGAAATGACATATTTTTAAAAAGTAGTGGCTATTAAATATTATTATGGGTAAATGGCATCGAGCTCCTGTCCCAATTTTCTCATCGAAATATTTCTTCTTATTTGGGGGAGGGGGGGGGGTAAATTAAGTCTTACCTTCGTAGAATCTTTCTTTTTCATCGGGGATGGATGCTGTTTGCTGTCTTTCTTGTTTGGTTTAGGGTTAGGTTGGGAATCCCCGGATGGATGGACTGCAATCTGCTGCAGTGGCATGCTTACCCTTTCCTCGCTCACATATTGGGTCTTCAAGTCCCTGTTGGAAAATGAAAATTCAGATTCTGTTATAATTGACCTAATCCAGATGATACAAGATCATAATCACATGTACCAAAACGTTTTATCACAAGGATATAAAATTCTACCTTCGTGGACGTCACCGACTTTATAACTCGCAGCGATCGCGGAATCAAATTTTATGATAGTCATATTTCATACACAGATATAAAGAAGAAATATTGATTCTACCCTCTCCATTTCTACCTGTATGTTAATTAGGACTGGAGATTCCGGTTTCACTCTATCTAAATCTCGATCCAAGCGACCTGTGTCTGTGGATAATTTTGAAAGACTGCCAAGCTACCCCGAGATAAATGATCGTAAAAATGTTACCTAATGTTGTTTCATAACGTACTTTAAATGGTTAAAAATATATGCTAGTATTGTTTCTAATTTGTTTTAAATGTATAGTTGGGCAATGAATTCAGTAGAGCATTCTTTATTACATCTCTGTAGGCGAGAGGGGGAGGGGGGGGGGGGTAGGATTGTGTCCAAGTATAACCCACGTTGTCGTCGTCCATTCGAAATACGTTGGTTTGATAATTATGATTAAGATCAAACAAAAGGAGTTCAACGCCAACAACCCACAATGATACCCGCCCCTTACCTGCCTTATACTTTATTAATAAAGAGAGGGAAGAGGCGGATATCAATGTAAGTTGTTAGCGTCGAGTTTCCGAGAATCAAACTACCCCTAGTTGGACCTTAATCATCCTGCCTTTCCTCCTCGGAAAATTAAAGACCCCTCAACTCTAATATTCAAAGCAAATCCTATATTTTCTGTGAACAAATTCTCGTAATTCCTAGATCCGGCAATATGAAATAATTGACTGCCAAATTATATATTTTCCAACATTTCTAATTAAAGGTTATGAATATAATCACAAGAGTAAAAAAGTAGGACATCCTGGTAATATAATTTCAGATTCACGGGTGTTGAATGTCGGGACTTTTTTGCGTCTCCCCTGAAGCATAGCGACATTAACCGATTTTCTTCTTTCAACTTTATGCGTAGTAACATTATTTGATAAACAGTGCCAATTCGTTTACATATAAGATACTCTTTTCACCTTTGGGAGTTAGAACGCTTTATGACAAACCACATTCATTATTTCAAACCTAGAAGAAAGAGCACTTCGGACCTGGAACACTTTTTGGTAAAGGGTGCTTGCTATTACATCATAAGATGCAGTACAGTGGCGGATTCAAAGGCGTACGCCTCCCCCCCCCCTAAAATTTGCAAATCATAGGTAAAACGATCATTTTCAATATAAAAAAGAGTAAATATTAACTACCTGTTCGTTAATATAATAGTCAAATGCATCAATTTTAATTCATTAATCAATTACAGTCATGAAAATGGGTCCGAAAAGGCTGAAATTCGTTAGCTTCTGGGGGGGGGGAGGGGCTTCGCCCCCTGGTCTCCCTTCCAGGGCTCTGCCCTGGTCCCGCTGGGGACCTAGGCGGTCCCCAGACCGCCAAGTTTTACGCCCCCTCTAACTCAAAAGCTGGATCCGCCATTGCAGTATATACTGGTTTCATCATGACTGTCCGTCTGTCTTATTTCATAATTTTAATAATCAAAGGAGGCTTCCTATAGAAGTTTGGATCAAAAGGTCAAGATCTTTGGTATACATGGAAAGCTGTTTTAGCACAATAACTCACAGGAGCCTGAATTTTCATTCATAAATACCGTAAATGCTCCGTGCTATTCACCCTCTGTGATGAAACCGCATGTAATCAAGAGAGGACACCTGTAGTGTTGGGATCAAAAAGTCAAAAGTCAAGGTCGAATTTCATATAGCATTTCTACATCACAACTCCATTATATCTTGACCTACAATGATGGAATTTCCTAAAGGAGAATCCCCATGCATTCATTCAAATGTGAAAGATCAAAATTGTTATGAATAAAGATTTCCGGTGATTCGATTAGGATCCCACTTGATTGTGGGGTCAAAAGGTCAAGGTCAAGTTATAACTTTGCATACATGTTGATTGGAATACAGCAGCATTTCTGTTCTGTACTCAAGTTGTTTTTTAAGCTAAATGTTCCATTTAACATACTCAATTACACATCAAATTGTTTTTTAAACCCACAAGACTGAAGTATTCCCCTTTTTCTTGTGTACCTGTCAATACATGTTTATCAATGAAATTTCATTTATATCATTTAGCAATTTACATCAATAATCATCTTTAAGAATAAAGATAAGCTCGATTAACTTTCACTTATATGTATACATTACAAGCACGTAATATTTTTTATTACCTGTTTTAGTTTGTCATGTACCCCGGCAATATCTACATAAATATATCATTTATATAAGAAATTGGAACATGAGACAAACCATTAAGCTTTGACTGCAAAATGTATGAAGATCGACATTTGGTCTAACTATACTACCGGTATATATATGAAAAGAATATGATTAAACCTTGATGTTTCAAATTAATGTTGTAATTAATCCAGTATTAAATAATTACGTGAAACTTAGAACGGCCTATTCAGCCAATGAGGTGAAAACACATTTAAATTTCACATTTCAGTCTCACATCATCTCACACAAAATCATCTCACACAAAATCATGAAATGTAGGTTATTTGTAAAGGATCCTATTCCGATTATACATACATGTACCAGTAAAAGAAAAAGAAATGAAATCATACATGTCAGTGGAAAGAACTACAAGTTCAGATATCAATTTGTTAGAATTGCATGTCTGTATCTGTTCAAGTGCTGTGAATATGAGAAAGGGATTTTGACGGGGTGTAAGGTGGAGATCTAGACCAACTGCAAATAATTCTGTCTCCAACTCACTGGATCACTTTTTTCTTATCTTTAAATGACAACAATTTCCACAATCAGAGAAATTTTAGAGTAACTTAAGAGTTTGATTGTTGGAACTTGTGGTCAAATAGCCTTTGAAGAGATTGCTTTTAAAAACGCATATTGTTTCACTATATCAATGGATCAATGATGGAAGTACTAACCAACCTCATGGTAACAAATGGTTAGGTGACTTTGGAAACAAAACTAGATAAACACATGGACATGCATATATAATGTATTGTCAAGAATATTTTTTAAGCTTCAGTATTTCACCCTTCTCGCACCTTGTTTCTATTGCGTAATTTTTGTGTGTGAGAGAGCTTTAATTCCTTCCCATACTTTGCTGTGGTTCAAGCCGATTGTGTACGGTATCACAATCGCATGCTACCGCATGATAACAAGGTGATAGTGCATATAAAGATATAATTAACATAGTTAAACATTTTAACTAAGTATTTTCTGCTTTCATATCCTTAAAATTCCCTGTCAAAATCCTGTTTCTCCATAATGAATATTTTTTTCTGGCAATTTTTCTTCAAAATAATCATAATTTTACTGTTATAATAGAAGAGATATTTGCTTATTAGGCAGGTTTTGACACAGAATTAATATGCACCATTGTCTTGTTATAGCACGATTGTGATACACCATCACCTTAAATGCGCCACAGTAGTGTATGGGAAGAAATTGAAGCCCTCTCACACACAAAAATAACCAAATAGAAACATCGTGTGAGACAGGCAAAAAATTGAAGCTAGTATGTTTTCAATTCAAATAGATCAATATCAATGTTTTCTTCGATGCAACTGTGGTGAGGTAGGGTTAAGGTAAGGTATTAAGGCAGGTACCGATAACATGAGCCCTGATCGTATTGTTGCACGTATTATGAAGAGCAGGGAGACAGAATTATTTGACAGTGGGTCGATCAGAGGGATGTTGTGAAAAGGAATGATCTGTGCAGGTTCAATGCACACTGTACAGCCACAATAAAATGATGTAAATGTACGTTTAATATTGAGCATTCAGTGTATAATCATGTATTCTTGAACAGACAGTTTTTATGAAATTATGACAAATGCCCCTTAGACCTAGCTGTGAACAAATTCTATGGTAAAATAAACTGATCTTTACCTGTCTTCGTCCATTTCTCATATCTACAAATTGCATATCATCATATATTAATATAATAACTTTGCGTCATCTTCTGTATGGAAATACAAAATGTAGTCCCTAAACTCTGGGAAATGACCGTACAAAATCGACTTTACCATACCATTTTCATGGCATCATAATGATTTTACGTTTGATACGTTTGAAATGGGAAATAACTCTGTATTCCGCAAAGACTCAATACAAAACCAGTATTACTTAAAAGTCCTCAACCAATACTTATGGGAAGTGCAAAATTTGACCCTCCTTCAATTCAGTAAAAAAATGCAAAAAAATCAATGGCAGAAATCTAGAGATAATTAGGTAAATCAAGCATTTTACACAAAATAAGAGAGTCTTTCCAGAAACTGTATCAATTATTGTGTTACGTATCTTTCGTTACACTTGGTAGGTATTAATATCATGTGAATATGGTAGGCAAGCTACAATATTCAGAAATATTATTCGAAAAACATTTCACGTCATCTAGCTGAGTCGGAGCAACATGCTGATTACTGTATAGCTGGCGCATGAGCATTACAGTAATACCAATTATCCTAATGTGCAAAACCCAAACTGGGTTCACAATAGTCCATTTTCCAGAAAATATATATGACCGTTTTAAACCTTGATTTTATATGTACAGACACCAGACATTACATCATTTGGCAAAATTTTCAATTGTGACGTCACATCTGATCGCACTGTCTCGAAGCGCCTTGATGTGTTGTCATGCTTTCTATTTTGACGTCACAATGAAAATATCGCCAAATTTTGTGATGTCTGGTGTCTGTCCGCCTTATGAATCTATTGGAAAATCAGTTATTGAGGGGTTGCCAAATGTACAACTTCGCACCTGCTGGTGAACTTATGGATTATAACGTCACAATCAAAATTGGACCTGTCAGAGCATTGTTTGACAGGTCTTTGAATGGGAAGTCAAAATGTAAATGCCGCAAGCAGGTGCAATATCAGACGTTTCACTCGGTGAATACTCAATATTTGAAGTAATTAAATCTTAACCTAAAAATCTTAGACAAAGATATATGCCAATAAACCTGTGGGCAGTTGAAGTATCTTTTTTTTTTTTTCTTCTTTGGTTTTTAAATCATGCAGTCAATATTGACATGCGCGGATCCAGCATTTTTGGTCAGAGGGGGTCCACAATTGACCCTTCCGACCGTGGGAAAAATTTGAGAAATTCCATGACGTCATAATGCAATTTCCATGATGATGAAAATGATAAAAACTTGAAAAAGATGAGGGATGTTACATCTTTCAATTTTGCAGAAAAAATAATTGTGTATTTCTAAATGGCGAGCGTAGCGAGCTGAAATTTTAGGTTTCAAAGCCTTTATATGCATTTTTAGACCACTTTTAATTAGAAATGGGCCAAAGCTGGACCCCATCTCCGAAAATCTCAGGGGGGGTCCAGACCCCTGGTCCCCCCCTCTGTATCCGCGCATGATTGACCAAGAACTTACGCTTTTGCCAGCATATCTATTATTAAGTAATTACTTAATGGAAGATATGCTGGCAGAAGCGTAAGTTCAGGCACAAATACATTAATAAAGACAAATCTGTATGTATTAAAAGTGAACTGGTGACTGGTCAGTGGGGGTATCAACTCCATTATCAGAGATTTTTCTGGCCTCGAAAATTCAATTAAATTTTACCGATCGGTATGTCTAACTTATGCAGTTTGGAATTTTTTTACCAACTCACCTCAAATTAATTCAATCCTTTTCACTTCATACATAAAATAACCTATAACACTGCTATGACAACTGCTGGTTTACCTGCTTTCTGTCTTCTTTACCTGTGCAGTGTCAAGGCCGCTGATGATTAGCGACATCTACCGTCCACTTTCTAACTAAGGGGCAGATAACTCGCCCTTAAAACATAAATAACCAAAAGCCTCTCTAGATTTTACACATTGCAAAATCATTTTGCAGAAATCGGTTCCATATTCGGGTCCCATATGAACCCCATATATAGCAGTTCTCTCCCCATCGGTGGCAATGCAATGAAATTGCTTTGAATTTTGCCCATACATATTGACAATGTCTTAACAGTATTTCAGAAAATATTCATTACATTTCTTGATTCACTAGAGGCAAACAAATAGAATGAATTTCAATAAGATATTTACTTGTTTGAAGACATATATTTATCAAATGCAGATTGCTGTTGATTCATTTTGTATTGTGGACCTACAAAATTAGGCCTACGAGAAGGATAATTTAAAGTTACTAATCCCATTGGTACAATACATATGGGTATGCCCATATATTGCCCATATGGGACATATATACATGTACTTTGGATCTAGGACCCATATGTTACCCATAAAAGTCCCAAAAATAACCCTATATGGAAAAGCCTACATGGGACCCTTATAGCTCGATAGTGCAAATCCAAGATCACATCCATATGGGCTAACCATATTGGACCCATGTACATGTGTAATCCTGTATGAGGCTCATACGGGTCTATTTTATTTTGCTTGTTGGGTTGGTCTACAAAAGTTGAAAAGTTAAAAAAAGTTGATTTTATAGACATGTTGATTAAGATCCACTGCAAGTGATTTAATCACACTGATCTGTTTTGAAAACTCGTTAACTTTAGAGGTACACTTACTTTAGAGAAAGGAATGGTATCGTTTATAAATCGGTGAAATATTTATTTTGAAAATCCCAGTGAGCTTTATGAGTTTAAAATGAAATTATTTCAGTCACATTTCTAAAGCTTGTCGAGTCACCTTGGAGGTTTCAAACATGTCTATTATCCTCTTGTCAGTAATTCGATAACGTTTCATCGATTTTTTTTTTCAGACAATGAAGACAAATACAAACGGAAGGGATTCAAATTTTAATCATTTACACAAATTTCATTTCCAAAACATGCTTACTACATTCAGAAAGAAATTCACAGAGACCATTGGCTATCCTGAACCGACTTCTAAAGGGCGGCTATTTACCAATAAATGGTGTGTTAATCCGGATTACTGGAACAGCAACCTCACACTGAACCAAAGACCAAAAGGTATCGGCGTACACACAATACAATGGCGTCTTGTATTGGTAGAAATAAAGATTCCTACAACATGTTCCATGTATGATCAGAAATGACAAATTAATAGACACCAAAAGCATATATACACCTATTGAAATAAGCTCGTGTACTTAATTGGTCACCCGATGAGTGCAGTTTGAGAAAGACCCGTCACGGAGGCCCGTCTTAACATTTAGTCAGATGGAAATTCTTCATAATATGGCAGAACAAGGCTGAAGGTAAATTCAGTGACACTGTGCCTTTATAATGAATCGCTCCTAGGATGATAACCAAACTTTGCATACAAGTTGTCCATGATGAGAGCACAACTGCTACATTAATTGATGTTCAAGGTCAATATAGTCAACGTTCATGCAATGTCATAAACGAAATACTGATGCTGGAGATTACTATGTTTTTCACTAATCTCTTTCTTTCTGATGCCCAAAAGCATAGGACGACCCCTATTGATCTTCGAGGTCAGAAATCAAAGTCAAGGTCACAACAGGTAGTAATGGAATAGAATCTTCAGGACACTCTAAAAGTCACAGATTGGTTTGACTGCTAATCAAACTGTAGAATCTGTTCAAACCATGATGAAAGAATGTTACATCACGGATGGTCAAATCGTCAAAATGTGTATATTCATGGGAGAATGGTACCTATTGATGTTTAGGGCCAGGGGTCACATAAATTAGACAATACTGACATAAGTGTAATTGTGAAATCCTATGAGACTCTATCACAAAACAAGTTAAAAGTCATGTTTGTAAAACATCAATGCCCCCCTACCCCTTCTGTGATTAAAGTCCGTCACAACTTTATACTTGCATCGATACAACCTATGGGGGTATAAAGTAACAGTGTAATGAAAAAAGTCAAAGAAGTTTAACTGTCAGGAGGACCTGTATGTACAGCATTTATGCTTTGTAAAAGCTCTTCTTCTAATAAACTTCTACAAGGTAATTAATAGTATTCTATTAAATAATCATATTCAACAAACCTGATAGTTTTGCTTTGAATTTATTCATATCCAAGGGACCTTTGTAGCTGCAGCGTGACATGGAAATGATCTGAGTAATATGATGGATGTGCATATATGAACTTGACCTAGTAGATTTTCATTTGATGTGTCTGTATACAAAATTCCATTTCAAAACGTAACTCCACTCAAGAGATATTGAACAGAAACCCTGAAGTTTTGGTATTTTTCGAAGTGCAAGGGGCATAACTCTGTCCAAATTTGTTTGATCGGACCTAAATATGAACTTGACCTAGATTTTCATTTGATGTGTCTGTATACAAAATTTCATTTCTATATGTAACTCCACTCAAGAGATATTGAACGGAAACCCTGAAGTTTTGGTATTTTTCGAAGTGCAAGGGGCATTACTCTGTCAAAATTTTGTTGATTGGACCCAAATATACACTTGATCTAGATTTTCATTTGATGTGTCTGTATACAAAATTCCATTTCAAAACGTAACTCCACTCAAGAGATATTGAACAGAAACCCTGAAGTTTTGGTATTTTTCAAAGTGCAAGGGGCATAACTCTGTCCAAATTTTTTGATCGGACCTAAATATGAACTTGACCTAGATTTTCATTTGATGTGTCTGTATACAAAATTTCATTTCAATATGTAACTCCATTCAAGAGATATTGAACGGAAACCCTGAAATTTTGGTATTTTTCGAAATGCAAGGGGCATAACTCTGTCAAAAATTTTTTGATCGGACCCAAATATGAACTTGACCTAGATTTTTCTTTGATGTGTCTGTATACAAAATTTCATTTCAATATGTGAATCCATTCCAGAGATATTGAACGGAAACTGATGTCGCGGACCGACCGACAGACCGACCGACCAACCGACAGCGGCAAACCTATATGTCCCCTCTTCTTCGAAGGGGGGCATAATAACTCCGGATGATAAACGATGAAAATGATTTATCCATAACGAAAGGACAATATCTTTGATCATCAAAGTCACAGGTCAAAGGTCAACGCCACAACACAGAACAATTTTTCTGACACTCAAGAAGCTGGATATTTGGCCAAAGTAATGAAATATTTTGTTTTACGTCCGCGGGCGAGTACCTTTAAATTGTATAGAATACAAATCTACACACAAAACATGCATTTTCTATACTAAATATACGGAAATTTAGACTGCATCTTATGAAATGAATCATCTTGATTTTGAATACCATCCCATTACCAATAAAACGAAATAACGGTGATTTTGGAAAATTTGGAAATTTCCTAAAAATTAATGCCAGAAATATCCACCTCATTTGAAGATAGAGTTTTTCCTATTTTTTAGTCCTTCTTTTTGCTGTTTGGATAAATTCGGTCATATTTATTTATCATTTGTTTGTGTGTTGTCATGTTCGACAGAAGGGTAAGTTTTAGAAAAAAAGTCCACGTAAAGCAAAGTATTTTTGAATTACGTTAACATTACTTTAGATGTTCAACAAGATTTCCTGGTAAGTTGCCTATCATGAAAGGATGACACCTACCGATTTTTCAATTTTACCCAAGAAATGCAATAACTGAACATCCTTGTAGGGTCATCGAGCTGTAGACGTAAGTTCCCCTAATGAGGGGGTGTACAGGGTGAAAGGGAGGCGGGAGAGAGGGGAGGGAGGAGGGAGGAGGGAGGGAGGAAAGGAAGGGAAATGGGAGGGAGAGAAGGGGGCGGGAGGAGGGAGGAAGGGGGTGGGAGGGGGGAGGTAAGGGAATGTTGAAAAGGAGGGGGAGGGAGGTGGGGGCGAGAGGGGGAGGTAAGGGGGGAGGGGGGGGAGAGGTACCCCATGCCCCCCTAATGTCAAAGTCAGGGGACAAGGTCACAGTGATATCTTTATTACAGTCATGAACTGTACATGTGAAATGCTTCGCTATGCGAGGAGAAAAAAAGAATTATGTTTTGCACTGACCTCGTTAATTTGGCACCACGGAAGCGTCCTAATAGAACATTCTGATTTTTTTATCTCCTAATTAGGAGATACTTAGCTAGTACGCTCTAATTAGGTGATAGTATCTCCAAAAAGGTGATAGCTAAGTCCTAATTAGGTGATGGTATGTCCTATTAAGGTGATAGCTAAGTCCTAATTAGGTTACAGTATGTCCTACTTAGGGGATCATAGCTAAGTCCTAATTAGTTGATAGTATCTCCTAATTAGGGGATAGCATCTCCTAATTAGGAGATTAAAAAAAAAACCAGAATGTAGCATTTGGACGCCTCCGCATGGCACTTTTATTGAATACACAAATAGATATATCATTTTACTTTACTTGATCATTTGAAACATCACAATTTTAGACTCTATTCTTATTTCAGATTACATACTGTTCAGTAATGAACGGAGGAACGAATGAACACATCTTTTGTTTTTATATACTAAGAGACACATCATCAGTGGATTTAGAGGGGGTAAGGGAGCACGCCCCCCCCCCCTAAAATTGTCACAAAGTAAGGTTAAATTAACAGATTAATAACAAATTCGATGAAATTTAATAGTCCTGACTATTGCTGATTTTAACCAAGTCCGTCAAATCAGCATTAGTACAAATGTAATTCTTTTGTCATAAAAATTATATAGCCATTTCATTGATATATTGTACATTGTTTGAAATGAATCCGTCACTTTTTGGTAATGAGCACGCCTCGTCTAACTGAAAACCCTTTATCCACCCCTATACACACGAGTATGTTTTTGTATTGTGCTCACAGTTCATCGTTAACTCTGTGTAATTGCCTCTCCTCTAAAAGCTCCTGGTAATAGTCCCAGAATTTATTTGAATCTGTCTCTTTCATTTGAAGCATTTTCCTGACTGCAGACGCCCGAATTTTGTCATCCTCGTAAACTTGCTGATAATTCATAGGCCCCCAGCTGAAAATGATAAAAAAATTAATCATGATATTGATATCTCGCAACTAATAGTTAAAAGGATAAATGGAAACCAAACATTTTTACGGTGTTCATTAGGGAACATCGCTTCTTCAAATCTTCGCCCTACTATATATCACCAGTCGAAGAATTGAAGAATTGAAGTAATGATGCGAAGAATTGAAGTAATGATGCGAAGATTTGAAGAAATGATGCGAAGAAACGATTATTTCTTCAAATCTTCGCATCATTACTTCAATTCTTCGCATCATTACTTCAATTCTTCGCATCATTTCTTCAATTCTTCAAATCTTTAAATCTTCGCATCATTACTTCAAATCTTCGCATCATTACTTTAAATCTTAAAATCTTCGCATCATTACTTAAAATCTTCGCATCATTACTTTAAATCTGAAAATCTTCGCATCATTACTTCAAATCTGAAAATCTTCGCATCATTACTTCAAATCTGAAAATCTTCGCATCATTACTTCAAATCTTAAAATCTTCGCATCATTACTTCAGATCTTTAAATCTTCGTATCATTACTTCAAATCTTAAAATCTTCAATTCTTCGCATTTTGACTTTGTCAGAAATAATCATTTTTGCACTGTATCTTTCAATTACTCAATGATATATATTATTTTATGAACTGATTAACTGTATATTAATCATTTTAAGTAACTTAATGCTTAAATATATATTTATGTTAGAATAGAGGAACCCAGAATTCTTATTGCATCACATGTACAATAACGTGTTGTAAGTCGATGCTTTTCAACAGTATATTAATTATTTTAGAAATTGAGATATCTTCGAAATGATTAATCCATATCTATAGTCTTTGTTTTTATAAATATATTTCTGAGTGATTTTTGTGTTATTTTCATTCATTTTGGTAGCTTTTTCTTCTTTTGTTATATATGGTACATTGAAAAAGAAATATTTTACGCCAGAAATCCAATATTTTTTCTATTCAAATTTTTTGAATCGGGTTTACATACGGGCATGTCACCCTCCTTAAAAATTTGCAAATTGAAAATCATCCCCTCCATTTTTACATAAGGAAATAATTCATTAAGATTCAAAATGAATAAAATTCTAGCATAAGATATATATTTCAGCATTAAGTTACTTAAAAAATTATTAATACACATGTATACAGTAAATCAGTTCATAAAACGATATATATATATCACTGAATTATTGAAAGATATACACTGTAGTGCAAAAATGATTATTTCTGACAAAGTCAAAATGCGAAGAATTGAAGATTTTAAGAATTTAAGTAATGATGCGAAGATTTGAAGATTTAAAGTAATGATGCGAAGATTTTAAGATTTGAAGTAATGATGCGAAGATTTTAAGATTTAAAGTAATGATGCTAAGATCTGAAGTAATGATGCAAAGATTTGAAGATTTGAAGTGATGATGCGAAGATTTCAAGATTTGAAGAATTGAAGAAATGATGCGAAGATTTGAAGAAATGATGCGAAGAACTGAAGTAATGATGCGAAGATTTGAAGGAATGATGCGAAGATTTGAAGAAATAATCGTTTCTTCGCATCATTTCTTTAAATCTTCGCATCATTACTTCAATTCTTCGCTTCATTTCTTCAATTCTTCGCATCATTACTTCAATTCTTCAGTTCTTCGACTGGTGATATATAGTAGGGCGAAGATTTGTAGAAGCGCTGTCCCCTAATGAACACCGTACATTTTACATGCGCATTGTAATAGCATACGTGGACCCCCTCTTTATGGCTACATGAATGATGAAACACTTATATATATTCAGCAAAGTTCTTATTTATTTTACAAAAAAAAAAAGCTACATGTATAAGGTATGCAGATGTACTTAATACGTACTAATCATAGGGAAGTTTTCGTTGACGGTCTCCGACAGAGGGATACGGGTTAGGACAGTCCATGTGCGAGCTATTTGCGATGTATTTTCTTGGCACTGAGCTTTCCTCAGTCTCTGATTCCCAAAGTGTTCGACACAAATGGCACTCAAAGCCTGCAAAATAAGTATCTTTGTCCTCGTCGTTGTATTTGTACATTTTCTCGTCTTGTGTTCCCCAATCGCGAGTCATTAATGTGTTCAAAAGTCTTTGATTAGTGACACCTCCTGGATTTTTATATTCGAGATATTTCTCATATTCGTCGTCTTTATCGTTTAAATAATTGATATATTGAGCCAAATATTTCGGGGATTTATAATCGTTGACCAAAATAATAGTTCTGTTATTTGGCATCCAATCACGAATGGTAGGAGAACCGTGGTAGATGGGTATGGAGCCAACGTGAAGTGGCCTAGTAATTTTCTCCGTAAAATAATCACCACAGATTGCATTTTCGAAAGCCAAATGGAATTTGTATTGCGAAATAAAGTCATAGAAAGACTCGCTCTGAAAAGAGGTCATGGGATCTGTCATTTCAAGTGGAAGATCTTTATCATGGAGGCACTTTCCATATGAATCTACCTTTATATATTTCATAAGTTCCCTCACATAATTGTCTCTATCAGAAGCAACATTGCAATGCGACTGTATATACAAAATAGGTGCTAAATTTTCGTTTTTGATTTTACGGTTTTTGGTTTCCAGTGGTGTAGGCATCCTCTCTGTCAAATATCGTAATGAATATATGCTATGAGTTGTAATGGGATAGTCCGACATCCTACTAAATGTTGCTGTATGATTAAACAGTTCCATAAACTCTCCATGAGACAAAATGTAGTTATTCATGGGTGACTCCTCGTGGAAAAGAGCCCACTGATGATGATCGGCTCTTGGAAGTGGCAAGTCACGTGGTGATAATCGCGATCCATAGAAAATTATTACACGGGTCCTGCTATCAGCCAAGTATCTTCTAGAAGCTGATGACAGACATTTCACTTTTCCACACTTCACCAAATTAACTTCGTCGCCGTCGTGTGGATAGATACCCGAATACCACCAAAGTATAAGTGGTCTTTGTTTGGATCCACCGACAAATGAATTTGAAAATCCAAGCAGAATCATGAACACCATCACTGAACTGTAAATGTAGTACTCCATTGAGAGTGGAATTTTTTTATTTTTCTTATTGTCATTCAAATATCTCATGACAATGAAAGTAAACACGCTTAGAAGTAGGAATATACATGTAAAAGTTCCGTCCGCATACTTTGTATGCTAAACAATTGCATTTGATTGTGCTTTTGGGTTGTAAATCCAAACTTTGCGTGTATTTTCATGTTATTGTTTACGGAAATGGAACGTGTCTATGATATCCCAGCATTCTGTTGGGTGATAACGTGGCAGAACTGCGCATGTATCGTACCGGAAGTTATTGACCTGTACGTGGCACTGGATTCGTGTGTAAATATATCGTGTATGTTTTAGCGTAGCTGTTGCCTTTATCACAGCCTATTTCACAACAATTCTCGACCAAAAACTTCACAAATAAATAGACTGCTGATCAGGTAAGTAAGACCTTCAAATAAATATACGAATGCTGAAAATCCAGTTTCGCCGGTAAGATGAAAAAAGACGTTTGACTTTTTGACTCCAAAATTTTGACATTTCAACAGCGATATAATCTAAAATACGCCACGAGCTCATTTCTTTGGTATTATTTCGTCAAAATATAATATTCCTCTCGGAATATTTCTGTCTGTAAGTGTCTTTTTGTCGGAAGTTTATGAGAATGAATGATCGAATTGCCTCTGACTGAAACTTTTATATGGGCAGTGCGCCTTCCCCTCCAAGTGCGAAGATTCGTATACCATAGTTTAAGGGGAACACTTTGTTTTTTGGGCCAACATGATGTAGCGGACTGAGGGTATCGGCCCAGTTAGCTCGATCGATAAGAGCATTTGCCAAGAAAACAGAACTGAAGGCTCAGAAGTTCGATTGCACTGCAATGAGTTTGATTGCACTGCAACGAATTCGAATGCACTGCAAAGTTGCAAATTTGCCCCAACAAGGATATACAATTTAAGGGCAGTTTGAGATGTTGCTGTGCAATTTTACTAGGGCTGTCACAATATGCTAAGTTCACGATATGATATGTATCGCGATATTTACTCACGATATGATTCGTATCACGATACAACATTTTTAATGTAGATATGGAGGCATTTCTGTAATTCGTCAGATATTTTATTAAAACAACAACAAATTAAGATCATTCATAACTTGAATGATTTGAGAATATATTGTATTGACTAGAAACAAAGTACAAAACTCAGAAGTTATCTTTGACGACTCGGCGTTCAGCATCGCCATGTTGATTTGTTAAAGATAAAACTAAATGCCGAAAACGAACTGTAAGTCAACGATACGGCCTCTTCTTGTATCGTGTATCGAACCGTCGTCAAGAACCGCGGTGAATCGAGAACCGCAGTGAATCGTGACAGCCATAAATTTTACCTACAAATATCAGACTCTTATGCAGAAGGTCTCCAGTTAGCATGTTTAGATTTCTGGTTTGGCTGCTTGTTTTTCCCTCTCCTGTTCCATTTATGCTCTGAGAGTGACCTCATCAGTTGCTGAAAACGGCACAGCACTGTGGGTGGGGGTGGAACCTGGGATGTTTTGAGGTATTTCCATGGCAAAAGCCAATGAAAGCAAAAGAAAATGTGGAAATCCTCAAATTATGCAGGGAGGGATGTAGCGGGGTCAGGTTATCAACCCAGATCAGGGATTTTTTTTGCCCCTTTTTGGGGCCGTTATTCGGCCCCATTCCCAATGAAAAATAGTATCTTTTTTTCCCAATTGTGGCTCTAAATTTTCCCAATTTCATTCAGATGGAATTATCAGCGAAAATAGTGAAATTTACTGGTTCAAAAGTAGCAAATTTACTAATTATTTGCCATATTGTTGTAAGCATAAGTAATTAAATCATATTTAAAAGAAAATTATATGATTAAACATTCAAGTTTATTTCAATATCTATACTTACCCACATCTTAACTATTAGCAATTTGCCCCAGGCACCTGCAGTTCTGTCTGAACTTTTGAGACGACCCCTCAACCCGCCAATATACAAACCGAAGGTCACGTGCCTCAGTTTTTTGTTCAGGCATTGAATGTGACGGATTGTTTTTTTCTTACCTGCGGTTCTACGTCGTTAAAATGCCGGAATCATTTAAATCTTGCATAAAATGCAAAGGACAGATGAATATTCTGGGCGATCACGCCGAGTGTTATAAGCACAGAGTGTGCAATGCGGATTTTCCGTGCAACACATGTAGGCAGTGGTCGGAGGAAAAAAGAAATATCATCGAGAAAATGGTTGACAAGGCGAAGGCAAAACGTGTTCCTACGGGGACACTTACGTCTGAGACAGATTCGGTTCCTTCTGAGGGGAATCCGACTTCCTTGCCACAAGCTTCCTCTGTGGGAAGCCCGGCTTCACATCCAGCTCCCTTTGCGGGGATACAATATGTGCAAAACGTTCCGCCGCCGCCATTCGCATTAGCTCCCGTTTCCTCTGACTGGCAAAGACAACAAGAGGAACTGTAGTTCAAGGGGTGTTCACCTAGAAAAACAGATTCTAGGTTCAAGAGATTCGCGTAGACATAACCTCTCGTCCATCGAGCACGACGTTCTCGCATAAAATTTAACAACATAAAAGGATCGAGCTTGAATAGTAATTAATTCTCAAACACTTAATGTTACTGTTTGGAAGAAGGCATGGATAAATAATCCTTAAAATACAATACTTCAATGTAGTTGACAATTTCTTCTTTTCTTTCCAGATTCACTCTGCTTTAATGGAGGAATTAGTGACCTTGACACTTGCGAGATCGATACGAGAGCACTACAGGACAACTCGACTGACCGTACTTTTTGATCTGATTTTGTAAACAAAATCGTAATTCGTTATTATTTGCAATAAAACACGAACAATAGCATGATTTTTCTGTTTTATTTTAATTAGCTATGTATAAAATGAATAGCAGCCATATAAAATAATAGAGCTACATACAATTTTTACATGAAACAAAGAGAAATTTAAAATGAGGGGTTGTATCAAAATTCAGAATGGATGGTTAAGATGTCAATGAACAATGTGCCACATGCCACGGGTCAAAAAGTATTCTGACTTCAAATTTAAATTATAGGAAACATGTGTTCCACGTATAGGATTGCTAATACTCTGTATTTTAAATCCTTTAGTTTTTTTTCGAATTCACAATTGCATGTGGCACATTGTTCAGCCATCTTAACCATCCATTCTGAATTTTGATACAACCCCTCATTTTAAATTTCTCTTTGTTTCATGTAAAAATTGTATGTAGCTCTATTATTTTATATGGCTGCTATTCATTTTATACATAGCTAATTAAAATAAAACAGAAAAATCATGCTATTGTTCGTGTTTTATTGCAAATAATAACGAATTACGATTTTGTTTACAAAATCAGATCAAAAAGTACGGTCAGTCGAGTTGTCCTGTAGTGCTCTCGTATCGATCTCGCAAGTGTCAAGGTCACTAATTCCTCCATTAAAGCAGAGTGAATCTGGAAAGAAAAGAAGAAATTGTCAACTACATTGAATTATTGTATTTTAAGGCTTATTTATCCATGCCTTCTTCCAAACAGTAACATTAAGTGTTTGAGAATTAATTACTATTCAAGCTCGATCCTTTTATGTTGTGAAATTTTATGCGAGAACGTCGTGCTCGATGGACGAGGGTTTTTGTCTACGTGAATCTCTTGAACCTAGATGCCGTCCATACAGATTTCATAGGCAAACTAGGTTCAGCAGCTTGAACTAGAGGAACTGATAAATCGTCTTCTCGACGCTCGTTTTGGGAAGCAAATGGATAGCAACAATAATGCTCCTTCCACCTCTGAGACGCAGAGATATAGGAGATTCGATAGATTTGCGTCCTCTCTTGACCAGGACGAGTTACAGAGCGAATCTCTGGATGAAAGGGACAATTTGGTCCGGTCTGACGACATATTGGACATTGATTCAAGATCACAGATTTCAGACTCGAGATCTCATATATCAGACACTAGATCTCATCTATCGGATACATCTTTGGACCAGGAGTCTGTTGCAGCTACATCTGTGAAGGGTCACTCCGATTTTCAGAAATTCATGATGAAAGTGGCTAACACGTTGCACATCGAAGCAGAGAATATTACCTCCGATGCGACAGAATATAAATCCTATGTCTCTAATCGGTTAGTATCGCAGTCCGATAAAGTTTCGCGATCTGGTCTTCCGATTGATGGTGCAATTTTGAATGCACTCTCTGAAGTGGATCAAGAGTTTCAAAAGAAGGGATCGATTAAGACTTACCGAACATCAGATGATGATAAGTATTTGGTCACTAGGGAGCATTTTGAAAAATTTTGCTCTACACCAAAACTTGATGAAAATATTGAAGAAGGCACTGTGAATGTTGGTCGTAAATCTTCAAGAAAATCTGTGTACACTTTTAAGAACAGCCAACTCAAATCACGAAACAATGAGTTTTGGAAGATTGACCAAGCAGCTCGCTTGATGCTTCGAGAATTATCTTACAGTTCGCTTATCGTTTCATATCTGGACTCTGTTCAGTCACAGGAGGAAAAGACTGAGGGACTTCGTGCACTTATGTCCGTAATGATGTCCATGGCTGACGTTTCAGCCCGTATCATTGTTGGGTCGGTTGCGGCAAGGAGGTCAATTCACATTGATGACCTTTCCTTCAAGAATAAGGCTACTGAAAATAAACTACTTTTGCAGCCAACTTTAGGAAATAAGTTGTTTTGCAACAACTACTTTGACATTTTGCATTCTAGTGCAGAAAATTTGCGTGATGCTAAGGAAACCCAACATCTGATCAGACAGCCTTTTACTAAAGACAAGTCTAGCAATGAATCTTCTAACAAGAGGAAGCATGAATCCTCATACTCGAAGGACCAGTCCTCCTATAAGAGGAGGAAGTCGAGCAAGACATTTCGGGATTCTCAATCTGGGAGATCAAAATTCGAGAAATTTTCCAGTTCCCGTGACAAAGGATCTGGTAACCAGAATCAGTCGGGGTTTCGCCCGAACAACAGCAAGTAGATTTGAATCTACCGCTCCATCTAATGAATTTTTTGGAAAGTCAAATTCACACACCAGTAGGGTGCAGATTGATTCAATTTGTAAAAAAGTGGGAAGAAATCACCACCGATTAAATGGATTTTAGATGTAGTCCAACAGGGCTTAAAACTTGTGTTTCGAAACCCTCCTATACTAACTGGAACAAGGGTAACATTTGCTCAGAACGATGTTCAAAATCATTTTTTATTAGAAGAGGTACATGTAGAAAGCTTGTTAGGAAAACAAGCTATAGAGTTAGTTCCTCCCGGCCAAGAAGGTCAAGGGTTTTATTCAACATTTTTCTTTGTACAGAAGAAGGACGGCGGTTATCATCCAATATTGAATCTAAGACCATTAAACAAGTATCTAAAGGATGCATATCTTCATGTACCAGTGTTTCCACCACACCGCAAATTTCTCAGATTTTGCATCAACAATCGCCATTATCAGTTTCGCTCAATGCCTTTCGGGCTAGCGATAGCTCCCAGAATTTTTACAAAGATAGTGACAACTATAGGGGGCTACCTTCGCATGAAAGAAATTTACATCTACATGTATCTAGACGACTGGTTAATCAAAAGCAGAGAACCTATCGGCCTTCTCTCACACCTAGTCACAACATTACACAAACTAATCGACTTGGGTCTTGTAGTGAACCTAGAGAAATCACATCTCAATCCATCTCAGAAGATAACTTATCTGGGAGCTCGGTTCAATCTACAAATGGGAATAGTTTGTCCAACCGAGGAACGTTATACCAATTTATGCCAAACTATTTCTACTATTACCCAGCAGGCTTTTGTACCGGCCCGCTCATTTCTCCGAATTTTGGGCCTTATGGCTTCATGCATAGATTTAGTACCCCTAGCGAGACTACACATGCGACCCATCCAGCTATACCTCTTGTGCCATTGGTCTCCGAGACAGGACGACATATCGCATCTCGTTCAGATCAAGGACTCCCTGAAGCCTCACTTGGCATGGTGGACCCAGGGGTCAAACATTTTCAGGGGGGCAGTACTGGAACAGAGGCTTCCAGATTACACAATGTGGACGGATGCCTCCAATCAAGGCTGGGGAGCCCATATGGGCAATCAGAGTGTATCGGGAATTTGGACACTTTCGGACAAAGCAAAACACATAAACTTCCTGGAAATGTTAGCAGTGCAGAAAGCACTTGCTCACTTCAGGAACCCCTTAATAGGCAAACTTCTCATGATAAGGAGCGACAACTCGACAGTAGTGTCTTACATCAATCGACAAGGGGGGACGAGGTCTCCTCAGTTGTGCATGTTGGTGTGGACAATTTATCAATGGTGCATGAAATGGAACATTCAGATCAAAGCAGCTCACATTCCGGGCAAGAAAAATGTACTGGCAGACAGTTTGTCTCGAGGGAATGTGAAAGTGAAAATAACAGAGTGGAGCCTGTGTCAAACAGTAGCAGATCAGCTCTTCAACATTTCTACAAAACCAAACATACATTGTAGACTTGTTTGCAACAAGAGAAAATTGCAAAATTCAGATATTCTGCTCCCCGTACCCGGAGCCAGAAGCTTGGAATTGCGACGCTCTGGCGTGCAGTTGGACGGGGATTTACGCATATGCGTTTCCCCCACCCATATTAATCCCAAGGATACTTCAGAAAATGAAACAGGAGATGTGTACACTCCTACTGATTGCGCCGCTATCTCCGAGGCAGTCATGGTATCCAACACTTCTAAGTCTGCTCGTGGACATACCAATGATGTTACCTTTAAGAGAGGATTTATTAAGTCAAAGAAAGGGTCAAATAAAACATCCAGACCCTCAAAGTCTCAAATTAGCAGCTTGGAAAATATCAAACAATGCGGTTCTCCGAAAAAATTTTCAAAAAAAGCTGAGTCGTTCATTACAAATTCAAGGAGACAATCAACAAGAAAAGTGTACGATGCACGGCTTACAATCTACAGAAATTGGTGTGCTTCAAGGAATGTCTGTCCGTATACAATTTCTGTGACTGATTTGGCAGAATTTTTCATTTATCTGCATGAAGTACGTGGCCTAAAGGCATCTACTATATCTGGTTATAAATCTGCTATTGCCTCCATACACAAAGGTTGGAATCACAGTACTGTAAGCAATAATGTGTCATTATCTAGACTTATTAAGGGGATCTATAATGTGTCTCCCACTGTGAAGACTTTACTTCCTAATTGGGATTTACCGCCAGTGTTATGGAGTTTATGTGATTCACCGTTTGAACCTCTAGGTTCCTGTGATCTCAAATATCTCACTTGGAAAACTGTTTTCTTGGTTGCTATGGCAACAGCATCACGTGTCAGTGAGATCCATGCTCTTTCTATTGACTCGCAACATATGCGTTTTGAGAAAAATGGCATTCGTCTATTGCCAAATCTAAACTTTCTTGCAAAGACACAACGATTAGGGAAGCCTTGGGACCCTTTGTTTGTGCCCGAATTTAATACCTATGCAACTGAAGCAAGGGACCAGTTACTTTGTCCATGTAGGGCGTTGAGGATGTATGTTAAAAGGACTAAGACTCTAAGAAATAGAGAAACAGCCTTATTTGTAACATATAAACAAAATTACCATCAGAGAGCTTCTAAGGACTCTATATCCCGTTGGATAGTTTCTCTTATTAGATACTGTGTTGAAACAAAAGGAATAAATCTAACATCAGTGCGTGCACATGATACACGACGGTTATCTACCTCCTGGGCCCTCTTTAATGGTGCGTCAACAGAGGAGATTGTTAAAGCAGCTCATTGGGCAAATGAATCAACATTTACTTCCTTTTATATGAGGGATGTGCCATCACAGGAGGCCAGATTTGCCAGATTATCCATTCTAGGAACATTGAAGGCAAATCAGCATAAAAAGAAGGACTAGACTCTTTGGTGAGTTTATAGTTTACTATTTATACTTTTACTTGGCTATTTTCAGGCCTATCCCTCCTCCAAGTAGCTTTATGGCTACAAATTCTTGCTAATAGTTAAGATGTGGGTAAGTATAGATATTGAAATAAACTGAGGGTTTTTAGCGGTAAAACCCCTGTTTATGAGATATCTATACTTACCCACATACACCCTCCCTGACCTCCCCACTTAGGCCTGTTTCTTTTGGCCTTTCACAAAAACTGAGGCACGTGACCTTCGGTTTGTATATTGGCGGGTTGAGGGGTCGTCTCAAAAGTTCAGACAGAACTGCAGGTGCCTGGGGCAAATTGCTAATAGTTAAGATGTGGGTAAGTATAGATATCTCATAAACAGGGGTTTTACCGCTAAAAACCCTCATTCTGAACTTTTGGTTGTATAAACTGTCATTTTACTTTTATATTTACATGTAGTACTTCCCAAAATATTCCCAAAGTCGTCAATTTTCCCAATTGCACGGGCCCCGACTCCATTCCCAAATAACTGAAAAAAATCACTGCAGATAGCTCAGTGGGTAAGAGCAAAAAATGTCAGAGCATCTGCCAATAAAGCAGAAGGTCTTGAGTTCAATTCCTGGTCTGACCACTTGTGTTTTCCTCTCCTTCACAATTATTAATTTTTCTCAATTGGAGAATGCATGTATGGTAAATGAGAAAACGCAGGGATTATTTTGGGACACAATTTTGCGAGATTCTCACATTATTTTCTCTAGAATTACATTGATTTTGCTTTGATGTGAGAATTCTCGCACGCATTGACATTGGGGCAATTACGATTGAATTAACATCAAAATCTTCTTAGCCATAGTGTACTCCTGTTTTGTAATCAAAACATCCAAAGTGAAAAAAAAAAAACAACAAAAAAAAACTGCCTATAGTACTTTATCGTTGGGACAAACACAGCTTAAAATTAGTGTAGCCCTCACTAAAGCCTCTAATTCTCCTTCTACAACCACAGAGGCGGAAGGCAGTAGTACCAGATATGCTGCCCTATTAGTATTAAAATCCCCAACCCTCTGATCCTTGCATCACTTAGACTTGTAGTTGTAATCTTAATTTTATCGGCCCCATTCCCAATGCAAAATAATACGTTTGTCCCATTTTAGGCAAAAAAATTCACAGTATAGAAAATCCTGCAAGATGAACCTGGGTAAAATGAATATTCTTGATCATGTTGATATTTATTTTCATTTGTAAAATTCCCAATTTTTCTAAAAATGTCAGTGTTTTTTCCAACTTGAAAGGCCCTTCTCAGAGATTTTGAAATCTTTTGAGGCATGCTAGTCATTATGAAAATTATGCCAGCCCAAATAAAGAATTTCATAGCAAAACTTTAAACTTTTTGCTAGTCCGAATGAAATTTTGACGTTCAAATCCTTTGGGCTGGCACTTTTCAGCATCGTTGCCCTTCTTTAAAAGAATACTCAGCAAGTGGAGAAATGCCAAAAGTTACATGTACTGTAATTTTCAGAAGTAATGAGTGCATTATCAAGTTTTTAATAAAGTTGTATAGTTAATTGGAAAGTCTCCTTGATTTTCATTATTTTAAAATTATATTCTCTTATTAAATTGAAGTGAGCGAGAGAATTCTCTCATACATGGCAGCAGCCAGAATAATCCCTGAAAACGGAATTTAAATCATTATTGTTATTCATGTATAGGCTAAAATAGAAGTCAAAGAAAAAAAATCTATTATGCTGTGAATGAATTTATACTAGTATAGAATGAAAAGTGGCATAACTTTACCGGAAACTAAAGCATATATGTACATTTGTATTACACTTTTGTCTTCAGTGTTATGATAACATTTTGGTTTATCTTTGCCTACAGTGTATAAAACTCAACACAGACTGACATGAAACAATGAACCCACAATATTCAGGTCAGATGCCACCCACAGGATATGGTGGACAACCAGGAAACCAAATGAGACCCCCAGGACCAGGGCAAAATATGTACAATGGCCCTCCGCAGCCTGGTAAGTCCATATCTTTTAAGCAAATGCAGAGATTTTTTTCCCCCTTTTTGGGGCTGTTATTCGGCCCCATTCCCTATGAAAAATAGTATCTTTTTTCCAATTGTGACTCTAAAATTTCCCAATCATAAATATATGGAATTTTCACAAATTAGTGAAATTTTCTGGCTCAAAAGTAGCAAATTTACTTATTATTTGCCATATTGTTGTAAGCATCAGAAATTAAATCATATTTTAAATTAAAAGAAAATTATTTGATTAAACATTAAATTCTGAACTTTTGAATGTATAAACTGTCATTTTACTTTTATATTAGTGCTTCCCAAAATATTCCCAAACATCATTAATTTTCCCAATTGCATGGGCCCCGACCCCATTCCCAAATTAATGAAAAAAAACGCTGAAATGTACATGTTATACAAATGTACATGTTCTATTGTATAATACCGGTATACAGTTTTACAATACATGTATTTTGATTTGTCTATTCCATTGACATGAATAAGCAGAATAAGTTTCTTCATTGCTTTGTTAAGTTTGTAATATGTAATATTTACTATTACATGTACATGTATATCTTCTGGACTCCAGAAGCAAACATATATTTCACTTAATGTATAAGGCTACTCAGGACATATAGATTTAATATTAGTAAAAATGTAAGATTATCACGTTTTCAGGTAGTGTCTTGGTTACCTCTTTGATAAGATTCCGCATCTGCATTTTCATGAGTTAAAGTCTCTACCGAAGACTGACAAACAATTACATGTTGAAAACCACACGATCAAGCTTTATTTGATTATGACTATAATTTCAGGACAGTATGGAGGTCCTATGCCACCAAAACAAGGAATGCCACCCGGTCAGTATCAGAACGGACCAGGCATGGGGAACTTCCCCCCACCCAGTGGAGGACCTCAGGGGGATACACAGTTTGGTGGTCC